>CM026388.1:14579216-14605402 GCA_014843695.1 Archivesica marissinica | reverse complement strand
TACATATGGACCGTAGTGTACCTTAGTGTACACGTGCACCTTAGTGCACATGTGCACCTTAGTGTACATGTGCACCTTAGTGCACCTTAGTGTACACGTGCACCTTAGTGTACCTTAGTGTACATATGGACCGTAGTGTACCTTAGTGTACACGTGCACCTTAGTGCACATGTGTACCTTAGTGTAAACATGTACCTTAGTGTACATGTGCACCTTAGTGTACCTTAGTGTACATATACACCTTAGTGTACATATGTACCTTAGTATACATTAGTGTACATATGCACCGTAATGTACATTATTGTACATTTGCACCGTAGTGTATCTTAGTGTACATGTGCACCTTAGTGTACCTTAGTGTACATGTGCACCTTAGTGTACCTTAGTGTACATATGCACCGTAATGTACCTTAGTGTACATATGCACCGTAGTGCACCTTAGTGTACATATGCACCGTAATGTACCTTAGTGTGCATGTGCACCGTAATGTATCTTAGTGTATATGTGCATCGTAATGTACCTTAATGTGCATATGTACCGTAGTGTACCTTAGTGTATATATGCACCTTAGTGTACCTTAGTGTACATATGGACCGTAGTGTACCTGAGTGTACATATGCACCGTAGTGTACATATGCACCTTAGTGTACACGTGCACCTTAGTGTACCTTAGTGTACATATGCACCGTAGTGTACCTTAGTGTACATATGGACCGTAGTGTACCTTAGTGTACATATGGACCGTAGTGTACCTTAGTGTACATATGGACCGTAGTGTACCTTAGTGTACATATGGACCGTAGTGTATCTTAGTGTACATATGAACCGTAGTGTACCTTAGTGTACATTTGCACCGCATTGTACCTTAGTGTACCTATGGACAGTAGTGTACCTTAGTGTACATATGCACCGTAGTGTACCTTAGTGTACATATGGACCGTAGTATACCTTAGTGTACATATGGACCGTAGTGTACCTTAGTGTACCTTAGTGTACATGTGTACCTTAGTGTACCTTAGTGTACATGTGTTCCTTAGTGTACCTTAGTGTACATGTGTACCTTAGTGTACATGTGTACCTTAGTGTACCTTAGTGTACATGTGTACATTAGTGTACCTTAGTGTACATGTGTGCCTTAGTGTACCTTAGTGTGCATGTGTACCCTAGTGTACGTTAGTGTACATATGCACCGTAGTGTACCTTAGTGTACATGTGTACCTTAGTGTACCTTAGTGTACATGTGAACTTTAGTGTACCTTAGTGTGCATGTGCACCTTAGTGTACCTTAGTGTACATGTGCACCTTAGTGTACATGTGCACCTGATTGTACATGTGCACCTTATTGTACCTTAGTGTACACGTGCACCTTAATGTACATGTGTACATTAGTGTACATGTGCACCGTAGTGTACCTTGTTGTACACGTGCACCTTAGTGTACACGTGTACCTTAGTGTACATGTGTACCTTAGTTTACATGTGCACGTTAGTGTACCTTAGTGTACATATGTACCTTAGTGTACATTAGTGTACATATGCACCGTAATGTACCTTATTGTACATATGTACCGTAGTGTAACTTAGTGTACATGTGCACCTTAGTGTACATGTGTACCTTAGTGTACCTTAGTGTACATATGCACCGTAATGTACCTTAGTGTACATATGCACCGTAGTGTACCTTGGTGTATATATGCACCGTAATGTACCTTAGTGTGCATGTGCACCGTAATGTACCTTAGTGTACATGTGCACCGTACTGTACCTTAATGTACATATGTACCGTAGTGTACCTTAGTGTACATATGCACCTTAATGTACCTTAGTATACATGTGCACCGTAGTTTACCTTAGTGTACATATGCACCGTAGTGTACCTTAGTGTACATGTGCACCTTAGTGTACCTTAGTGTACATATGCACCGTAGTGTACATATGCACCTTAGTGTACACGTGCACCTTAGTGTACCTTAGTGTACATATGGACCGTAGTGTACCTGAGTGTACATATGCACCGTAGTGTACATATGCACCTTAGTGTACACGTGCACCTTAGTGTACCTTAGTGTACATATGCACCACCATGTACCTTAGTGTACATATGCACCTTAGTGTACCTTAGTGTACATATGCACCGTAGAGTGTACATATGCACCTTAGTGTACACGTGCACCTTAGTGTACCTTAGTGTACACATGCACCGTAGTGTACCTTAGTGTACATATGCACCGTAATGTACCTTAGTGTACATATGCACCGTAGTGTACATTAGTGTACATATGGACCGTAGTGTACCTTAGTGTACATATGGACTGTAGTGTACCTTAGTGTACATATGGACCGTAGTGTACCTTAGTGTGCATATGGACCGTAGTGTACCTTAGTGTACATATGAACCGTAGTGTACCTTAGTGTACATATGGACCGTAGTGTACCTTAGTGAACATATGGACCGTAGTGTACCTTATTGTACATATGGACCTTAGTGTATATGTGCACCTTAGTGTACACATACATCTTATTTCGACAAGGATATCCCGAACATAATAGGCATAAACCATAATTATTAGCATTTATTATTTACGATATGGTTTGACATTCTGACGCATATGAAATACATGTAGCCATGCATACCGTATGCCTACGTGGTTAGTTCCGTTTCTCAGAGGAAACATCCATGTTTATATAATTATGCACAATGCTGCGTGTTTCTTCCAGACATGTATATACATGCATAATGCTGCGTGTTTCTGTCATACATGTATATACATGCACAATGTTGTGTGTTTCTTTCATACATGTATACACATGCACAATGTTGCGTGTTTATTTCATACATGTATATGCATGCCCAATGCTGCGTGTTTCTTTCAGAAATGTATATACATGCATAATGCTGCGTGTTACTTTCATACATGTATATACTAAGACAGTGTTGCGTGTTTCTTTCATACATGTATATACATGCCCAATGTTGCGTGTTTCTGTCATACATGTATATACATGCCCAATGTTGCGTGTTTCTTTCATACATGTATATACATGCATAATGTTGCGTGTTTCTTTCATGCATGTATATACATGCCCAATGTTGCGTGTTTCTTTCATGCATGTATATACTAAGACAGTGTTGCGTGTTTCTTTCATACATGTATATACTAAGACAGTGTTGCGTGTTTCTTCCATACATGTATATACATGCACAATGTGTCGTGTTTCTGTTATACATGTATATACATGCACAATGTGTCGTGTTTCTTTCATACACGTATATACATGCACAATGTTGCGTGTTTCTTTCATACATGTATATACATGACCAATGTTGCGTGTTTCTTTCATACATGTATATACATGCACAATGTTGCGTGTTTCTTTCATGCATGTATATACATGCACAATGTTGCGTGTTTCTTTCATGCATGTATATACATGCCCAATGTTGCGTGTTTCTTTCATGCATGTATATACATGCACAATGTTGCGTGTTTCTTTCATGCATGTATATACTAAGACAATGTTTCGTGTTTCTTTCATGCATGTATATGCATTCACAATGTTGCGTGTTTCTTTCATGTATGCATATACTAAGACAGTGTTGCGTGTTTCTGTCACACATGTATATATATACAGTCATAATGTTGCGTGTTTCTATCATACATGTATATACTAAGACAATGTAACGTGTCTTTCAGACATTCAATTTCGACATGTTTCTACCTATCAACGATCCCCAGAAGTTCATTCACGACTCGATTACTGCGAGATATGTCAAGATATACATCAAACAGTCAATGAATCCAACTCTGAACTGTATTCGCTTTGAGCTCCACGGGTGTAGAAATCGAGGTAACATTTCATATATTATCAGTAACAGCAAATAATCTCAGAAGAGTGCAGCTAAATAAACAGTTACATATACCTGTCATACTATTATTTAATGCATTATTCGTTAGCTGCATATACCTGTCATAATACTATTTAATGCATTATTCGTTAGCTGCATATAACTGTCATAATACTATTTAATGCATTATTCGTTAGCTGCATATACTATTTAATGCATTATTCGTTAGCTGCATATACTATTTAATGCATTATTCGTTAGCTGCATATACTATTTAATGCATTATTCGTTAGCTGCATATACCTGTCATAATACTATTTAATGCATTATTCGTTAGCTGCATATACCTGTCATAATACTATTTAATGCATTATTCGTTAGCTGCATATACCTGTCATAATACTATTTAATGCATTATTCGTTAGCTGCATATACTATTTAATGCATTATTCGTTAGCTGCATATACTATTTAATGCATTATTCGTTAGCTGCATATACTATTTAATGCATTATTCGTTAGCTGCATATACCTGTCATAATACTATTTAATGCATTATTCGTTAGCTGCATATACCTGTCATAATACTATTTAATGCATTATTCGTTAGCTGCATATACTATTTAATGCATTATTCGTTAGCTGCATATACTATTTAATGCATTATTCGTTAGCTGCATATATTATTTAATGCATTATTCGTTAGCTGCATATACCTGTCATAATACTATTTAATTCATTATTCGTTAGCTGCATATACCTGTCATAATACTATTTAATTCATTATTCATTAGCTTCATATACCTGTCATAATACTATTTAATGCAATATTCGTTAGCTGCATATACCTGTCATAATACTATGTAATGCATTATTCGTTAGCTGCATATACTATTTAATGCATTATTCGTTAGCTGCATATACTATTTAATGCATTATTCGTTAGCTGTATATACTATTTAATGCATTATTCGTTAGCTGCATATACCTGTCATAATACTATTTAATTCATTATTCGTTAGCTGCATATACCTGTCATAATACTATTTAATTCATTATTCATTAGCTGCATATACCTGTCATAATACTATTTAATGCATTATTCGTTAGCTGCATATACCTCTCATAATACTATTTAATGCATCATTCGTTAGCTGCATATACCTGTCATAATACTAGTTAATGCATTATTCGTTAGCTGCATATACCTGTCATAATACTATTTAATTCATTATTCGTAGCTGCATATACCTGTCATAATACTATTTAATGCATTATTCATTAGCTGCATATACCTGTCATAATATTATTTAATGCATTATTCGTTAGCTGCATATACCTGTCATAATACTATTTAATGCAATATTCGTTAGCTGCATATACCTGTCATAATACTATTTAATGCATTATTCATTAGCTGCATATACCTGTCATAATACTATTTAATGCATTATTCGTTAGCTGCATATACCTGTCATAATACTATTTAATGCATTATTCATTAGCTGCATATACTATTTAATGCATTATTCGTTAGCTGCATATACTATTTAATGCATTATTCGTTAGCTGCATATACTATTTGATGCATTATTCGTTAGCTGCATATACTATTTAATGCATTATTCGTTAGCTGCATATACTATTTAATGCATTATTCATTAGCTGCATATACCTGTCATAATACTATTTAATGCATTATTCGTTAGCTGCATATACTATTTAATGCATTATTCGTTAGCTGCATATACTATTTAATGCATTATTCGTTAGCTGCATATACTATTTAATGCATTATTCATTAGCTGCATATACCTGTCATAATACTATTTAATGCATTATTCGTTAGCTGCATATACTATTTAATGCATTATTCATTAGCTGCATATACCTGTCATAATACTATTTAATGCATTATTCGTTAGCTGCATATACTATTTAATGCATTATTCGTTAGCTGCATACACCTGTCATAATACTATTTGTTTCATTATGCGTTAGTTGTTTGGTTGGTGGAGTTGAAGGTCGCATCAACTGGTAGGTCACACATCGACTCTCCAGCTCTCTGCAGATATACCCTTTGTTTAAAATTAAAACATCGATTCCACATATCGACCTATTCATCAAGTACCTAAAAGGTTGGTTAGAAATTGAAAAGACTATCGCATTGATGCATGACAAACTTGAAAAGCATAATGAAAAATGGAACAAATTCCCCATATGTTAACTTTTTGTTGTTAATATATTTTAATTATATTATTATACCAACATATATATAAAGATATATTTAGAATAAGGTAAAAGTAGCTCGTGGACATATTTTATTTGCTTCTGTACCTACTGATACGTGCGTATGCTGTTTGAATGTGAGTATGTAAGTGCAAGTGTTTGGGTGAGAGAGCGAGAGCATGAGAGTGAAATAAATAATTCTATATTCATTTCTTATTGAAAAGTAAATGTTTTATGTACATGCATATAGAATGGGAAAAAATAAAAATAATTAAAAATAAAAGATATACCCAGGGTGCCCTCCGAGTAGTATTTTAAGCTCCCTGGTATATCCACCGACCTTCTACATGCCAGCTGGATAGCCTGAAATAATTCAAAGAATTACACCATTATGATTCGAACCATTTACCATTTCTACAGTATATCAGTTTGGTAAGTCCAACAATGTACATGTATAAGTATATTAGAAACCCACGAATTTGTATTAAAATTTGCTGTCCAAATATCCAAGGGACAGAACAACTATTTACAAAAATAAGACAAAAACATACAATAATAGTTCATGCGTCTAGTTTATACAAGTTAGAACCAAGTTCTAAGACATTGTTTAATAGTACTGGTAGAATCCATCGACACGATGAAGCGCGAAGATGAATTGTGGATTTAAATGCATTGTCTAAGCAAACCACCACCGTGGGTAGTTCCAACGGGGTTCGAACATGCAACGTCGATTACGAGGATGACATCATATCCAAGGCTCGAAGGCTCGCCTGTTCAGAATTGATTATCAAAACAACGATTCTTATATACGTTATTTACGGGACATAATAGAAGTACTGTGCAATATCTAGTACGTGTGTTACTGTTTACAGCTACACTAGACCTCCCACAACTAGTTGAAGTAACAATGCCACAAGACAGTACTGATGAAAACAAAGAACAGTATGAGACAATAACTAATCTACAAATACTGAAACAAGCATCAGTTATTACCAGCATTGGCTACCCGACATACTATCGTGGAGGAGTGACTTACACATGGATCATTGACTTTCCTCGACACGCATATATCAATATGATATTTACACATGTATCATTTAATATTTACACGGTAAGTGGAAACTAGATAGGATTATGTTGACTATTAATTTGTATGTCAATGTATAGTTTGTTGAATACTAATCGAGTATGTCATAGTATATTTTGTTGAATACCAATCGAGTATGTCAATATATTATGTTGAATACTAATCGAGTATGTCAATGTATATTTTGTTGAATACCAATCGAGAATGTGAAGGTATATTATGTACGTAACGTAACAAGACATTTAATGACAACATTAATATGTATATAATGTGCTGCAACAATTACCCAGTTTCCCCATATACTTGATGATCGACAGGCAACCTCAGATACTACCGAGAGTGCATGTGAAGACAGATTGATGGTTACAGACAAGTATTCCGTCGGCACAGGATTATACATTGACAACAAATTCAACAGTCTGATATCTCGCTTAGAAACCAAAGTATTCTATGTCGTCATGACATTTACGTCATGCCACCCAACATCCGAGATAACAATACAGGGTACTGGATTTAAAGTCAACATTGGGAGTCAAGGTAATATATGCATGCAATCTGTCCATACTTAAATCGTTTCCAAATTTCAAAACAAAAGAGTTGCAATGCATATGTCTCGTACATTGAACTGGCTATGGATTGACAACGGTCTATTTGTATGAATTACGGACGGACACATTCGTATTTCGTATAATTGTGTTGATGAATTGCTGGAATAAATGTTATTTCGTATGTGTTATTAAGTGTATTTTGTATTGCGTTGAGGAATTGCTGGTCCAGGAATAACTGTCATTTCGTATTTATTATGAAGTGGTTATCACTGCTACCATTGACGTTTCCGTCATGGTTTTGTTTTCAATTATTTATCATGCTTAAGTTTGCAGAACTGTCTATTTGTATGGATTTCGGACGGATACATTCGTATTTTGTATAATTGCATTGATGAATTGCTGGAATAAACGTGATTATGCATTGATGAATTGCTTGAATAAACGTTATTATGCATTGATGAATTGCTGGAATAAACGTTATTATACATTGATGAATTGCTGGAATAAACGTTATTATGCATTGATGAATTGCTGGAATAAACGTTATTATACATTGCTGAATTGCTGGAATGTGTTATTAAGTGTATACATGTATAACCGTATCCGTGGCCTAGTGGTTAAGGCGTCAGATTACGGAACGGGTTGTCGAAGGTTCGAATCTCGTCAGGGGTTCGTTCTGATATAGCCGTTTAGTGAGCCGCCAGCTAATTAAATAATGGCTACCGATTGCCTACCAGCATGGCATCTGGCATACAGGCATATGAATCGGAAGGTACTGATGATCATAAAAAGATTTGTCACATAAGTCAGAAATGGCTTTAAATAGGGGTGACACTATCATAAACAAACACTTTTATATGGTCCGAATATATACATCCGAATTTTCGGTTTAAAAAGCCTTTTTCAAGGAAAAGAAAACTCACCAAACTAATGCATTGTCTTAAAGACAAATTGGCATGTAGAGAGGGCCATATCTATATATTACTAGTTCTCTGCTAGGAACAACAGACATATAATGGTTGCAGTTGTGTTGCCATGTTTTTGTTTTCAATATTTATTCATTTTGTTGTCAGTTGTACAGTCCTGTTTTTGTTTCAATTTTGCCTTCGTGTATTTGTTTATAGTTGTTCCGTTATGTTTTGGTTTTAGTTGCGCTGTCATGTTTTATTTGCAGTTGTTCCATCATGTTTTTCTCTACACGAGGACACTGCTCTACATAGAGAACGACGTGAAGACTGTAGTCTACCGATGATGCAACTTTCTTCACTGTCAAGATTCAATAGTCCAAACTCGCACGTACAAGAAATATGGACCATTCATATCAAGAGATGTTATTTCCATCTTTACTTTACTAAGTTTAATGTGAGATGTGATTCAGGTTTGTTTGAAGATATAAAGTCATATATCTGTTAAAACACTTCGTGTGAGTGTCGTGCTTCGATCCCCCGTCTGACCCTAATAAAATTAACAGTCTTTCAGATGGGACGTTAAACCGAGGTCTCGTGTCAGTGCTGTACACCGTACACGTAAAAGAACCAGAGGAGACTCTGGAATAGGTTCTCTCTGTATCATTGCACTATCCTCCAACAATCGAAAATGATTACTCTCTTCAGGAGGCGTGGCTCATATGGGCAACCGCTAGCGACGATAAATAAACGTAAAACACACACGCATACATACATTCGTCATTCCTTGAGACGGAATTAACACTTAGGGCTACTTTCAACGTGGTTAATTCGTACACGTCAGAACTCCAAACAATGTGTATTCACCAATAAATAACTGAAGGATAATAGTATTTCTTAAATTTAGCTGATAAATAATTGTCCATGCGGGCAAGTTATAAACATTTTCTCCAATACCAACCTCAGGCTCAAACAGTCTTATGTTCTTAGCAATGGTCAGATTTAGCAAATCCTATCACTTAGTTTAAACAATATTTATTTCTTTGAATTTACATATTCTAATATTCAAAATATGTACATACATGTAGGGTGAGTTTGATATTTCAGATTAGGTTAAAATTATAACTGGTGTTATTGGTACTAATATGTGCTGCACACGCTGCATACTTAATATACTAATGTAAACAGTATTTCAGAATCTTATTTAATTTATATAAAAATAAAACCATATTTTGTTAGATGAAAAGTGATCAAGAAAAACATGTCTGTTTTTAAACTATCTTTGAACGTTATGAACATGATGATGCTTATTAGTTATTACTAATGCTGGATTGCTTTCAGGATCATCTTTAACAATATCAGATCGTTTCACGGCGAGCAAAACATTCTGCAATCTTAAAATGATACCTACACACATTTATTCGGAATCTGATACGATGATAATACAATTTGAGGAAGGTTCTGTTCTAACACCAGAGGGATTGGGTCGTATTGCGGCAAGAGAGGGATTCAATGCGACTTATGTTGCAATAAAAGAATCGATGACGAATTTGATAAGTTCACAACGGACTTATACGAATGGTAAGCAACTCGAACGCGAATCATAGACTAGGCTGTAAGTATATTGGAAATTTGCGAATTTGCAACCGAATTACCATTATCTTATATTTATTTCACACTCCGTCTTTGTCTTTGCTTCATCATCAATATTGCCATAGTTGTCATCGACAGCCTGCACGTTTTTAAATATAAATGTAATAGACAATAACTGAAACACAATTAGGATTAGTCGGTGACCAAAATGTCAGCTAAAGTAGATATTTGCTCTAACTATAATTACGCATTTGATCATTTATTTCATACTGCACCCGAGTTTTCCATCCGTTACACTGTTCATATAATACCAATTGCGCACGTTCTCACCTCTTCAAACAGTATAATATATACTGATAACTTAGTTTTATTTAATATTAATTTAATTAAAGGCACGGCGTGGATGAGAGCTCTCTCAATATTTAATATCACGGATTAAGACGGATACTGAGATTCAGACAATATTACGTAAGAGGCGTGATCAAGTCTCAATCACTGCACTCGATTGCAATACGACATCAAGTGATCAAAGAGTAATGCAATCTAATAATCCTGTTATTATAATTATCTCGTTGTAACTTTATCAAATCAGTAACGTTAATTGGTCATTTCGTTTCTGTCCTGAATATATTTCCGTCGTAAAATATGAAGCACATTGGAAAAAACATTTACGCATGACTTAGTCAGAGTACAAGCTATTTGATGTATATATAATTATATATAATATTTCGATAATCTTAGTTTGCTGGACGCGTAGTTGTTTCAATTCGTGTACAACCGAAAAAAGTAGTCCGGCTACAGCTATGATATGGATTCTGAGAATGTCGTATAGTATGCAAAGTATTATATCCCACAGCGTTATTTATTGTGGATTTATGATGGGTAATCCATCGTTCACACACTATTGGAAAAATAGAAATATATTACTACTACCTTTCACAATATGTATGTTTAATTTGTAATAATATACTGCACGCCTATATTGTAATACATAGAGTTGGGTATACAACATTAAACAGCATGTGGATGACTGTAATATTGAACAATTATGTTCCATTTCGAATAATATATCTCTTCAATTAATAACTCTCCAACTCTTAAAAGTGATCGTATGTTAAAATGAGTCGTATATACCATGTACACATTCGCTTCCTTAGTGGTTTAGTTCACTCATATTGTATTGTTCGATTCGTTTTACATATATATGTGTGTGTGAATATAATTCATGGCAAGTTAAAGATGGTCTAACGGGTCGGGTTGCACATTCTAACAACAATAGTTACCGCCCTTCCTGATAAGATAAATAAATAAAAAGAAACAGCGACTGGTTCAAGCATAAATATAGAAACATAACTATTTTTTTGTTTTGCACAACACATTATTTTTAGAAATTTGATATAAGACGAAAAATGTGGAGAGGTTGTTCGTGATGGAGGGAAACAGAATAGAGGGCGTCTCTTATGTATAATCCCCAGCACGTGTGTCGCGTTCCCTGTATGTATAACCCATCTTGGGGCAGACATCCATATACCTTTAGTTAAAACGAGTGAAACACCCTCAGATCAAATGGGATCGCAGATTCGATCCTCCGTCTGACCCTATTAAAATTAACAGTCTTTCAGATGGGACGTTAAACCGAGGTCTCGTGTCGTGCTTTACACCGTGCACGTAACAGAACCAGAGGAGATTCTGGAATAGGTCTCTATCTGTATCATGCACTATCCTCCACAATCTAAAATAACTAATCTCTTCAGGAGGCGTCACTCATATGGGCAACCGGTAGCGACGATAAATAAACGTAAAACACACACACACACAGATAAAATGGAATACTTTCTGCTTGACTATGTTACTATGGTTGAGTGTTTTATGAATGATTGAACTTCTGAACATAGAAAGCTGTTTCACCTGCCGAATAGTCATCCGTACCATAGAGTAAACTATATATGTGATCAGGGGATGAACTGGCTGCTGTAAATAATTAAAACGTTTAAATATATAACAAAAAGTAATGTTCAGCGTATTCTGTATGGAAACCACAGTCGCATGAAGGAAGAACACATACATTGCGTATTCGAGCGTGGTATTCTCAATATGATATTTCAAAATTAATGTTAGGGAACTATTGGATGCTTACACCTATCCTTGAATTTCGATTTAACATATTAAGCGATGCAGAGATCCTTATGGCTGGGTCAAGGTTATTCAAAAGCTCAGTAGAAACCGGTATGAATGAATTGGAAACAACATGTGCACGGCGAGCCATTGTGACGTAAGCTCTGTTATTATGGAGTGTGTATCGTACAGGTTTCTGTATGCTACGCCTGTCGGCTAATGAAGCCCAGCATATTTCTATTAATAAACGAGTGTGTATCGTACATATACAGTGTAATAGGTTTCTGTGTGCTACGCCTGTCGGCTAATGAAGCCCAGCATATTTCTAATAGAAATAGATCGTGTGATACCAGTAACAATACGTGAAGCTTCATACTGAATTGTTTCCAAGGATCGTTTTTCGTATTCAGCACAGCAATTCCAAACAATTGATGCACATTCTAAAATATGTCTCTTATATAAATGTCATTAAGTGTAGTTCAGTTTACTTTAAACATTAATTTTCCTATCGAGCCAAACACTATATAAGCAGAAGCTGTTATATTGTTAATGTCATGGTGCCATGTACCATCGGAATTAACGTAACACCTATGTGTTTGTTCCACGTAATCAAGTAGAATATTGTTAAAAGTGAGAACTGGTCTGCGTTCTGACCCAAGAGTAAAATCCACTGCTTTTGTTTTATTCGGGTTAACATTCACAAGTCACTATCGAGACCAGACGTATTTTGTGTGCAGATATCTATTAAGGGTAGCTTCGATATATGTAATAGTTGATGATTAAATAGCAATATAACTGCCATCTGCTAAGAGAGGAGTTATCCATCCTGACAAATCTATCAGCAATATCATTCATATATATTAAAAGTAGTAGGGGGTTGAGGCACTGAACCTTGAGGCACAACTGCAGACAAATGTGTTGGAAATTGAAAACTCAGAGCCAACAAATAATATTTGATACTGGTTTGAAAGGTATGTTTTTACCAGGGGTTTTCATATCGCCCTTTTTTAAATGAGGCATAACAGTAACTGATTTCCAATGGTCAGGGTAATTATTTTCGCTCAGTGATCTATTGTAACTTGTGTATACATTGTAAGTTTGCATTATTTTGGAATTATGTGACTGACCGTTAGTGGTATGTGTCGGGTATGTAGGATACTACGATCATTGGTTGTGTGGTTTTGTATTGTAGTGGAATGAGGCTCCCACAGGAGCAGTTGAAATTAATAAAATCGGTAGGAAGTATATTGTATGTGTTCTCGTTGTTACTGAAATATGTTTTTGGTGATCACTTGATTAATTAAATTCCAATATTACACTAATAACCACAACTATTCTCTAAATCTTCACACATACTGATATTTCCTTTATTTCAGATCTTCGAGACCCTATCCTGCCTGATGAATACAGCCGTACGTTATAAATCATTGTTACACTCCGGTTTGAAATACTTAATATAACAAGCTGAACTCAATATTTAGCATATTCTTTTTCATTCGAAGTGGGTAAGTTGCCGAATGGATAAGATATATGACTTTAAATCACTTGCCAATCACCGCTGTAGGTTCGAATCCTACAAGTAGTGTCGAATTGATTCATGTGAAGAAGTCATTCAGCCAGCGTATGTTGTTCTACGCGTGTACTCATCCCGTGTCAGAAACAATACTCGTATCTACACTTAGGATATTCCTCTATCACTTAAAGGTATTCCTCTATCACTTAAGTGTATTCCTCTATCACTTATGGGTATTCCTCTATCACTTAAGGGTATTCCTCTATCACTTATGGGTATTCCTCTATCGTTTAAGGGTATTCCTCTATCATTTAAGGGTATTCCTCTATCACTTAAGGGTATTCCTCTATCACTTAGTATTCCTCTATCACTTAAGGGTATTCCTCAATCACTTAAGGGTATTCCTCTATCACTTAAGGGTATTCCTCTATCATTTAATGGTATTCCTCTATCAATTATGGGTATTCCTCTATCACTTAAGGGTATTGCTCTATCACGTAAGGGTATTCCTCTATCACTTAAAAGGGTATTCCTCTATCACTTAAGATATTTACCATTTTCTATATGTGCGATATGATTGTTCTACTACCATTAATCCGGTCCTAATAATTTATCTTCAATTTTGCCTTCATGTTGATTAATATAATGTACAGTACTGTCCTGGAAATATAAAGAAAATCAAGGGAACATATTAGACAAGTCCACATATGATAATTTAGGTGGGTCGTTTATCATGTCAAGTTATCTAGACCTTTTAATCGTATTATTATTTATAGTACATCATGTATCCAAACTTACCTATCCAGGTAAATAATATGGTCGTATGCATAATTATGTTTACAAATATAAAATTATAATTCTACACTAGTACATACAGTTATCTGTCTTCGAATATGTAGGAGCATAATTATGATAATATGATCAAATAGTGACTGTATTGCAATTTATATATCGAGTTACTATATAACTACATTGAAATCACGCTAGCGGTTGATAACATTTAATACTTATTGGCGTTTTCAAGGGAGGCAACCTTCTCGAGTTTCCTTGCACGTATTGTCAAATAGTCACTAATGATGAATGTTTTTAAATAGTAGAATAAATAGTATGGCATTTCGTTCCCACTGATTGTGTTTCGTATTCCTCCGTTGTTGCATGCAATTTTGTATTTTATAAATGTTTTGAAAATTATGAACAATTAGTTATAAACTAGTAATAATAAATTACTGTTACTGTATGTTCTAATGAGTTTGCTTTTCATGTCGTTTTAAAAATTGACAACAGACAGAAACTAACCTAAGCATTATACCCGATATAAATATTTTGCGAATGTTCTCAACATAACTGGCTGTGTGGCTTTGCATTGTAGTGAAATGATGCTCCCAAAAGGAGCAGTTTAAATGTATAAAATAGGATAACTAGTATATTATTATTTTGCCAACATCATAACTTACAATCTCACACTGATAACCACAAATATCCTCTATTTCTTCACACATAATGATATCTCTTTTATTTCAAGTCTTGTCTTTTATTTCAGGTCAAGTTAACCGATTGAAGCATAGCGGCTTGTTGTGTATGTTACAAATATGTGTTACATTCCGCTTTCCGTAATAAAACAAGCTGAAATTAATGCTTAGCATGTTCTTCCACATTCGAGGGGGTGGGGCTCTGTTGCCAAATGGACACGATCGTTGACTTCAAATCACTTTCCCCTCACCGCTGTATGTTCGATTCCTACTAGTAGTGGCTTTTGTAGTGGCTTTTGAAAATATTATGTTGTTCTACACGAGTCTGGCGTGTACTCATCCTGTGCCAGAAACAATACTCGTATCTATACTCCTATTTCGCTTAAGAAAGTCGCTATATAACAGTATCTGTGATATGATGGTTCTACTACATACACTAAGGTAGTGCAATCATGTTCCTGACAGGAGCAGTATAAATGATTACATTCGTATAACAAGTATTATTATTATAATTATTATTGGTTTTGCCAAAACCATTACAGAGTCTTCTCTGGTTCTTTTGCGTGTATGGTGTAAAGCACCGACACGAGACCTCGGTTAAACGTACCATCTGAAAGACTGTTAATTGTATTATGGTCATTCTTCAGTCTGTTGCCGAATATATATGTCCATAAACAATACTCGAGTCCTCTATCGCTTAAAATGGTCGCTATATACATGTACCATTTTCTGTTTGTGCGACTGTGAATTCCAAAAAGCATTGTTCTACTAAGTAAGTAAGTAAGTAAGTGAAGTGAAGTGAAGTGAAGTGAAGTGAAGTGAAGTGAAGTGAAGTGAAGTGAAGTGGAGTGGAGTGGAGTGGAGTGGAGTGGAGTGGAGTGGAGTGGAGTGGAGTGGAGTAAGTATGTAAGTAGGTAGGTAAGTAGGGTCTATAAGTCACCTTAACTATAATATAAATTGTGAAGTTCTATCATTCTAACTTTCAAACATATTAAGGGCATTTATCACATAAACTACGGCGCGGGAGTTAAATCGAACAGAACAGAAGTTTATTTTGGCAGACTTGTACATACATACATCGTCTTAACAAAACTAGTAATAACATATATATATTTGATGATCACGTGAATAAATAAAGCCATGCCATACATTCGGTAATACACTAGTGTATTAAATATGCAAATGAGGAAACTAGCACGCGCTGTGTAACTTTGAGTGTGACGTCATTTGCCAAAACATCGTGTACATTTTGTATTTGTATTTGTTAAATAAGACTGTTTGAAAATAATTTAAAAGTGTTTAATATTGAATTGTTGCACATGATATGTTGTGATAGTTTAAAAACTGTTTATAAAGGAAGACAAATTGGAGTATTTAGTGTCGCACTATTTTCTTGGCCCATTAAGTTGAAGCCGCAGTACTACTCTGGCTTTAATTTGCTAAAGGGGAAGTGTGTTCAATCGTGACACACTTTTACTGCGTATTTGGTTTATGTGATAAAATGAATCTTACATTAGTGTCTTTCCATATTGAATTTATTCAACTTGTTTAATAAATTCAATATGGAAAGCCACTCATGTAAGATCCTCTATATATGGTATATGACAATTATATGATGAATAGAAACGTTTACATATTTGGTCGGTCAATATGTCCCATGAGGTACAACACGTTATAAAACGCTATCACCATATTTTTTGAGTTGTGATCATAATGATACATGTTATAAGAATGAATATAAAAATCATGAATTATAACAGTAGTTCTGCGGTTTCTACTTAATGGGCCAAGAAAATAGTGCGACACTAAATACTCCATTTTATTTTATTTTCTTCCTTTGTACACAGTTTGTAAACTATCACAACATATCATGTCCAACAATTCAATATTAAACACTCTTATGTGCATGTGAGCGACGCCTCCTGAAGAAATTAGTCATTTTAGATTGTGGAGGATAGTGCATGCTACAGAGAGAGAGAGATACCCATTCCAGAGTCTCCTCTGGTTCTTTTGCGTGTATGATGTAAACCACCGACACGAGACCTCGGTTTAATGTCCCATCTGAAAGACTGTTAATTTTATTATGGTCAGAGGGGGTGTCGAACCTGCGATCCCTGAATTACCAGTTTGCGTGTTAACACTGGACTACATATCCGTCTGTAATATGATTGTTTTGTTGATCACTCGATTAAATTGATTCCAATGTTACAGTCTAATAAACACAAATATGCTATATTTCTTCAGGCATAATGATATTTCCTTTTTTCCAGTGAAATCTAAAGAACAGGTGCTGATGGGTATGTTACACTACATAATTATTATAAAACAATCTGAAATCAATGCTTGGTATGTTATTCTTCATTCTTCAGTCTGTTGCCGAATAAATAGGGCCGTAAACAATACTCGTGTCTAAGCTTAGTTTATTACTATATAAGGTCAGGTAAGTAATTATGGTCAAGTAAGTAAGTAAGGTCAAGTAAGTAAGTAAGGTCAAGTAAGTAAGTAAGGTCAAGTAAGTAAGTAAGATCAAGTAAGTAAGTAAGGTCAAGTAAGTAAGTATGGACAAGTAAGTAAGGTCAAGTAAGTAAGTAAGTAAGGTCAAGTAAGTAAGGTCAAGTAAGTAAGTAAGGTCAAGTAAGTAAGTAATGTCAAGTAAGTAAGTAAGGTCAAGTAAGTAAGAGTAAGTAAGTAAGTAAGAGTAAGTAAGTAAGGTCAAGTAAGTAAGTATGGTCAAGTAAGTAAGTAAGGTCAAGTAAGTAAGTAAGGTCAAGTAAGTAAGTAATGTCAAGTAAGTAAGTAAGGTCAAGTAACTAAGTGTGGTCAAGTAATTAAGTGTGGTCAAGTAAGTAAGTAAGGTCAAGTAAGTAAGTAAGGTCAAGTAAAGTAAGTAAGTAAGGTCAAGTAAGAAAGTAAGATCAAGAAAGTAAGTGTGGTCAAGTAAGTAAGTGTGGTCAAGTAAGTAAATAAGGTCAAGTAAGTAAGTGTGGTCAAGTAAGTAAGTGTGGTCAAGTAAGTAAGTACGGTCAAGTAAGTAAGTGTGGTCAAGTAAGTAGGTAAGGTCAAGTAAGTAAGTAAGGTCAAGTAAGTAAGTAAGGTCAAATAAGTAAGTAAGGTCAAATAAGTAAGTGTGGTCAAGTAAGTAAGTAAGGTCAAGTAAGTAAGGCCACGTAAGTAAGTAAGGTCAAATAAGTAAGTATGGTCAAGTAAGTAAGGTCAAGTAAGTAAGTAAGGTCAAGTAAGTAAGTAAGGTCAAGTAAGTAAGAGTAAGTAAGTAAGTTAGAGTAAGTAAGTAAGGTCAAGTAAGTAAGTATGGTCAAGTAAGTAAGTAAGGTCAAGTAAGTAAGTAAGGTCAAGTAAGTAAGTAATGTCAAGTAAGTAAGTAAGGTCAAGTAAGTAAGTGTGGTCAAGTAAGTAAGTGTGGTCAAGTAAGTAAGTACGGTCAAGTAAGTAAGTAAGGTCAAGTAAAGTAAATAAGTAAGGTCAAGTAAGAAAGTAAGGTCAAGTAAGTATGTGTGGTCAAGTAAGTAAGTAAGGTCAAGTAAGTAAGTGTGGTCAAGTAAGTAAGTGTGGTCAAGTAAGAAAGTAAGGTCAAGTAAGTAAGTGTGGTCAAGTAAGTAAGTACGGTCAAGTAAGTAAGTGAGGTCAAGTAAGTAGGTAAGGTCAAGTAAGTAAGTAAGGTCAAGTAAGTAAGTAAGGTCAAGTAAGTAAGTAAGTAAGGTCAAAAAAGTAAGTGTGGTCAAGTAAGTAAGTAAGGTCAAGTAAGTAAGGCCACGTAAGTAAGTAAAGTCAAATAAGTAAGTATGGTCAAGTAAGTAAGTGTGGTCAAGTAAGTAAGTAAGGTCAAGTAAGTAAGTAAGGTCAAGTAAGTAAGTAAGGTCAAGTAAATAAGTAAGGTCAAGTAAGTAAGTATGGTCAAGTAAGTAAGTAAGGTCAAGTAAGTAAGTAAGGTCAAGTAAGTAAGTGTGGTCAAGTAAGTAAGTAAGTAAGGTCAAGTAAGTAAGTGTGGTCAAGTAAGTAAGTGTGGTCAAGTAAGTGTGGTCAAGTAAGTAAGTAAGGTCAAGTAAGTAAGTAAGGTCAAGAAAGTAAGTGTGGTCAAGTAAGTAAGTAAGATCAAGTAAGTAAGTAAGTTCAAGTAAGTAAGTAAGGTCAAGTAAGTAAGTATGGTCAAGTAAGTAAGTAAGGTCAAGTAAGTAAGTAAGGTCAAGAAAGTAAGTGTGGTCAAGTAAGTAAGTAAGATCAAGTAAGTAGGTAAGTTCAAGTAAGTAAGTAAGGTCAAGTAAGTAAGTATGGTCAAGTAAGTAAGTAAGGTCAAGTAAGTAAGTAAGGTCAAGTAAGTAAGTAAGCTCAAGTAAGTAAGTAAGGTCAAGTAAGTATGTATAGTCAAGTAAGTAAGTAAGGTCAAGTAAGTAAGGTCAAGTAAGTAAGTGTGGTCAAGTAAGTAAGTGAGGTCAAGTAAGTAAGTGTGGTCAAGTAAGTAAGTGTGGTCAAGTAAGTAAGTGTGGTCAAGTAAGTAAGTAAGGTCAAGTAAGTAGGTAAGGTCAAGTAAGTAAGTGTGGTCAAGTAAGTAAGTAAGGTCAAGTAAGTAAGTGTGGTCAAGTAAGTAAGTAAGGTCAAGTAAGTAAGTAAGGTCAAGTAAGTAAGTACGGTCAAGTAAGTAAGGACAAGTAAGTAAGTAAGGTCAAGTAAGTAAGTAAGGTCAAGTAAGTAAGTAAGGTCAAGTAAGTAAGTAAGGTCAAGTAAGTAAGGACAAGTAAGTAAGTAAGGTCAAGTAAGTAAGTAAGGTCAAGTAAGTAAGTGTGGTCAAGTAAGTAAGTAAGGTCAAGTAAGTAAGTAAGGTCAAGTAAGTAAGTATGGTCAAGTAAGTAAGTGTGGTCAAGTAAGTAAGTAAGGTCAAGTAAGTAGGTAAGGTCAAGTAAGTAAGTAAGGTCAAGTAAGTAAGTAAGGTCAAGTAAGTAAGTAAGGTCAAGTAAGTAAGTAAGGTCAAGTAAGTAAGTAAGGTCAAGTAAGTAAGTAAGTAAGTTCAAGTAAGTAAGTAAGTTCAAGTAAGTAAGTAACTGCAGACTTGCTTAGCCACTGCAGACTTGCTTAGCCGCTGCAGACTTGCTTAGCCACTGCAGACTTGCTTAGCCACTGCATTCTTGCTTAGCCACTGCATACTTGCTTAGCCACTGCAGACTTGCTTAGCCACTGCATTCTTGCTTAGTCACTGCATACTTGCTTAGCCGCTGCAGACTTGCTTAGCCACTGCATACTTGCTTAGTCGCTGCATACTTGCTTAGCCACTGCATACTTGCTTAGCCCTGCACTGCATACTTCTTAGCCACTGCAGACTTGCTTAGCCACTGCATACTTGCTTAGCCACTGCATACTTGCTTAGCCACTGCATACTTGCTTAGCCACTGCAGACTTGCTTAGCCACTGCATACTTGCTTAGCCACTGCAGACTTGCTTAGCCACTGCAGACTTGCTTAGCCGCTGCAGACTTGCTTAGCCACTGCAGACTTGCTTAGCCGCTGCATACTTGCTTAGCCACTGCATACTTGCTTAGCCACTGCATACTTGCTTAGCCACTGCAGACTTGCTTAGCCACTGCATACTTGCTTAGCCGCTGCATACTTGCTTAGCCACTGCAGACTTGCTTAGCCACTGCAGACTTGCTTAGCCACTGCAGACTTGCTTAGCCACTGCATACTTGCTTAGCCACTGCATACTTGCTTAGCCACTGCAGACTTGCTTAGCCACTGCAGACTTGCTTAGCCACTGCAGACTTGCTTAGCCACTGCAGACTTGCTTAGCCACTGCAGACTTGCTTAGCCACTGCATACTTGCTTAGCCACTGCAGACTTGCTTACCACTGCCTTGCTTAGCCACTGCATACTTGCTTAGCCACTGCAGACTTGCTTAGCCACTGCAACTTGCTTAGCCAATGCAACTTGCTTAGCCACTGCAGACTTGCTTAGCCGCTGCAGACTTGCTTAGCCACTGCAGACTTGCTTAGCCACTGCAGACTTGCTTAGCCACTGCAGACTTGCTTAGCCACTGCAGACTTGCTTAGCCACTGCAGACTTGCTTAGCCACTGCAGACTTGCTTAGCCACTGCATACTTGCTTAGCCACTACAACTTGCTTAGCCACTGAATACTTGCTTAGCCGCTGCAGACTTGCTTAGCCATTGCAGACTTGCTTAGCCACTGAATACTTGCTTAGCCACTGCAGACTTGCTTAGCCACGGCATACTTGCTTAGCCATTGCAGACTTGCTTAGCCATTGTAGACTTGCTTAACCACTGCAGACTTGCTTAGCCGCTGCATACTTGCTTAGCCGCTACAGACTTGCTTAGCCACTGCATTCTTGCTTAACCACTGCATACTTGCTTAGCCACTGCATACTTGCTTAGCCACTGCATACTTGCTTAGCCGCTGCAGACTTGCTTAGCCACTGAATACTTGCTTAGCCACTGCAGACTTGCTTAGCCATTGCAGACTTGCTTAGCCGCTGCATACTTGCTTAGCCACTGCATACTTGCTTAGCCACTGCAGGCTTGCTTAGCCACTGCATACTTGCTTAGCCACTGCAGACTTGCTTAGCCACTGCAGACTTGCTTAGCCACTGCATACTTGCTTAGCCACTGCAGACTTGCTTAGCCACTGCATACTTGCTTAGCCGCTTCATACTTGCTTAGCCACTCAACTTGCTTAGCAACTGCATACTTGCTTAGCCATTGCAGACTTGCTTAGCCGCTGAATACTTGCTTAGCCGCTGCAGACTTGGTTAGCCGCTGCATACTTGCTTAGCCACTGCAGACTTGCTTAGCCACTGAATACTTGCTTAGCCACTGCAGACTTGCTTAGCCGCTGCAGACTTGCTCCGCTGCAGACTTGCTTAGCCGCTGCAGACTTGCTTAACCACTGCAGACTTGGTTAGCCACTGCAGACTTGCTTAGCCACTGAATACTTGCTTAGCCGCTGCAGACTTGCTTAGCCATTGCAGACTTGCTTAGCCACTGAATACTTGCTTAGCCACTGCAGACTTGCTTAGCCACGGCATACTTGCTTAGCCGCTGCATACTTGCTTAGCCGCTACAGACTTGCTTAGCCACTGCATTCTTGCTTAACCACTGCATACTTGCTTAGCCACTGCATACTTGCTTAGCCACTGCATACTTGCTTAGCCGCTGCAGACTTGCTTAGCCACTGAATACTTGCTTAGCCACTGCAGACTTGCTTAGCCACTGCATTCTTGCTTAGCCACTGAATACTTGGTTAGCCACTGGAGACTTGCTTAGCGATTGCAGACTTGCTTAGCCACTGAATACTTGGTTAGCCACTGCATACTTGCTTAGCCACTGCAGACTTGCTTAGCCATTGCAGACTTGCTTAGCCACTGCAGACTTGCTTAGCCATTGCAGACTTGCTTAGCCACTGCAGACTCGCTTAGCCACTGCAGACTTGCTTAGCCACTGCATACTTGCTTAGCCGCTGCAGACTTGCTTAGCCACTGCATACTTGCTTAGCCACTGCATTCTTGCTTAGCCACTGCATACTTGCTTAGCCACTGCATACTTGCTTAGCCACTGCATACTTGCTTAGCCGCTGCAGACTTGCTTAGCCACTGCATACTTGCTTAGCCACTGCATACTTGCTTAGCCATCATACTTGCTTAGCCACTGCATACTTGCTTAGCCACTGCAGACTTGCTTAGCCACTGCATACTTGCTTAGCCACTGCAGACTTGCTTAGCCACTGCAGACTTGCTTAGCCACTGCATACTTGCTTAGCCACTGCAGACTTGCTTAGCCACTGCATACTTGCTTAGCCACTGCATACTTGCTTAGCCACTGCATACTTGCTTAGCCACTGCATACTTGCTTAGCCACTGCAACTTGCTTAGCCACTGCAGACTTGCTTAGCCACTGCATACTTGCTTAGCCACTGCATACTTGCTTAGCCACTGCAGACTTGCTTAGCCACTGCATACTTGCTTAGCCACTGCAGACTTGCTTAGCCGCTGCATACTTGCTTAGCCACTGCAGACTTGCTTAGCCACTGCATACTTGCTTAGCCGCTGCATACATGCTTAGCCACTGCATGTTGCTTAGCCGCTGCATACTTGCTTAGCCACTGCAGACTTGCTTAGCCGCTGCATACTTGCTTAGCCGCTGCAGACTTGCTTAGCCACTGAATACTTGGTTAGCCGCTGCATACTTGCTTAGCCACTGCAGACTTGCTTAGCCACTGCATACTTGCTTAGTCACTGCATACATGCTTAGCCACTGCAGACTTGCTTAGCCACTGCATTCTTGCTTAGTCACTGCATACTTGCTTAGCCGCTGCATTCTTGCTTAGCCACTGAATACTTGGTTAGCCACTGGAGACTTGCTTAGCGATTGCAGACTTGCTTAGCCACTGAATACTTGGTTAGCCACTGCATACTTGCTTAGCCACTGCAGACTTGCTTAGTCATTGCAGACTTGCTTAGCCACTGCAGACTTGCTTAGCCATTGCAGACTTGCTTAGCCACTGCAGACTCGCTTAGCCATTGCTGACTTGCTTAGCTGCTGCAGACTTACTTAGCCACTGCAGTCTTGCTTAGCCACTGCAGACTTGCTTAGCCACTGCATTCTTGCTTAGCCACTGCAGACTTGCTTAGCCACTGCATTCTTGCTTAGCCACTGCATACTTGCTTAGCCGCTGCAGTCTTGCTTAGCCACTGCATTCTTGCTTAGCCACTGCATTCTTGCTTAGCCACTGCATACTTGCTTAGCCGCTGCAGACTTGCTTAGCCACTGCATACTTGCTTAGCCACTGCAGACTTGCTTAGCCACTGCAGTCTTGCTTAGCCACTGCATTCTTGCTTAGCCACTGCAGACTTGCTTAGCCACTGCATTCTTGCTTAGCCACTGCATACTTGCTTAGCCGCTGCAGACTTGCTTAGCCACTGCATACTTGCTTAGCCACTGCAGACTTGCTTAGCCGCTGCAGACTTGCTTAGCCACTGCAGACTTGCTTAGCCACTGCATTCTTGCTTAGCCACTGCAGACTTGCTTAGCCACTGCATTCTTGCTTAGCCACTGCAGACTTGCTTAGCCGCTGCATACTTGCTTAGCCACTGCAGACTTGCTTAGCCACTGCATACTTGCTTAGTCGCTGCATACTTGCTTAGCCACTGCATACTTGCTTAGCCACTGCATACTTGCTTAGCCACTGCAGACTTGCTTAGCCACTGCATACTTGGTTAGCCGCTGCATACTTGCTTAGCCATTGCATACTTGCTTAGCCACTGCAGACTTGCTTAGCCACTGAATACTTGCTTAGCCACTGCAGACTTGCTTAGCCGCTGCAGTCTTGCTCCGCTGCAGACTTGCTTAGCCGCTGCAGACTTGCTTAACCACTGCAGACTTGGTTAGCCACTGCAGACTTGCTTAGCCACTGAATACTTGCTTAGCCACTGCAGACTTGCTTAGCCACTGAATACTTGCTTAGCCGCTGCATACTTGCTTAGCCACTACAGACTTGCTTAGCCACTGAATACTTGCTTAGCCGCTGCAGACTTGCTTAGCCATTGCAGACTTGCTTAGCCACTGAATACTTGCTTAGCCACTGCAGACTTGCTTAGCCACGGCAGACTTGCTTAGCCATTGCAGACTTGCTTAGCCATTGTAGACTTGCTTAACCACTGCAGACTTGCTTAGCCGCTGCATACTTGCTTAGCCGCTGCAGACTTGCTTAGCAACTGCATACTTGCTTAGCCATTGCAGACTTGCTTAGCCGCTGAATACTTGCTTAGCCGCTGCAGACTTGGTTAGCCGCTGCATACTTGCTTAGCCACTGCAGACTTGCTTAGCCACTGAATACTTGCTTAGCCACTGCAGACTTGCTTAGCCGCTGCAGACTTGCTCCGCTGCAGACTTGCTTAGCCGCTGCAGACTTGCTTAACCACTGCATACTTGGTTAGCCACTGCAGACTTGCTTAGCCACTGAATACTTGCTTAGCCGCTGCAGACTTGCTTAGCCATTGCAGACTTGCTTAGCCACTGAATACTTGCTTAGCCACTGCAGACTTGCTTAGCCACGGCATACTTGCTTAGCCATTGCAGACTTGCTTAGCCATTGTAGACTTGCTTAACCACTGCAGACTTGCTTAGCCGCTGCATACTTGCTTAGCCGCTACAGACTTGCTTAGCCACTGCATTCTTGCTTAACCACTGCATACTTGCTTAGCCACTGCATACTTGCTTAGCCACTGCATACTTGCTTAGCCGCTGCAGACTTGCTTAGCCACTGAATACTTGCTTAGCCACTGCAGACTTGCTTAGCCATTGCAGACTTGCTTAGCCGCTGTATACTTGCTTAGCCACTGCATACTTGCTTAGCCACTGCAGGCTTGCTTAGCCACTGCATACTTGCTTAGCCACTGCAGACTTGCTTAGCCACTGCAGACTTGCTTAGCCACTGCATACTTGCTTAGCCACTGCAGACTTGCTTAGCCACTGCATACTTGCTTAGCCGCTTCATACTTGCTTAGCCACTGCAGACTTGCTTAGCAACTGCATACTTGCTTAGCCATTGCAGACTTGCTTAGCCGCTGAATACTTGCTTAGCCGCTGCATACTTGGTTAGCCGCCGCATACTTGCTTAGCCACTGCAGACTTGCTTAGCCACTGAATACTTGCTTAGCCACTGCAGACTTGCTTAGCCGCTGCAGACTTGCTCCGCTGCAGACTTGCTTAGCCGCTGCAGACTTGCTTAACCACTGCAGACTTGCTTAGCCGCTGAATACTTGCTTAGCCGCTGCATACTTGGTTAGCCGCCGCATACTTGCTTAGCCACTGCAGACTAGCTTAGCCACTGAATACTTGCTTAGCCACTGCAGACTTGCTTAG
>CM026388.1:14551704-14578216 GCA_014843695.1 Archivesica marissinica | reverse complement strand
TTTGAGATGGTAACCAATACATGGCATATTGGAGTCTAAATTGTAGTGTGAGGCGAAGATCAAATACTGATCTGTTTGAGTCGATTTACTGTATCTATAGCAACATATTAGATCCGTTGTCACCTACGTGTATGCACGTAGCAAACAATGTGTAACATCATAATTCCTCTTCTTGTATGTGACACCAATACTTTGACATATTTGGTTGACATCCAGCTATTCTCTGAAATGGAGTGTCACATTCCATTTTCTTTCTAGTGATATTCGACACACAATCGTAGTAGCAAGACCGCCAATAATGATGGGTAGCTAAATTGCTGGCGTGTATATGACAATGGGCAACTATAATGCTTACGTATATATGACGATGGGCAGCTAAATTGCTGGCGTGTATATGACAATGGACCACTATAGTGTTGACGTGTATATGACGATGTTCAGCTATAATGCTTACGTATATATGACGATGGGCAGCTATAATGCTGGCGTGTATATGACATTGGAAAGCTATAGTGCTGACGTGTATATGACGATGGAAAGGTATAATGCTGACGTGTATATGACGATGGATATCTATAATGATGACGTGTATATGACGATGGACAGGTATAATGCTGACATGTATATGACGATGGACAGGTATAATGCTAACGTGTACATGACGTTGGGGAGCTATAATGCTGACGTGCATATGACGATGGACAGGTATAATGCTAACGTGTACATGACGTTGGGTAGCTATAATGATGACGTGTATATTACGATGGAGAGGTATAATGCTAACGTGTACATGACGTTGGGGAGCTATAATGCTGACGTGTATATTACTATGGAGAGGTATAATGCTAACGTGTACATGACGTTGGTCAGCTATAATGTTGGCGTGCATATGACGATGGACAGGCATAATGCTAACGTGTACATGACGTTGGGGAGCTATAATGCTGACGTGTATATTATGATGGAGAGGTATAATGCTAACGTGTACATGACGTTGGGTAGCTATAATGATGACGTGTATATGACGATGTACAGGTATAATGCTAATGTATACATGACGTTGGGCAGCTATAATGCTAATGTGCCTATTACGATGGACATGTATAATGCTGACTTGTATATGACATGTGTAGATCAATATCTCATCTATATACTGAGCTACGCGTTCTTTAAGAATGAAGCGGAAGGATTGTTATTATGACATTTTATATTAAATGATAAACTGATATAATATGAGTACTTTATGTTACATGCAATTTCTGACTTCAGTATTATATGTCATATAATGTTACTATCGATATATGTCTGCTTACATGTCTTGTTGCATTATAAATGCCATGCATGACAGTACTTACATACATTTATAGCTTAAACGTTATAATAACACTATAAACCGGTAACACTTTCGTTTATGTAAACGTTTGACCTTGGCCTCGATGTATCTAAAATAGAAAAAGAAAAGGTAATAAGTGTTCATAAAAGATATTACATGATTTACATGTTTATTAATAGTCTCAGTCATATATTAACTAGTAAGAAATAATCTGATTCATATAACTGGCAAGACGAAGCTAGTTTAACTAGAGCAAATTGTAAATTTATTTTCTGATATATGGCAATACTAGATATTGACCCAACATATAAGTAAGTAAGGTCAAGTAAGAAAGTAAGATCAAGAAAGTAAGTGTGGTCAAGTAAGTAAGTGTGGTCAAGTAAGTAAATAAGGTCAAGTAAGTAAGTGTGGTCAAGTAAGTAAGTGTGGTCAAGTAAGTAAGTACGGTCAAGTAAGTAAGTGTGGTCAAGTAAGTAGGTAAGGTCAAGTAAGTAAGTAAGGTCAAGTAAGTAAGTAAGGTCAAATAAGTAAGTAAGGTCAAATAAGTAAGTGTGGTCAAGTAAGTAAGTAAGGTCAAGTAAGTAAGGCCACGTAAGTAAGTAAGGTCAAATAAGTAAGTATGGTCAAGTAAGTAAGGTCAAGTAAGTAAGTAAGGTCAAGTAAGTAAGTAAGGTCAAGTAAGTAAGAGTAAGTAAGTAAGTTAGAGTAAGTAAGTAAGGTCAAGTAAGTAAGTATGGTCAAGTAAGTAAGTAAGGTCAAGTAAGTAAGTAAGGTCAAGTAAGTAAGTAATGTCAAGTAAGTAAGTAAGGTCAAGTAAGTAAGTGTGGTCAAGTAAGTAAGTGTGGTCAAGTAAGTAAGTACGGTCAAGTAAGTAAGTAAGGTCAAGTAAAGTAAATAAGTAAGGTCAAGTAAGAAAGTAAGGTCAAGTAAGTATGTGTGGTCAAGTAAGTAAGTAAGGTCAAGTAAGTAAGTGTGGTCAAGTAAGTAAGTGTGGTCAAGTAAGAAAGTAAGGTCAAGTAAGTAAGTGTGGTCAAGTAAGTAAGTACGGTCAAGTAAGTAAGTGAGGTCAAGTAAGTAGGTAAGGTCAAGTAAGTAAGTAAGGTCAAGTAAGTAAGTAAGGTCAAGTAAGTAAGTAAGTAAGGTCAAAAAAGTAAGTGTGGTCAAGTAAGTAAGTAAGGTCAAGTAAGTAAGGCCACGTAAGTAAGTAAAGTCAAATAAGTAAGTATGGTCAAGTAAGTAAGTGTGGTCAAGTAAGTAAGTAAGGTCAAGTAAGTAAGTAAGGTCAAGTAAGTAAGTAAGGTCAAGTAAATAAGTAAGGTCAAGTAAGTAAGTATGGTCAAGTAAGTAAGTAAGGTCAAGTAAGTAAGTAAGGTCAAGTAAGTAAGTGTGGTCAAGTAAGTAAGTAAGTAAGGTCAAGTAAGTAAGTGTGGTCAAGTAAGTAAGTGTGGTCAAGTAAGTGTGGTCAAGTAAGTAAGTAAGGTCAAGTAAGTAAGTAAGGTCAAGAAAGTAAGTGTGGTCAAGTAAGTAAGTAAGATCAAGTAAGTAAGTAAGTTCAAGTAAGTAAGTAAGGTCAAGTAAGTAAGTATGGTCAAGTAAGTAAGTAAGGTCAAGTAAGTAAGTAAGGTCAAGAAAGTAAGTGTGGTCAAGTAAGTAAGTAAGATCAAGTAAGTAGGTAAGTTCAAGTAAGTAAGTAAGGTCAAGTAAGTAAGTATGGTCAAGTAAGTAAGTAAGGTCAAGTAAGTAAGTAAGGTCAAGTAAGTAAGTAAGCTCAAGTAAGTAAGTAAGGTCAAGTAAGTAAGGTCAAGTAAGTAAGTAAGTAAGGTCAAGTAAGTAAGGTCAAGTAAGTAAGTGTGGTCAAGTAAGTAAGTGAGGTCAAGTAAGTAAGTGTGGTCAAGTAAGTAAGTGTGGTCAAGTAAGTAAGTGTGGTCAAGTAAGTAAGTAAGGTCAAGTAAGTAGGTAAGGTCAAGTAAGTAAGTGTGGTCAAGTAAGTAAGTAAGGTCAAGTAAGTAAGTGTGGTCAAGTAAGTAAGTAAGGTCAAGTAAGTAAGTAAGGTCAAGTAAGTAAGTACGGTCAAGTAAGTAAGGACAAGTAAGTAAGTAAGGTCAAGTAAGTAAGTAAGGTCAAGTAAGTAAGTAAGGTCAAGTAAGTAAGTAAGGTCAAGTAAGTAAGGACAAGTAAGTAAGTAAGGTCAAGTAAGTAAGTAAGGTCAAGTAAGTAAGTGTGGTCAAGTAAGTAAGTAAGGTCAAGTAAGTAAGTAAGGTCAAGTAAGTAAGTATGGTCAAGTAAGTAAGTGTGGTCAAGTAAGTAAGTAAGGTCAAGTAAGTAGGTAAGGTCAAGTAAGTAAGTAAGGTCAAGTAAGTAAGTAAGGTCAAGTAAGTAAGTAAGGTCAAGTAAGTAAGTAAGGTCAAGTAAGTAAGTAAGGTCAAGTAAGTAAGTAAGTAAGTTCAAGTAAGTAAGTAAGTTCAAGTAAGTAAGTAACTGCAGACTTGCTTAGCCACTGCAGACTTGCTTAGCCGCTGCAGACTTGCTTAGCCACTGCAGACTTGCTTAGCCACTGCATTCTTGCTTAGCCACTGCATACTTGCTTAGCCACTGCAGACTTGCTTAGCCACTGCATTCTTGCTTAGTCACTGCATACTTGCTTAGCCGCTGCAGACTTGCTTAGCCACTGCATACTTGCTTAGTCGCTGCATACTTGCTTAGCCACTGCATACTTGCTTAGCCACTGCATACTTGCTTAGCCACTGCAGACTTGCTTAGCCACTGCATACTTGGTTAGCCGCTGCATACTTGCTTAGCCATTGCATACTTGCTTAGCCACTGCATACTTGCTTAGCCACTGCATACTTGCTTAGCCGCTGCATACTTGCTTAGCCGCTGCATACTTGCTTAGCCGCTGCAGACTTGCTTAGCGACTGCATACTTGCTTAGCCACTGCAGACTTGCTTAGCCACTGCAGACTTGCTTAGCCACTGCATACTTGCTTAGCCGCTGCAGACTTGCTTAGCCGCTGCAGACTTGCTTAGCCACTGCAGACTTGCTTAGCCGCTGCAGACTTGCTTAGCCATTGCAGACTTGCTTAGCCGCTGCATACTTGCTTAGCCACTGCATACTTGCTTAGCCACTGCAGGCTTGCTTAGCCACTGCAGACTTGCTTAGCCACTGCAGACTTGCTTAGCCACTGCATACTTGCTTAGCCACTGCATACTTGCTTAGCCACTGCAGACTTGCTTAGCCACTGCATACTAGCTTAGCCGCTTCATACTTGCTTAGCCACTGCAGACTTGCTTATCAACTGCATACTTGCTTAGCCATTGCAGACTTGCTTAGCCGCTGCATACTTGCTTAGCCACTGCAGACTTGCTTAGCCACTGAATACTTGCTTAGCCACTGCAGACTTGCTTAGCCGCTGCAGACTTGCTCCGCTGCAGACTTGCTTAGCCGCTGCAGACTTGCTTAACCACTGCAGACTTGGTTAGCCACTGCAGACTTGCTTAGCCACTGAATACTTGCTTAGCCACTGCAGACTTGCTTAGCCACTGAATACTTGCTTAGCCGCTGCATACTTGCTTAGCCACTACATACTTGCTTAGCCACTGAATACTTGCTTAGCCGCTGCAGACTTGCTTAGCCATTGCAGACTTGCTTAGCCACTGAATACATGCTTAGCCACTGCAGACTTGCTTAGCCACGGCAGACTTGCTTAGCCATTGCAGACTTGCTTAGCCATTGTAGACTTGCTTAACCACTGTATACTTGCTTAGCCGCTGCATACTTGCTTAGCCGCTGCAGACTTGCTTAGCCACTGCATTCTTGCTTAACCACTGCATACTTGCTTAGCCACTGCATACTTGCTTAGCCACTGCATACTTGCTTAGCCGCTGCAGACTTGCTTAGCCACTGAATACTTGCTTAGCCACTGCAGACTTGCTTAGCCATTGCAGACTTGCTTAGCCGCTGCATACTTGCTTAGCCACTGCATACTTGCTTAGCCACCGCAGGCTTGCTTAGCCACTGCAGACTTGCTTAGCCACTGCAGACTTGCTTAGCCACTGCAGACTTGCTTAGCCACTGTATACTTGCTTAGCCACTGCAGACTTGCTTAGCCACTGCATACTTGCTTAGCCGCTCAACTTGCTTAGCCACTGCAGACTTGCTTAGCCACTGCATACTTGCTTAGCCACTGCAGACTTGCTTAGCACTGCATACTTGCTTAGCCACTGCAGACTTGCTTAGCCGCTGAATACTTGCTTAGCCACTGCAGACTTGCTTAGCCGCTGCATACTTGCTTAGCCACTGCAGACTTGCTTAGCCACTGAATACTTGCTTAGCCACTGCAGACTTGCTTAGCCGCTGCAGACTTGCTCCGCTGCAGACTTGCTTAGCCGCTGCATACTTGCTTAGCCACTGCAGACTTGCTTAGCCACTGCAGACTTGCTTAGCCACTGAATACTTGCTTAGCCGCTGCAGACTTGCTTAGCCACTGCAGACTTGCTTAGCCACTGCATACTTGCTTAGCCACTGCAGACTTGCTTAGCCACTGCATACTTGCTTAGCCGCTGCATACTTGCTTAGCCGCTACAGACTTGCTTAGCCACTGCATACTTGCTTAGCCACTGCATACTTGCTTAGCCACTGCATACTTGCTTAGCCGCTGCAGACTTGCTTAGCCACTGCATACTTGCTTAGCCACTGCAGACTTGCTTAGCCACTGCATACTTGCTTAGCCACTGCATACTTGCTTAGCCACTGCAGACTTGCTTAGCCACTGCAGACTTGCTTAGCCACTGCAGACTTGCTTAGCCACTGCATACTTGCTGTTAGCCCTGCAACTTGCTTAGCCACTGCAGACTTGCTTAGCCACTGAATACTTGCTTAGCCACTGCAGACTTGCTTAGCCACTGAATACTTGCTTAGCCGCTGCATACTTGCTTAGCCACTACATACTTGCTTAGCCACTGAATACTTGCTTAGCCGCTGCAGACTTGCTTAGCCATTGCAGACTTGCTTAGCCACTGAATACTTGCTTAGCCACTGCAGACTTGCTTAGCCACGGCAGACTTGCTTAGCCATTGCAGACTTGCTTAGCCATTGTAGACTTGCTTAACCACTGCAGACTTGCTTAGCCGCTGCATACTTGCTTAGCCGCTACAGACTTGCTTAGCCACTGCATTCTTGCTTAACCACTGCATACTTGCTTAGCCACTGCATACTTGCTTAGCCACTGCATACTTGCTTAGCCGCTGCAGACTTGCTTAGCCACTGAATACTTGCTTAGCCACTGCAGACTTGCTTAGCCATTGCAGACTTGCTTAGCCGCTGCATACTTGCTTAGCCACTGCATACTTGCTTAGCCACTGCAGGCTTGCTTAGCCACTGCATACTTGCTTAGCCGCTGAATACTTGCTTAGCCGCTGCAGACTTGGTTAGCCGCTGCATACTTGCTTAGCCACTGCAGACTTGCTTAGCCACTGAATACTTGCTTAGCCACTGCAGACTTGCTTAGCCGCTGCAGACTTGCTCCGCTGCAGACTTGCTTAGCCGCTGCAGACTTGCTTAACCACTGCAGACTTGGTTAGCCACTGCAGACTTGCTTAGCCACTGAATACTTGCTTAGCCGCTGCAGACTTGCTTAGCCATTGCAGACTTGCTTAGCCACTGAATACTTGCTTAGCCACTGCAGACTTGCTTAGCCACGGCATACTTGCTTAGCCGCTGCATACTTGCTTAGCCGCTACAGACTTGCTTAGCCACTGCATTCTTGCTTAACCACTGCATACTTGCTTAGCCACTGCATACTTGCTTAGCCACTGCATACTTGCTTAGCCGCTGCAGACTTGCTTAGCCACTGAATACTTGCTTAGCCACTGCAGACTTGCTTAGCCACTGCATTCTTGCTTAGCCACTGAATACTTGGTTAGCCACTGGAGACTTGCTTAGCGATTGCAGACTTGCTTAGCCACTGAATACTTGGTTAGCCACTGCATACTTGCTTAGCCACTGCAGACTTGCTTAGTCATTGCAGACTTGCTTAGCCACTGCAGACTTGCTTAGCCATTGCAGACTTGCTTAGCCACTGCAGACTCGCTTAGCCATTGCTGACTTGCTTAGCTGCTGCAGACTTACTTAGCCACTGCAGTCTTGCTTAGCCACTGCAGACTTGCTTAGCCACTGCATTCTTGCTTAGCCACTGCAGACTTGCTTAGCCACTGCATTCTTGCTTAGCCACTGCATACTTGCTTAGCCGCTGCAGTCTTGCTTAGCCACTGCATCTTGCTTAGCCACTGCATACTTGCTTAGCCACTGCATACTTGCTTAGCCACTGCAGACTTGCTTAGCCACTGCATACTTGCTTAGCCACTGCAGACTTGCTTAGCCACTGCAGACTTGCTTAGCCACTGCATTCTTGCTTAGCCACTGCAGACTTGCTTAGCCACTGCATTCTTGCTTAGCCACTGCATACTTGCTTAGCCGCTGCAGACTTGCTTAGCCACTGCATACTTGCTTAGCCACTGCAGACTTGCTTAGCCGCTGCAGACTTGCTTAGCCACTGCAGACTTGCTTAGCCACTGCATTCTTGCTTAGCCACTGCAGACTTGCTTAGCCACTGCATTCTTGCTTAGCCACTGCAGACTTGCTTAGCCGCTGCATACTTGCTTAGCCACTGCAGACTTGCTTAGCCACTGCATACTTGCTTAGCCGCTGCATACATGCTTAGCCACTGCATGTTGCTTAGCCGCTGCATACTTGCTTAGCCACTGCAGACTTGCTTAGCCGCTGCATACTTGCTTAGCCGCTGCAGACTTGCTTAGCCACTGAATACTTGGTTAGCCGCTGCATACTTGCTTAGCCACTGCAGACTTGCTTAGCCACTGCATACTTGCTTAGTCACTGCATACATGCTTAGCCACTGCAGACTTGCTTAGCCACTGCATTCTTGCTTAGTCACTGCATACTTGCTTAGCCGCTGCATTCTTGCTTAGCCACTGAATACTTGGTTAGCCACTGGAGACTTGCTTAGCGATTGCAGACTTGCTTAGCCACTGAATACTTGGTTAGCCACTGCATACTTGCTTAGCCACTGCAGACTTGCTTAGTCATTGCAGACTTGCTTAGCCACTGCAGACTTGCTTAGCCATTGCAGACTTGCTTAGCCACTGCAGACTCGCTTAGCCATTGCTGACTTGCTTAGCTGCTGCAGACTTACTTAGCCACTGCAGTCTTGCTTAGCCACTGCAGACTTGCTTAGCCACTGCATTCTTGCTTAGCCACTGCAGACTTGCTTAGCCACTGCATTCTTGCTTAGCCACTGCATACTTGCTTAGCCGCTGCAGTCTTGCTTAGCCACTGCATTCTTGCTTAGCCACTGCATTCTTGCTTAGCCACTGCATACTTGCTTAGCCGCTGCAGACTTGCTTAGCCACTGCATACTTGCTTAGCCACTGCAGACTTGCTTAGCCACTGCAGTCTTGCTTAGCCACTGCATTCTTGCTTAGCCACTGCAGACTTGCTTAGCCACTGCATTCTTGCTTAGCCACTGCATACTTGCTTAGCCGCTGCAGACTTGCTTAGCCACTGCATACTTGCTTAGCCACTGCAGACTTGCTTAGCCGCTGCAGACTTGCTTAGCCACTGCAGACTTGCTTAGCCACTGCATTCTTGCTTAGCCACTGCAGACTTGCTTAGCCACTGCATTCTTGCTTAGCCACTGCAGACTTGCTTAGCCGCTGCATACTTGCTTAGCCACTGCAGACTTGCTTAGCCACTGCATACTTGCTTAGTCGCTGCATACTTGCTTAGCCACTGCATACTTGCTTAGCCACTGCATACTTGCTTAGCCACTGCAGACTTGCTTAGCCTCTGCATACTTGGTTAGCCGCTGCATACTTGCTTAGCCATTGCATACTTGCTTAGCCACTGCAGACTTGCTTAGCCACTGAATACTTGCTTAGCCACTGCAGACTTGCTTAGCCGCTGCAGTCTTGCTCCGCTGCAGACTTGCTTAGCCGCTGCAGACTTGCTTAACCACTGCAGACTTGGTTAGCCACTGCAGACTTGCTTAGCCACTGAATATTTGCTTAGCCACTGCAGACTTGCTTAGCCACTGAATACTTGCTTAGCCGCTGCATACTTGCTTAGCCACTACAGACTTGCTTAGCCACTGAATACTTGCTTAGCCGCTGCAGACTTGCTTAGCCATTGCAGACTTGCTTAGCCACTGAATACTTGCTTAGCCACTGCAGACTTGCTTAGCCACGGCAGACTTGCTTAGCCATTGCAGACTTGCTTAGCCATTGTAGACTTGCTTAACCACTGCAGACTTGCTTAGCCGCTGCATACTTGCTTAGCCGCTGCAGACTTGCTTAGCAACTGCATACTTGCTTAGCCATTGCAGACTTGCTTAGCCGCTGAATACTTGCTTAGCCGCTGCAGACTTGGTTAGCCGCTGCATACTTGCTTAGCCACTGCAGACTTGCTTAGCCACTGAATACTTGCTTAGCCACTGCAGACTTGCTTAGCCGCTGCAGACTTGCTCCGCTGCAGACTTGCTTAGCCGCTGCAGACTTGCTTAACCACTGCATACTTGGTTAGCCACTGCAGACTTGCTTAGCCACTGAATACTTGCTTAGCCGCTGCAGACTTGCTTAGCCATTGCAGACTTGCTTAGCCACTGAATACTTGCTTAGCCACTGCAGACTTGCTTAGCCACGGCATACTTGCTTAGCCATTGCAGACTTGCTTAGCCATTGTAGACTTGCTTAACCACTGCAGACTTGCTTAGCCGCTGCATACTTGCTTAGCCGCTACAGACTTGCTTAGCCACTGCATTCTTGCTTAACCACTGCATACTTGCTTAGCCACTGCATACTTGCTTAGCCACTGCATACTTGCTTAGCCGCTGCAGACTTGCTTAGCCACTGAATACTTGCTTAGCCACTGCAGACTTGCTTAGCCATTGCAGACTTGCTTAGCCGCTGTATACTTGCTTAGCCACTGCATACTTGCTTAGCCACTGCAGGCTTGCTTAGCCACTGCATACTTGCTTAGCCACTGCAGACTTGCTTAGCCACTGCAGACTTGCTTAGCCACTGCATACTTGCTTAGCCACTGCAGACTTGCTTAGCCACTGCATACTTGCTTAGCCGCTTCATACTTGCTTAGCCACTGCAGACTTGCTTAGCAACTGCATACTTGCTTAGCCATTGCAGACTTGCTTAGCCGCTGAATACTTGCTTAGCCGCTGCATACTTGGTTAGCCGCCGCATACTTGCTTAGCCACTGCAGACTTGCTTAGCCACTGAATACTTGCTTAGCCACTGCAGACTTGCTTAGCCGCTGCAGACTTGCTCCGCTGCAGACTTGCTTAGCCGCTGCAGACTTGCTTAACCACTGCAGACTTGGTTAGCCACTGCAGACTTGCTTAGCCACTGAATACTTGCTTAGCCCGCAACTGCTTAGCCATGCAGACTTGCTTAGCCACTGAATACTTGCTTAGCCACTGCAGACTTGCTTAGCCACTGCATACTTGCTTAGCCGCTGCATACTTGCTTAGCCGCTGCAGACTTGCTTAGCCACTGCATACTTGCTTAGCCACTGCATACTTGCTTAGCCACTGCAGACTTGCTTAGCCACTGCAGACTTGCTTAGCCACTGCAGACTTGCTTAGCCATTGTAGACTTGCTTAACCACTGCAGACTTGCTTAGCCGCTGCATACTTGCTTAGCCGCTACAGACTTGCTTAGCCACTGCATTCTTGCTTAACCACTGCATACTTGCTTAGCCACTGCATACTTGCTTAGCCACTGCATACTTGCTTAGCCGCTGCAGACTTGCTTAGCCACTGAATACTTGCTTAGCCACTGCAGACTTGCTTAGCCACTGCAGACTTGCTTAGCCACTGAATACTTGCTTAGCCACTGCAGACTTGCTTAGCGATTGCAGACTTGCTTAGCCACTGCATACTTGCTTAGCCACTGCAGACTTGCTTAGCCACTGCAGACTTGCTTAGCCACTGCAGACTTGCTTAGCCACTGCAGACTTGCTTAGCCACTGCATACTTGCTTAGCCACTGCATACTTGCTTAGCCACTGCAGACTTGCTTAGCCACTGCATACTTGCTTAGCCACTGCAGACTTGCTTAGCCGCTGCATACTTGCTTAGCCACTGCATACTTGCTTAGCCACTGCAGACTTGCTTAGCCACTGCATACTTGCTTAGCCACTGCATACTTGCTTAGCCACTGCATACTTGCTTAGCCATTGCATACTTGCTTAGCCACTGCATACTTGCTTAGCCACTGCAGACTTGCTTAGCCACTGCATACTTGCTTAGCCATTGCTGACTTGCTTAGCTGCTGCAGACTTGCTTAGCCACTGCAGTCTTGCTTAGCCACTGCAGACTTGCTTAGCCACTGCATTCTTGCTTAGCCACTGCAGACTTGCTTAGCCACTGCATTCTTGCTTAGCCACTGCATACTTGCTTAGCCGCTGCAGTCTTGCTTAGCCACTGCATTCTTGCTTAGCCAATGCATTCTTGCTTAGCCACTGCAGACTTGCTTAGCCGCTGCAGACTTGCTTAGTCACTGCATACTTGCTTAGCCGCTGCAGACTTGCTTAGCCACTGCAGACTTGCTTAGCCACTGCAGACTTGCTTAGCCACTGCAGTCTTGCTTAGCCACTGCAGACTTGCTTAGCCACTGCATTCTTGCTTAGCCACTGCAGACTTGCTTAGCCACTGCATTCTTGCTTAGCCACTGCATACTTGCTTAGCCGCTGCAGACTTGCTTAGCCACTGCATACTTGCTTAGCCACTGCAGACTTGCTTAGCCGCTGCATACATGCTTAGCCACTGCATATTGCTTAGCCGCTGCATACTTGCTTAGCCACTGCATACTTGCTTAGCCGCTGCATACTTGCTTAGCCGCTGCAGACTTGCTTAGCCACTGAATACTTGGTTAGCCGCTGCATACTTGCTTAGCCACTGCAGACTTGCTTAGCCACTGCAGACTTGCTTAGTCACTGCATACATGCTTAGCCACTGCAGACTTGCTTAGCCGCTGCGTACTTGCTTAGCCACTGCATCAACTTGCTTAGCCGCTGCATACTTGCTTAGCCGCTGCAGACTTGCTTAGCCACTGCAGACTCGCTTAGCCACTGCAGACTTGCTTAGCCACTGCATACTTGCTTAGCCGCTGCAGACTTGCTTAGCCACTGTATTCTTGCTTAGTCACTGCATTCTTGCTTAGCCACTGCATACCTGCTTAGCCACTGCATACTTGCTTAGCCGCTGCATACTTGCTTAGCCGCTGCAGACTTGCTTAGCCACTGCATACTTGCTTAGCCACTGCATACTTGCTTAGCCATTGCATACTTGCTTAGCCACTGCATACTTGCTTAGCCACTGCAGACTTGCTTAGCCACTGCATACTTGCTTAGCCATTGCTGACTTGCTTAGCTGCTGCAGACTTGCTTAGCCACTGCAGTCTTGCTTAGCCACTGCAGACTTGCTTAGCCACTGCATTCTTGCTTAGCCACTGCAGACTTGCTTAGCCACTGCATACTTGCTTAGCCATTGCATACTTGCTTAGCCACTGCATACTTGCTTAGCCACTGCAGACTTGCTTAGCCACTGCATACTTGCTTAGCCATTGCTGACTTGCTTAGCTGCTGCAGACTTGCTTAGCCACTGCAGTCTTGCTTAGCCACTGCAGACTTGCTTAGCCACTGCATTCTTGCTTAGCCACTGCAGACTTGCTTAGCCACTGCATTCTTGCTTAGCCACTGCATACTTGCTTAGCCGCTGCAGTCTTGCTTAGCCACTGCATTCTTGCTTAGCCAATGCATTCTTGCTTAGCCACTGCAGACTTGCTTAGCCGCTGCAGACTTGCTTAGTCACTGCATACTTGCTTAGCCGCTGCAGACTTGCTTAGCCACTGCAGACTTGCTTAGCCACTGCAGACTTGCTTAGCCACTGCAGTCTTGCTTAGCCACTGCAGACTTGCTTAGCCACTGCATTCTTGCTTAGCCACTGCAGACTTGCTTAGCCACTGAATACTTGCTTAGCCGCTGCAGACTTGCTTAGCCATTGCAGACTTGCTTAGCCACTGAATACTTGCTTAGCCACTGCAGACTTGCTTAGCCACGGCATACTTGCTTAGCCATTGCAGACTTGCTTAGCCATTGTAGACTTGCTTAACCACTGCAGACTTGCTTAGCCGCTGCATACTTGCTTAGCCGCTACAGACTTGCTTAGCCACTGCATTCTTGCTTAACCACTGCATACTTGCTTAGCCACTGCATACTTGCTTAGCCACTGCATACTTGCTTAGCCGCTGCAGACTTGCTTAGCCACTGAATACTTGCTTAGCCACTGCAGACTTGCTTAGCCATTGCAGACTTGCTTAGCCGCTGTATACTTGCTTAGCCACTGCATACTTGCTTAGCCACTGCAGGCTTGCTTAGCCACTGCATACTTGCTTAGCCACTGCAGACTTGCTTAGCCACTGCAGACTTGCTTAGCCACTGCATACTTGCTTAGCCACTGCAGACTTGCTTAGCCACTGCATACTTGCTTAGCCGCTTCATACTTGCTTAGCCACTGCAGACTTGCTTAGCAACTGCATACTTGCTTAGCCATTGCAGACTTGCTTAGCCGCTGAATACTTGCTTAGCCGCTGCATACTTGGTTAGCCGCTGCATACTTGCTTAGCCACTGCAGACTTGCTTAGCCACTGAATACTTGCTTAGCCACTGCAGACTTGCTTAGCCGCTGCAGACTTGCTCCGCTGCAGACTTGCTTAGCCGCTGCAGACTTGCTTAACCACTGCAGACTTGGTTAGCCACTGCAGACTAGCTTAGCCACTGAATACTTGCTTAGCCACTGCAGACTTGCTTAGCCACTGAATACTTGCTTAGCCGCTGCATACTTGCTTAGCCACTACAGACTTGCTTAGCCACTGAATACTTGCTTAGCCGCTGCAGACTTGCTTAGCCATTGCAGACTTGCTTAGCCACTGAATACTTGCTTAGCCACTGCAGACTTGCTTAGCCACGGCAGACTTGCTTAGCCATTGCAGACTTGCTTAGCCATTGTAGACTTGCTTAACCACTGCAGACTTGCTTAGCCGCTGCATACTTGCTTAGCCGCTACAGACTTGCTTAGCCACTGCATTCTTGCTTAACCACTGCATACTTGCTTAGCCACTGCATACTTGCTTAGCCACTGCATACTTGCTTAGCCGCTGCAGACTTGCTTAGCCACTGAATACTTGCTTAGCAACTGCAGACTTGCTTAGCCACTGCATTCTTGCTTAGCCACTGAATACTTGGTTAGCCACTGGAGACTTGCTTAGCGATTGCAGACTTGCTTAGCCACTGAATACTTGGTTAGCCACTGCATACTTGCTTAGCCACTGCAGACTTGCTTAGCCATTGCAGACTTGATTAGCCACTGCAGACTTGCTTAGCCATTGCAGACTTGCTTAGCCACTGCAGACTCGCTTAGCCACTGCAGACTTGCTTAGCCACTGCATACTTGCTTAGCCGCTGCAGACTTGCTTAGCCACTGTATTCTTGCTTAGTCACTGCATTCTTGCTTAGCCACTGCATACCTGCTTAGCCACTGCATACTTGCTTAGCCGCTGCATACTTGCTTAGCCGCTGCAGACTTGCTTAGCCACTGCATACTTGCTAAGCCACTGCATACTTGCTTAGCCACTGCATACTTGCTTAGCCATTGCATACTTGCTTAGCCACTGCATACTTGCTTAGCCACTGCAGACTTGCTTAGCCACTGCATACTTGCTTAGCCATTGCTGACTTGCTTAGCTGCTGCAGACTTGCTTAGCCACTGCAGTCTTGCTTAGCCACTGCAGACTTGCTTAGCCACTGCATTCTTGCTTAGCCACTGCAGACTTGCTTAGCCACTGCATTCTTGCTTAGCCACTGCATACTTGCTTAGCCGCTGCAGTCTTGCTTAGCCACTGCATTCTTGCTTAGCCAATGCATTCTTGCTTAGCCACTGCAGACTTGCTTAGCCGCTGCAGACTTGCTTAGTCACTGCATACTTGCTTAGCCGCTGCAGACTTGCTTAGCCACTGCAGACTTGCTTAGCCACTGCAGACTTGCTTAGCCACTGCAGTCTTGCTTAGCCACTGCAGACTTGCTTAGCCACTGCATTCTTGCTTAGCCACTGCAGACTTGCTTAGCCACTGCATTCTTGCTTAGCCACTGCATACTTGCTTAGCCGCTGCAGTCTTGCTTAGCCACTGCATTCTTGCTTAGCCAATGCATTCTTGCTTAGCCACTGCAGACTTGCTTAGCCGCTGCAGACTTGCTTAGCCACTGCATACTTGCTTAGCCGCTGCAGACTTGCTTAGCCGCTGCATACTTGCTTAGCCACTGCAGACTTGCTTAGCCACTGCATACTTGCTTAGCCACTGCATACTTGCTTAGCCACTGCATGTTGCTTAGCCCTGCAACTTGCTTAGCCACTGCAACTTGCTTAGCCGCTGCATACTTGCTTAGCCGCTGCAGACACCCCAACCACCACCAACACCCAACCACCACCACCCCAACTTGCTCCGCTGCAACTTGCTTAGCCGCTGCAGACTTGCTTACCACTGCAACACCACTGCAGACTTGCTTAGCCACTGCATACTTGCTTAGCCGCTGCAGACTTGCTTAGCCCCAACACCACAACCACCACCACTGCTTAGCCACTGCAACTTGCTTAGCCACTGCATACTGCTTAGCCACTGCAGACTCACCCAACCACCACCAACTGCTTAGCCACTGCATACTTGCTTAGCCACTGCATATTGCTTAGCCACTGCAACTTGCTTAGCCACTGCAACTTGCTTAGCCACAACCACCACCAACCACTGCAGACTTGCTTAGCCGCTGCATACTTGCTTAGCCACTGCAGACTTGCTTAGCCACTGAATACTTACCCCAACCACCACTGCATACTTGCTTAGCCACTGCATACTTGCTTAGCCACTGCATACATGCTTAGCCACTGCAGACTTGCTTAGCCACTGCATTCTTGCTTAGTCACTGCATACTTGCTTAGCCGCTGCATTCTTGCTTAGCCACTGAATACTTGGTTAGCCACTGGAGACTTGCTTAGCGATTGCAGACTTGCTTAGCCACTGAATACTTGGTTAGCCACTGCATACTTGCTTAGCCACTGCAGACTTGCTTAGTCATTGCAGACTTGCTTAGCCACTGCAGACTTGCTTAGCCATTGCAGACTTGCTTAGCCACTGCAGACTCGCTTAGCCATTGCTGACTTGCTTAGCTGCTGCAGACTTACTTAGCCACTGCATCTTGCTTAGCCACTGCAGACTTGCTTAGCCACTGCATTCTTGCTTAGCCACTGCAGACTTGCTTAGCCACTGCATTCTTGCTTAGCCACTGCATACTTGCTTAGCCGCTGCAGTCTTGCTTAGCCACTGCATTCTTGCTTAGCCACTGCATTCTTGCTTAGCCACTGCATACTTGCTTAGCCGCTGCAGACTTGCTTAGCCACTGCATACTTGCTTAGCCACTGCAGACTTGCTTAGCCACTGCAGTCTTGCTTAGCCACTGCATTCTTGCTTAGCCACTGCAGACTTGCTTAGCCACTGCATTCTTGCTTAGCCACTGCATACTTGCTTAGCCGCTGCAGACTTGCTTAGCCACTGCATACTTGCTTAGCCACTGCAGACTTGCTTAGCCGCTGCAGACTTGCTTAGCCACTGCAGACTTGCTTAGCCACTGCATTCTTGCTTAGCCACTGCAGACTTGCTTAGCCACTGCATTCTTGCTTAGCCACTGCAGACTTGCTTAGCCGCTGCATACTTGCTTAGCCACTGCAGACTTGCTTAGCCACTGCATACTTGCTTAGTCGCTGCATACTTGCTTAGCCACTGCATACTTGCTTAGCCACTGCATACTTGCTTAGCCACTGCAGACTTGCTTAGCCTCTGCATACTTGGTTAGCCGCTGCATACTTGCTTAGCCATTGCATACTTGCTTAGCCACTGCAGACTTGCTTAGCCACTGAATACTTGCTTAGCCACTGCAGACTTGCTTAGCCGCTGCAGTCTTGCTCCGCTGCAGACTTGCTTAGCCGCTGCAGACTTGCTTAACCACTGCAGACTTGGTTAGCCACTGCAGACTTGCTTAGCCACTGAATATTTGCTTAGCCACTGCAGACTTGCTTAGCCACTGAATACTTGCTTAGCCGCTGCATACTTGCTTAGCCACTACAGACTTGCTTAGCCACTGAATACTTGCTTAGCCGCTGCAGACTTGCTTAGCCATTGCAGACTTGCTTAGCCACTGAATACTTGCTTAGCCACTGCAGACTTGCTTAGCCACGGCAGACTTGCTTAGCCATTGCAGACTTGCTTAGCCATTGTAGACTTGCTTAACCACTGCAGACTTGCTTAGCCGCTGCATACTTGCTTAGCCGCTGCAGACTTGCTTAGCAACTGCATACTTGCTTAGCCATTGCAGACTTGCTTAGCCGCTGAATACTTGCTTAGCCGCTGCAGACTTGGTTAGCCGCTGCATACTTGCTTAGCCACTGCAGACTTGCTTAGCCACTGAATACTTGCTTAGCCACTGCAGACTTGCTTAGCCGCTGCAGACTTGCTCCGCTGCAGACTTGCTTAGCCGCTGCAGACTTGCTTAACCACTGCATACTTGGTTAGCCACTGCAGACTTGCTTAGCCACTGAATACTTGCTTAGCCGCTGCAGACTTGCTTAGCCATTGCAGACTTGCTTAGCCACTGAATACTTGCTTAGCCACTGCAGACTTGCTTAGCCACGGCATACTTGCTTAGCCATTGCAGACTTGCTTAGCCATTGTAGACTTGCTTAACCACTGCAGACTTGCTTAGCCGCTGCATACTTGCTTAGCCGCTACAGACTTGCTTAGCCACTGCATTCTTGCTTAACCACTGCATACTTGCTTAGCCACTGCATACTTGCTTAGCCACTGCATACTTGCTTAGCCGCTGCAGACTTGCTTAGCCACTGAATACTTGCTTAGCCACTGCAGACTTGCTTAGCCATTGCAGACTTGCTTAGCCGCTGTATACTTGCTTAGCCACTGCATACTTGCTTAGCCACTGCAGGCTTGCTTAGCCACTGCATACTTGCTTAGCCACTGCAGACTTGCTTAGCCACTGCAGACTTGCTTAGCCACTGCATACTTGCTTAGCCACTGCAGACTTGCTTAGCCACTGCATACTTGCTTAGCCGCTGCATACTTGCTTAGCCACTGCAGACTTGCTTAGCCAAACACCACTGCATACTTGCTTAGCCACTGCAGACTTGCTTAGCCGCTGCAGACATCACCCTAACTTGCTTAGCCACTGCATACTTGCTTAGCCGCTGCAGACTTGCTTAGCCGCTGCAGACTTGCTTAGCCACTGCATACTTGCTTAGCCACTGCAGACTTGCTTAGCCACTGCAGACTTGCTTAGCCACTGCAGACTTGCTTAGCCGCTGCAGACTTGCTTAGCCACTGCAGACTTGCTTAGCCACTGCAGACTTGCTTAGCCACTGAATACTTGCTTAGCCACTGCAGACTTGCTTAGCCACTGAATACTTGCTTAGCCGCTGCATACTTGCTTAGCCACTACATACTTGCTTAGCCACTGAATACTTGCTTAGCCGCTGCAGACTTGCTTAGCCATTGCAGACTTGCTTAGCCACTGAATACTTGCTTAGCCACTGCAGACTTGCTTAGCCACGGCAGACTTGCTTAGCCATTGCAGACTTGCTTAGCCATTGTAGACTTGCTTAACCACTGCAGACTTGCTTAGCCGCTGCATACTTGCTTAGCCGCTACAGACTTGCTTAGCCACTGCATTCTTGCTTAACCACTGCATACTTGCTTAGCCACTGCATACTTGCTTAGCCACTGCATACTTGCTTAGCCGCTGCAGACTTGCTTAGCCACTGAATACTTGCTTAGCCACTGCAGACTTGCTTAGCCACTGCATTCTTGCTTAGCCACTGAATACTTGGTTAGCCACTGGAGACTTGCTTAGCGATTGCAGACTTGCTTAGCCACTGAATACTTGGTTAGCCACTGCATACTTGCTTAGCCACTGCAGACTTGCTTAGCCATTGCAGACTTGCTTAGCCACTGCAGACTTGCTTAGCCATTGCAGACTTGCTTAGCCACTGCAGACTCGCTTAGCCACTGCAGACTTGCTTAGCCGCTGCAGACTTGCTTAGCCACTGCAGTCTTGCTTAGCCACTGCAGACTTGCTTAGCCACTGCATTCTTGCTTAGCCACTGCATACTTGCTTAGCCACTGCATACTTGCTTAGCCACTGCATACTTGCTTAGCCGCTGCAGACTTGCTTAGCCACTGCATACTTGCTTAGCCACTGCATACTTGCTTAGCCACTGCATACTTGCTTAGCCACTGCATACTTGCTTAGCCACTGCATACTTGCTTAGCCACTGCAGACTTGCTTAGCCACTGCATACTTGCTTAGCCATGCGACTTGCTTAGCGCTGCAGACTTGCTTAGCCACTGCAGTCTTGCTTAGCCACTGCAGACTTGCTTAGCCACTGCATTCTTGCTTAGCCACTGCAGACTTGCTTAGCCACTGCATTCTTGCTTAGCCACTGCATACTTGCTTAGCCGCTGCAGTCTTGCTTAGCCACTGCATTCTTGCTTAGCCAATGCATTCTTGCTTAGCCACTGCAGACTTGCTTAGCCGCTGCAGACTTGCTTAGTCACTGCATACTTGCTTAGCCGCTGCAGACTTGCTTAGCCACTGCAGACTTGCTTAGCCACTGCAGACTTGCTTAGCCACTGCAGTCTTGCTTAGCCACTGCAGACTTGCTTAGCCACTGCATTCTTGCTTAGCCACTGCAGACTTGCTTAGCCACTGCATTCTTGCTTAGCCACTGCATACTTGCTTAGCCGCTGCAGACTTGCTTAGCCACTGCATACTTGCTTAGCCACTGCAGACTTGCTTAGCCGCTGCATACTTGCTTAGCCACTGCAGACTTGCTTAGCCGCTGCAGACTTGCTTAGCCACTGCATACTTGCTTAGCCACTGCATACTTGCTTAGCCGCTGCATACTTGCTTAGCCGCTGCATACTTGCTTAGCCACTGCAGACTTGCTTAGCCACTGCAGACTTGCTTAGCCACTGCATACTTGCTTAGCCACTGCAGACTTGCTTAGCCACTGCGTACTTGCTTAGCCACTGCATACTTGCTTAGCCGCTGCATACTTGCTTAGCCGCTGCAGACTTGCTTAGCCACTGCAGACTTGCTTAGCCACTGCAGACTTGCTTAGCCACTGCATACTTGCTTAGCCACTGCAGACTTGCTTAGCCACTGCATACTTGCTTAGCCATTGCTGACTTGCTTAGCTGCTGCAGACTTGCTTAGCCACTGCAGTCTTGCTTAGCCACTGCAGACTTGCTTAGCCACTGCATTCTTGCTTAGCCACTGCAGACTTGCTTAGCCACTGCATACTTGCTTAGCCATTGCATACTTGCTTAGCCACTGCATACTTGCTTAGCCACTGCAGACTTGCTTAGCCACTGCATACTTGCTTAGCCATTGCTGACTTGCTTAGCTGCTGCAGACTTGCTTAGCCACTGCAGTCTTGCTTAGCCACTGCAGACTTGCTTAGCCACTGCATTCTTGCTTAGCCACTGCAGACTTGCTTAGCCACTGCATACTTGCTTAGCCATTGCATACTTGCTTAGCCACTGCATACTTGCTTAGCCACTGCAGACTTGCTTAGCCACTGCATACTTGCTTAGCCATTGCTGACTTGCTTAGCTGCTGCAGACTTGCTTAGCCACTGCAGTCTTGCTTAGCCACTGCAGACTTGCTTAGCCACTGCATTCTTGCTTAGCCACTGCAGACTTGCTTAGCCACTGCATTCTTGCTTAGCCACTGCATACTTGCTTAGCCGCTGCAGTCTTGCTTAGCCACTGCATTCTTGCTTAGCCAATGCATTCTTGCTTAGCCACTGCAGACTTGCTTAGCCGCTGCAGACTTGCTTAGTCACTGCATACTTGCTTAGCCGCTGCAGACTTGCTTAGCCACTGCAGACTTGCTTAGCCACTGCAGACTTGCTTAGCCACTGCAGTCTTGCTTAGCCACTGCAGACTTGCTTAGCCACTGCATTCTTGCTTAGCCACTGCAGACTTGCTTAGCCACTGAATACTTGCTTAGCCGCTGCAGACTTGCTTAGCCATTGCAGACTTGCTTAGCCACTGAATACTTGCTTAGCCACTGCAGACTTGCTTAGCCACGGCATACTTGCTTAGCCATTGCAGACTTGCTTAGCCATTGTAGACTTGCTTAACCACTGCAGACTTGCTTAGCCGCTGCATACTTGCTTAGCCGCTACAGACTTGCTTAGCCACTGCATTCTTGCTTAACCACTGCATACTTGCTTAGCCACTGCATACTTGCTTAGCCACTGCATACTTGCTTAGCCGCTGCAGACTTGCTTAGCCACTGAATACTTGCTTAGCCACTGCAGACTTGCTTAGCCATTGCAGACTTGCTTAGCCGCTGTATACTTGCTTAGCCACTGCATACTTGCTTAGCCACTGCAGGCTTGCTTAGCCACTGCATACTTGCTTAGCCACTGCAGACTTGCTTAGCCACTGCAGACTTGCTTAGCCACTGCATACTTGCTTAGCCACTGCAGACTTGCTTAGCCACTGCATACTTGCTTAGCCGCTTCATACTTGCTTAGCCACTGCAGACTTGCTTAGCAACTGCATACTTGCTTAGCCATTGCAGACTTGCTTAGCCGCTGAATACTTGCTTAGCCGCTGCATACTTGGTTAGCCGCTGCATACTTGCTTAGCCACTGCAGACTTGCTTAGCCACTGAATACTTGCTTAGCCACTGCAGACTTGCTTAGCCGCTGCAGACTTGCTCCGCTGCAGACTTGCTTAGCCGCTGCAGACTTGCTTAACCACTGCAGACTTGGTTAGCCACTGCAGACTAGCTTAGCCACTGAATACTTGCTTAGCCACTGCAGACTTGCTTAGCCACTGAATACTTGCTTAGCCGCTGCATACTTGCTTAGCCACTACAGACTTGCTTAGCCACTGAATACTTGCTTAGCCGCTGCAGACTTGCTTAGCCATTGCAGACTTGCTTAGCCACTGAATACTTGCTTAGCCACTGCAGACTTGCTTAGCCACGGCAGACTTGCTTAGCCATTGCAGACTTGCTTAGCCATTGTAGACTTGCTTAACCACTGCAGACTTGCTTAGCCGCTGCATACTTGCTTAGCCGCTACAGACTTGCTTAGCCACTGCATTCTTGCTTAACCACTGCATACTTGCTTAGCCACTGCATACTTGCTTAGCCACTGCATACTTGCTTAGCCGCTGCAGACTTGCTTAGCCACTGAATACTTGCTTAGCAACTGCAGACTTGCTTAGCCACTGCATTCTTGCTTAGCCACTGAATACTTGGTTAGCCACTGGAGACTTGCTTAGCGATTGCAGACTTGCTTAGCCACTGAATACTTGGTTAGCCACTGCATACTTGCTTAGCCACTGCAGACTTGCTTAGCCATTGCAGACTTGATTAGCCACTGCAGACTTGCTTAGCCATTGCAGACTTGCTTAGCCACTGCAGACTCGCTTAGCCACTGCAGACTTGCTTAGCCACTGCATACTTGCTTAGCCGCTGCAGACTTGCTTAGCCACTGTATTCTTGCTTAGTCACTGCATTCTTGCTTAGCCACTGCATACCTGCTTAGCCACTGCATACTTGCTTAGCCGCTGCATACTTGCTTAGCCGCTGCAGACTTGCTTAGCCACTGCATACTTGCTAAGCCACTGCATACTTGCTTAGCCACTGCATACTTGCTTAGCCATTGCATACTTGCTTAGCCACTGCATACTTGCTTAGCCACTGCAGACTTGCTTAGCCACTGCATACTTGCTTAGCCATTGCTGACTTGCTTAGCTGCTGCAGACTTGCTTAGCCACTGCAGTCTTGCTTAGCCACTGCAGACTTGCTTAGCCACTGCATTCTTGCTTAGCCACTGCAGACTTGCTTAGCCACTGCATTCTTGCTTAGCCACTGCATACTTGCTTAGCCGCTGCAGTCTTGCTTAGCCACTGCATTCTTGCTTAGCCAATGCATTCTTGCTTAGCCACTGCAGACTTGCTTAGCCGCTGCAGACTTGCTTAGTCACTGCATACTTGCTTAGCCGCTGCAGACTTGCTTAGCCACTGCAGACTTGCTTAGCCACTGCAGACTTGCTTAGCCACTGCAGACTTGCTTAGCCACTGCATACTTGCTTAGCCACTGCATACTTGCTTAGCCACTGCAGACTTGCTTAGCCACTGCATTCTTGCTTAGCCACTGCATACTTGCTTAGCCGCTGCAGACTTGCTTAGCCACTGCATACTTGCTTAGCCACTGCAGACTTGCTTAGCCGCTGCAGACTTGCTTAGCCACTGCAGACTTGCTTAGCCACTGCATACTTGCTTAGCCACTGCAGACTTGCTTAGCCACTGCATTCTTGCTTAGCCACTGCAGACTTGCTTAGCCGCTGCATACTTGCTTAGCCACTGCAGACTTGCTTAGCCACTGCATACTTGCTTAGCCGCTGCATACATGCTTAGCCACTGCATGTTGCTTAGCCGCTGCATACTTGCTTAGCCACTGCATACTTGCTTAGCCGCTGCATACTTGCTTAGCCGCTGCAGACTTGCTTAGCCACTGAATACTTGGTTAGCCGCTGCATACTTGCTTAGCCACTGCAGACTTGCTTAGCCACTGCAGACTTGCTTAGTCACTGCATACATGCTTAGCCACTGCAGACTTGCTTAGCCGCTGCGTACTTGCTTAGCCACTGCATACTTGCTTAACCACTGCAGACTTGCTTAGCCGCTGCATACTTGCTTAGCCGCTGCAGACTTGCTTAGCCACTGCAGACTCGCTTAGCCACTGCAGACTTGCTTAGCCACTGCATACTTGCTTAGCCGCTGCAGACTTGCTTAGCCACTGTATTCTTGCTTAGTCACTGCATTCTTGCTTAGCCACTGCATACCTGCTTAGCCACTGCATACTTGCTTAGCCGCTGCATACTTGCTTAGCCGCTGCAGACTTGCTTAGCCACTGCATACTTGCTTAGCCACTGCATACTTGCTTAGCCACTGCATACTTGCTTAGCCACTGCATACTTGCTTAGCCACTGCATACTTGCTTAGCCATTGCATACTTGCTTAGCCACTGCATACTTGCTTAGCCACTGCAGACTTGCTTAGCCACTGCATACTTGCTTAGCCATTGCTGACTTGCTTAGCTGCTGCAGACTTGCTTAGCCACTGCAGTCTTGCTTAGCCACTGCAGACTTGCTTAGCCACTGCATACTTGCTTAGCCACTGCAGACTTGCTTAGCCACTGCATACTTGCTTAGCCATTGCATACTTGCTTAGCCACTGCATACTTGCTTAGCCACTGCAGACTTGCTTAGCCACTGCATACTTGCTTAGCCATTGCTGACTTGCTTAGCGCTGCAGACTTGCTTAGCCACTGCAGTCTTGCTTAGCCACTGCAGACTTGCTTAGCCACTGCATTCTTGCTTAGCCACTGCAGACTTGCTTAGCCACTGCATACTTGCTTAGCCACTGCATACTTGCTTAGCCACTGCATACTTGCTTAGCCACTGCAGACTTGCTTAGCCACTGCATACTTGCTTAGCCACTGCAGACTTGCTTAGCCGCTGCAGACTTGCTTAGCCACTGCATACTTGCTTAGCCGCTGCAGACTTGCTTAGCCACTGCAGACTTGCTTAGCCACTGCAGACTTGCTTAGCCACTGCAGTCTTGCTTAGCCACTGCAGACTTGCTTAGCCACTGCATTCTTGCTTAGCCACTGCAGACTTGCTTAGCCACTGCATTCTTGCTTAGCCACTGCATACTTGCTTAGCCGCTGCAGACTTGCTTAGCCACTGCATACTTGCTTAGCCACTGCAGACTTGCTTAGCCGCTGCAGACTTGCTTAGCCACTGCAGACTTGCTTAGCCACTGCATTCTTGCTTAGCCACTGCAGACTTGCTTAGCCACTGCATTCTTGCTTAGCCACTGCAGACTTGCTTAGCCGCTGCATACTTGCTTAGCCACTGCAGACTTGCTTAGCCACTGCATACTTGCTTAGCCGCTGCATACATGCTTAGCCACTGCATGTTGCTTAGCCGCTGCATACTTGCTTAGCCACTGCAGACTTGCTTAGCCGCTGCATACTTGCTTAGCCGCTGCAGACTTGCTTAGCCACTGAATACTTGGTTAGCCGCTGCATACTTGCTTAGCCACTGCAGACTTGCTTAGCCACTGCATACTTGCTTAGTCACTGCATACATGCTTAGCCACTGCAGACTTGCTTAGCCACTGCATACTTGCTTAGCCACTGCATACTTGCTTAGCCACTGCAACTTGCTTAGCCCTGCATACTTGCTTAGCCGCTGCAGACTTGCTTAGCCACTGCAGACTTGCTTAGCCACTGCAGACTTGCTTAGCCACTGCATACTTGCTTAGCCGCTGCAGACTTGCTTAGCCACTGCATACTTGCTTAGCCACTGCATTCTTGCTTAGCCACTGCATACTTGCTTAGCCACTGCATACTTGCTTAGCCACTGCATACTTGCTTAGCCACTGCATACTTGCTTAGCCACTGCAGACTTGCTTAGCCACTGCATACTTGCTTAGCCACTGCATACTTGCTTAGCCACTGCAGACTTGCTTAGCCACTGCAGACTTGCTTAGCCACTGCATACTTGCTTAGCCACTGCAGACTTGCTTAGCCACTGCATACTTGCTTAGCCACTGCATACTTGCTTAGCCACTGCAGACTTGCTTAGCCACTGCAGACTTGCTTAGCCACTGCATACTTGCTTAGCCACTGCAGACTTGCTTAGCCGCTGCAGACTTGCTTAGCCACTGCATACTTGCTTAGCCACTGCAGACTTGCTTAGCCACTGCAGACTTGCTTAGCCACTGCATACTTGCTTAGCCACTGCATACTTGCTTAGCCACTGCAGACTTGCTTAGCCACTGCATACTTGCTTAGCCACTGCAGACTTGCTTAGCCACTGCAGACTTGCTTAGCCACTGCATACTTGCTTAGCCACTGCAGACTTGCTTAGCCACTGCAGACTTGCTTA
>CM026388.1:14515352-14550704 GCA_014843695.1 Archivesica marissinica | reverse complement strand
ATGTTTGTACAAGGATTCTACGCATATAATGTGGGGGAATATAGTGTGTACATGTTTGTACAAGGATTCTACGCATGTAATGTGGGGGAATATAGTGTGTACATGTTTGTACAAGGATTCTACGCATGTAATGTGGGGGAATATAGTGTGTACATGTTTGTACAAGGATTCTACGCATATAATGTGGGGGAATATAGTGTGTACGTGTTTGTACAAGGATTCTACGCATATAATGTGGGGGAATATAGTGTGTACATGTTTGTACAAGGATTCTACGCATATAATGTGGGGGAATATAGTGTGTACATGTTTGTACAAGGATTCTACGCATATAATGTGGGGGAATATAGTGTGTACATGTTTGTACAAGGATTCTACGCATGTAATGTGGGGGAATATAGTGTGTACATGTTTGTACAAGGATTCTACGCATATAATGTGGGGGAATATAGTGTGTACATGTTTGTACAAGGATTCTACGCATATAATGTGGGGGAATATAGTGTGTACATGTTTGTACAATGATTCTACGCATGTAATGTGGGGGAATATAGTGTGTACATGTTTGTACAAGGATTCTACGCATATAATGTGGGGGAATATAGTGTGTACATGTTTGTACAAGGATTCTACGCATAATGTGGGGGAATATAGTGTGTACATGTTTGTACAAGGATTCTACGCATATAATGTGGGGGAATATAGTGTGTACATGTTTGTACAAGGATTCTACGCATATAATGTGGGGGAATATAGTGTGTACATGTTTGTACAAGGATTCTACGCATATAATGTGGGGGAATATAGTGTGTACATGTTTGTACAAGGATTCTACGCATATAATGTGGGGGAATATAGTGTGTACATGTTTGTACAAGGATTCTACGCATATAATGTGGGGGAATATAGTGTGTACATGTTTGTACAAGGATTCTACGCATATAATGTGGGGGAATATAGTGTGTACATGTTTGTACAAGGATTCTACGCATGTAATGTGGGGGAATATAGTGTGTACATGTTTGTACAAGGATTCTACGCATATAATGTGGGGGAATATAGTGTGTACATGTTTGTACAATGATTATACGCATGTAATGTGGGGGAATATAGTGTGTACATGTTTGTACAATGATTCTACGCATATAATGTGGGGGAATATAGTGTTCACATGTTTGTACAAGCATTATACGCATACAATGTGGGGAATATATTGTGTACATGTTTGTACAAGGATTCTACGCATATAATGTGGGGGACTATAGTGTGTACATGTTTGTACAATGAGTATACGCATGTAATGTGGGGGAATATAGTGTGTACATGTTTGTACAATGATTCTACGCATATAATGTGGGGGAATATAGTGTTCACATGTTTGTACAAGGATTCTACGCATATAATGTGGGGGAATATAGTGTGTACATGTTTGTACAATGATTATACGCATGTAATGTGGGGGAATATAGTGTGTACATGTTTGTACAATGATTCTACGCATATAATGTGGGGGAATATAGTGTGTACATGTTTGTACAAGGATTCTACGCATATAATGTGGGGGAATATAGTGTGTACATGTTTGTACAATGATTCTACGCATGTAATGTGGGGGAATATAGTGTGTACATGTTTGTACAAGGATTCTACGCATATAATGTGGGGAATATAGTGTGTACATTTTGTACAAGGATTCTACGCATTTGTGGGGGAATATAGTGTGTACATGTTTGTACAAGGATTCTACGCATATAATGTGGGGGAATATAGTGTGTACATGTTTGTACAAGGATTCTACGCATATAATGTGGGGGAATATAGTGTGTACATGTTTGTACAAGGATTCTACGCATATAATGTGGGGGAATATAGTGTGTACATGTTTGTACAAGGATTCTACGCATATAATGTGGGGGAATATAGTGTGTACATGTTTGTACAAGGATTCTACGCATGTAATGTGGGGGAATATAGTGTGTACATGTTTGTACAAGGATTCTACGCATATAATGTGGGGGAATATAGTGTGTACATGTTTGTACAAGGATTCTACGCATATAATGTGGGGGAATATAGTGTGTACATGTTTGTACAAGGATTCTACGCATATAATGTGGGGGAATATAGTGTGTACATGTTTGTACAAGGATTCTACGCATATAATGTGGGGGAATATAGTGTGTACATGTTTGTACAAGGATTCTACGCATGTAATGTGGGGGAATATAGTGTGTACATGTTTGTACAAGGATTCTACGCATGTAATGTGGGGGAATATAGTGTGTACATGTTTGTACAATGATTTACGCATATAATGTGGGGGAATATAGTGTGTACATGTTTGTACAATGATTCTACGCATATAATGTGGGGGAATATAGTGTGTACATGTTTGTACAAGGATTCTACGCATGTAATGTGGGGGAATATAGTGTGTACATGTTTGTACAAGGATTCTACGCATGTAATGTGGGGGAATATAGTGTGTACATGTTTGTACAATGATTCTACGCATGTAATGTGGGGGAATATAGTGTGTACATGTTTGTACAATGATTCTACGCATGTAATGTGGGGGAATATAGTGTGTACATGTTTGTACAAGGATTCTACGCATATAATGTGGGGGAATATAGTGTGTACATGTTTGTACAAGGATTCTACGCATGTAATGTGGGGGAATATAGTGTGTACATGTTTGTACAAGGATTCTACGCATATAATGTGGGGGAATATAGTGTGTACATGTTTGTACAATGATTCTACGCATGTAATGTGGGGGAATATAGTGTGTACATGTTTGTACAAGGATTCTACGCATATAATGTGGGGGAATATAGTGTGTACATGTTTGTACAAGGATTCTACGCATATAATGTGGGGGAATATAGTGTGTACATGTTTGTACAAAGATTCTACGCATATAATGTGGGGGAATATATTGTGTACATGTTTGTACAAGGAGTCTACGCATATAATGTGGGGGTACTATAATGTGTACATGTTTGTACAAGGATTGTACGCATGTAATGTGGGGGAATATAGTGTGTACATGTTTGTACAAGCATTATACGCATACAATGTGGGGGAATATAGTGTGTACATGTTTGTACAAGGATTCTATGCATGTAATGTGGGGGGACTATAGTGTGTACATGTTTGTACAAAGATTCTACGCATATAATGTGGGGGAATATAGTGTGTACGTGTTTGTACAAGGATTCTACGCATATAATGTGGGGGAATATAGTGTGTACATGTTTGTACAAGGATTCTACGCATATAATGTGGGGGAATATAGTGTGTACATGTTTGTACAAGGATTCTACGCATATAATGTGGGGGAATATAGTGTGTACATGTTTGTACAAGGATTCTACGCATGTAATGTGGGGGAATATAGTGTGTACATGTTTGTACAAGGATTCTACGCATGTAATGTGGGGGAATATAGTGTGTACATGTTTGTACAAGGATTCTACGCATATAATGTGGGGAATATAGTGTGTACGTGTTTGTACAATGATTATACGCATATAATGTGGGGGAATATAGTGTGTACATGTTTGTACAAGGATTCTACGCATATAATGTGGGGAATATAGTGTGTACATGTTTGTACAAGGATTCTACGCATGTAATGTGGGGGAATATAGTGTGTACATGTTTGTACAAGGATTCTACGCATATAATGTGGGGGAATATAGTGTGTACATGTTTGTACAAGGATTCTACGCATATAATGTGGGGAATATAGTGTGTACGTGTTTGTACAATGATTATACGCATATAATGTGGGGGAATATAGTGTGTACATGTTTGTACAAGGATTCTACGCATATAATGTGGGGGAATATAGTGTGTACATGTTTGTACAAGGATTCTACGCATGTAATGTGGGGGAATATAGTGTGTACATGTTTGTACAAGGATTATACGCATACAATGTGGGGGAATATAGTGTGTACGTGTTTGTACAAGGATTCTATGCATGTAATGTGGGGGGATATAGTGTGTACATGTTTGTACAAAGATTCTACGCATATAATGTGGGGGAATATAGTGTGTACGTGTTTGTACAAGGATTCTACGCATATAATGTGGGGGAATATAGTGTGTACATGTTTGTACAAGGATTCTACGCATATAATGTGGGGGAATATAGTGTGTACATGTTTGTACAAGGATTCTACGCATATAATGTGGGGGAATATAGTGTGTACATGTTTGTACAAGGATTCTACGCATGTAATGTGGGGGAATATAGTGTGTACATGTTTGTACAAGGATTCTACGCATATAATGTGGGGGAATATAGTGTGTACATGTTTGTACAAGGATTCTACGCATATAATGTGGGGGAATATAGTGTGTACATGTTTGTACAAGGATTCTACGCATATAATGTGGGGGAATATAGTGTGTACATGTTTGTACAAGGATTCTACGCATATAATGTGGGGGAATATAGTGTGTACATGTTTGTACAAGGATTCTACGCATGTAATGTGGGGGAATATAGTGTGTACATGTTTGTACAAGGATTCTACGCATATAATGTGGGGGAATATAGTGTGTACGTGTTTGTACAAGGATTCTACGCATATAATGTGGGGGAATATAGTGTGTACATGTTTGTACAAGGATTCTACGCATATAATGTGGGGGAATATAGTGTGTACATGTTTGTACAAGGATTCTACGCATATAATGTGGGGGAATATAGTGTGTACATGTTTGTACAAGGATTCTACGCATGTAATGTGGGGGAATATAGTGTGTACATGTTTGTACAAGGATTCTACGCATGTAATGTGGGGGAATATAGTGTGTACATGTTTGTACAAGGATTCTACGCATGTAATGTGGGGGAATATAGTGTGTACATGTTTGTACAAGGATTCTACGCATATAATGTGGGGGAATATAGTGTGTACATGTTTGTACAATGAGTATACGCATGTAATGTGGGGGAATATAGTGTGTACATGTTTGTACAATGATTCTACGCATATAATGTGGGGGAATATAGTGTTCACATGTTTGTACAAGCATTATACGCATACAATGTGGGGAATATATTGTGTACATGTTTGTACAAGGATTCTACGCATATAATGTGGGGGAATATAGTGTGTACATGTTTGTACAATGAGTATACGCATGTAATGTGGGGGAATATAGTGTGTACATATTTGTACAATGATTCTACGCATATAATGTGGGGGAATATAGTGTTCACATGTTTGTACAAGGATTCTACGCATATAATGTGGCGGAATATAGTGTGTACATGTTTGTACAATGAGTATACGCATGTAATGTGGGGGAATATAGTGTGTACATGTTTGTACAATGATTCTACGCATATAATGTGGGGGAATATAGTGTGTACATGTTTGTACAAGGATTCTACGCATATAATGTGGGGGAATATAGTGTGTACATGTTTGTACAATGATTCTACACATGTAATGTGGGGAAATATAGTGTGTCCATGTTTGTACAAGGATTCTACGCATGTAATGTGGGGGAATATAGTGTGTACATGTTTGTACAAGGATTCTACGCATATAATGTGGGGGAATATAGTGTGTACATATTTGTACAAGGATTCTATTCACAGCATTTGGGGGGACTATAGTGTTTACATGTTTGTACAAGCATTATACGCATACAATGTGGGGGAATATAGTGTGTACATGTTTGTACAAGGATTCTACGCATGTAATGTGGGGGAATATAGTGTGTACATGTTTGTACAAGGATTCTACGCATATAATGTGGGGGAATATAGTGTGTACATGTTTGTACAAAGATTCTACGCATATAATGTGGGGGAATATAGTGTGTACATGTTTGTACAAGGAGTCTACGCATGTAATGTGGGGGGACTATAATGTGTACATGTTTGTACAAGGATTCTACGCATGTAATGTGGGGGAATATAGTGTGTACATGTTTGTACAAGCATTATACGCATACAATGTGGGGGAATATAGTGTGTACGTGTTTGTACAAGGATTCTATGCATGTAATGTGGGGGGATATAGTGTGTACATGTTTGTACAAAGATTCTACGCATATAATGTGGGGGAATATAGTGTGTACGTGTTTGTACAAGGATTCTACGCATATAATGTGGGGGAATATAGTGTGTACATGTTTGTACAAGGATTCTACGCATATAATGTGGGGGAATATAGTGTGTACATGTTTGTACAAGGATTCTACGCATATAATGTGGGGGAATATAGTGTGTACATGTTTGTACAAGGATTCTACGCATGTAATGTGGGGGAATATAGTGTGTACATGTTTGTACAAGGATTCTACGCATGTAATGTGGGGGAATATAGTGTGTACATGTTTGTACAAGGATTCTACGCATATAATGTGGGGGAATATAGTGTGTACGTGTTTGTACAATGATTATACGCATATAATGTGGGGGAATATAGTGTGTACATGTTTGTACAAGGATTCTACGCATATAATGTGGGGAATATAGTGTGTACATGTTTGTACAAGGATTCTACGCATATAATGTGGGGGAATATAGTGTGTACATGTTTGTACAAGGATTCTACGCATGTAATGTGGGGGAATATAGTGTGTACATGTTTGTACAAGGATTCTACGCATGTAATGTGGGGGAATATAGTGTGTACATGTTTGTACAAGGATTCTACGCATGTAATGTGGGGGAATATAGTGTGTACATGTTTGTACAAGGATTCTACGCATATAATGTGGGGGAATATAGTGTGTACGTGTTTGTACAAGGATTCTACGCATATAATGTGGGGGAATATAGTGTGTACATGTTTGTACAAGGATTCTACGCATATAATGTGGGGGAATATAGTGTGTACATGTTTGTACAAGGATTCTACGCATATAATGTGGGGGAATATAGTGTGTACATGTTTGTACAAGGATTCTACGCATATAATGTGGGGGAATATAGTGTGTACATGTTTGTACAAGGATTCTACGCATGTAATGTGGGGGAATATAGTGTGTACATGTTTGTACAAGGATTCTACGCATGTAATGTGGGGGAATATAGTGTGTACATGTTTGTACAAGGATTCTACGCATATAATGTGGGGGAATATAGTGTGTACGTGTTTGTACAATGATTATACGCATATAATGTGGGGGAATATAGTGTGTACATGTTTGTACAATGACTATACGCATGGTATGTGGGGGAATATAGTGTGTACATGTTTGTACAATGAGCATACGCATGTAATGTGGGGGAATATAGTGTGTACATGTTTGTACAATGATTCTACGCATATAATGTGGGGGAATATAGTGTTCACATGTTTGTACAAGCATTATACGCATACAATGTGGGGAATATATTGTGTACATGTTTGTACAATGAGTATACGCATGTAATGTGGGGGAATATAGTGTGTACATGTTTGTACAATGAGTATACGCATGTAATGTGGGGGAATATAGTGTGTACATATTTGTACAATGATTCTACGCATATAATGTGGGGGAATATAGTGTTCACATGTTTGTACAAGGATTCTACGCATATAATGTGGCGGAATATAGTGTGTACATGTTTGTACAATGAGTATACGCATGTAATGTGGGGGAATATAGTGTGTACATGTTTGTACAAGGATTCTACGCATATAATGTGGGGGAATATAGTGTGTACATGTTTGTACAATGATTCTACACATGTAATGTGGGGAAATATAGTGTGTACATGTTTGTACAAGGATTCTACGCATGTAATGTGGGGGAATATAGTGTGTACATGTTTGTACAAGGATTCTACGCATATAATGTGGGGGAATATAGTGTGTACATGTTTGTACAAGGATTCTACGCATGTAATGTGGGGGAATATAGTGTGTACATGTTTGTACAAGGATTCTACGCATATAATGTGGGGGAATATAGTGTGTACATGTTTGTACAAGGATTCTACGCATGTAATGTGGGGGAATATAGTGTGTACATGTTTGTACAAGGATTCTACGCATATAATGTGGGGGAATATAGTGTGTACATGTTTGTACAAGGATTCTACGCATATAATGTGGGGGAATATAGTGTGTACATGTTTGTACAAGGATTCTACGCATATAATGTGGGGGAATATAGTGTGTACATGTTTGTACAAGGATTCTACGCATGTAATGTGGGGGAATATAGTGTGTACATGTTTGTACAAGGATTCTACGCATGTAATGTGGGGAATATAGTGTGTACATGTTTGTACAAGGATTCTACGCATATAATGTGGGGGAATATAGTGTGTACATGTTTGTACAAGGATTCTACTCATATAATGTGGGGAATATAGTGTGTACATGTTTGTACAATGATTCTACGCATGTAATGTGGGGGGACTATAATGTGTACATGTTTGTACAAGGATTCTACGCATATAATGTGGGGGACTATAGTGTGTACATGTTTGTACAAGCATTATACGCATACAATGTGGGGGAATATAGTGTGTACATGTTTGTACAATGATTCTACGCATATACTGTGGGGGGACTATTGTGTGTACATGTTTGTACAAGGATTCTACTCATAGCATTTGGGGGGACTATTGTGGGTACATGTGTGTGCAAGGATTCTACGCATAGCATTTGGGGGTGGGACTATAGTGTGTACATGTTTGTACAAGGATTCTACTCATAGCATTTGGGGGAATATAGTGTGTACATGTTTGTACAAGGATTCTACGCATAGTATTTGGGGGGAATATAGTGTGTACATGTTTGTACAAGGATTCTACGCATAACATTTGGAGGAGACTATAGTGTGTACATGTTTGTACAAGGGTTCTACGCATAGCATTTGGGAGGACTATAGTATGTACATGTTTGTACAAGGGTTCTAGGCATAGCATTTGGGAGGACTATAGTGTGTACATGTTTGTACAAGGGTTCTAGGCATAGCATTTGGGAGGACTATAGTGTGTACATGTTTGTACAAGGATTCTAGACATAGCATTTGGGAGGACTATAGTGTGTACATGTTTGTACAAGGGTTCTAGGCATAGCATTTGGGAGGACTATAGTGTGTACATGTTTGTACAAGGGTTCTATTCAGAAGAATTTCAGATTTCGCACTGATCAACAAAATTAACCTGATTTTTCCAAATATAGCCCATATCCCATTTCTAAATAAAGCACAATTTTAAACTACATGCATTGCAAACAATGTCATGAAACATTGCACCAACAGGCCATATTTCACTAATAGGACACTGGTTCGTTCATTAACAAATATATCTTTCGACTGGGGTGGAGATTAATAATAGGCCTAATAAAGAGGCCTAACATATCACCGGAAACTGGAAAACTTGACCTCAATACATATCGTCCATAGTGTACATCATGACCTCAATACATATCGACCATAGTGTACATCATGACCTCAATACATATCGACCATAGTGTACATCATGACCTCAATACATATCGATCATAGTGTACATCATGACCTCAATACATATCGACCATAGTGTACATCATGACCTCTATACATATCGACCATAGTGTACAACAGGACCTCAATACATATCGACCATAGTGTACATCATGACCTCAATACATATCGACCATAGTGTACATCATGACCTCAATACATATCGACCATAGTGTACATCATGACCTCAATACATATCGACCATAGTGTACATCATGACCTCAATACATATCGACGATAGTGTACATCATGAACTCAATACATATCGACCATAGTGTACATCATGACCTCAATACATATCGACCATAGTGTACATCATGACCTCAATACATATCGACCATAGTGTACAACAGGACCTCAATACATATCGACCATAGTGTACATCATGACCTCAATACATATCGACCATAGTGTACATCATGACCTCAATACATATCGACCATAGTGTACATCATGACCTCAATACATATCGACCATAGTGTACATCATGACCTCAATACATATCGACCATAGTGTACATCATGACCTCAATACATATCGACCATAGTGTACATCATGACCTCAATACATATCGACCATAGTGTACATCATGACCTCAATACATATCGACCATAGTGTACATCATGACCTCAATACATATCGACCATAGTGTACATCATGACCTCAATACATATCGACCATAGTGTACATCATGACCTCAATACATATCGACCATAGTGTACATCATGACCTCAATACATATCGACCATAGTGAACATCATGACCTCAATACATATCGACCATAGTGTACATCATGACCTCAATACATATCGACCATAGTGTACATCATGACCTCAATACATATCGACCATAGTGTACATCATGACCTCAATACATATCGACCATAGTGTACATCATGACCTCAATACATATCGACCATAGTGTACATCATGACCTCAATACATATCGACCATAGTGTACATCATGACCTCAATACATATCGACCATAGTGTACATCATGACCTCAATAGCTCACATATACCCTGATAAACAACATGTATGGAAGCTACAAATTAGTTGGGGGTCGAAATGTCATGAGGTCGATATGTACTTGGATCGAGTTCTCATACGAAGTTGGATGTTGGGTTCGAGATGTCCTGTTGTCGAGATGTATTGGGTCAACGTGCCTATCAACGTTATAACATTTTGTCTGTTGTGAGTTCCCTCCGTTAAAAGGTCACTGGCTGCTTAAGGGAGGTTTTACTGTACGTGGATTACGAACCAATAAAAAGTTATTAACCATAGAGGAGCTGTGATCTAAATCTCACAATTCACACAGACAATACTTGGAAACGAGGATGTCCTCCGTGTAATACCATGGACGTACCGGTATTGAGTCACCCACAGTTTGAATGGGAATAACTTCTAGTCAGTCTCATTTATAGTTTCTAAAGGAATATGGCTATGCAAAGAGAACATTCTTGCATTTAATACGCTTGACTAAACACAGATAGCTTAATATATATTAGAATAAAACAACAATGTCACTCACATCCACGCGAGGGGTTCGACATTAGAGGAAGATAGATAGATATACATGTGAAATTCAACATGACACAAAACAAGGACACAAGTTTCGAACATCAATCACATTTCATGTAGCAGAAATATGTTTTCCGGTATTGTCACATGATTGACACCAAGTATTTGACTTCCTCCATTACAAACAAGTGTATTTTGCATATATCTCTGTATAAGGGATGCTTAGGATACACGTGAATGAGACTTATGAAAACCATAAACATTTACATATTTTCCAAATAAAAGGTGAATATTGATATGTTTTAGCGTCAACCATATAATCCAAAGTACATCCTACTCTAAGCAATGTCGTCATTTGAAAACAAGTGAGTTCCGGAGATAGGGCGACTAACTATATCTATTTTTATATAACTTGTTTCATGAAAGCTTTCGAGGTATCCACTGATTTCTGACAATGGATTAATGACAAGTGTATAATTACTCCTTAGAGAATTAGATACCAGCCAGGCGGACATTTATATGATGACATGTATAACTACTACTCCTTAAAGAATTAGATACCAGTCAGGCGGACATTTAAATGATGATATGCATAACTACTACTCCTTAAAGAATTAGATACCAGCTAAGCGGACATTGAAATGATGACATGTATAACTACTACTCCTTAAAGAATTAGATACCAGCCAAGCGGACATTGAAATACCACATTTATTTTAACTTGCATTTGCTTACAGTGTTTGAAGTGTAGTCCTGCAATAGCTACAGTTCTTCCCAAATCCAACAGCAGCCAATGCCTCCGTACGCCCGAAGGTATGTGTGTGCCTGGAAGTGATACACTGTATGCTGTATATGAACAATTATTATTCGAAACACCCAAATGTACTCATATTTATAGAAATATACCTATTAGAAAATATGTTAACTGTTAAAACGTTAGCTATGCATATACAGCTATGTATATAATTATAGCTATGTATATAGGATCATATATGAGTGGTGATTTCATATAGTGTAGCAGATAGTTGAAACAATCTTTCAAATGGTGATACAAGCACCAAACTTTGCACAAATACTTCTTAGACATTACTCTTTTGACAAAGTACGCGGGCCACTTGGAATTAAAAATGGGTGCCCATCTTGTCAAAATGACACGTAAATGTGATATAATTTTAGCATAGAATCTCACCACTTTGATCAATTTGGATGATCTTGTTATCTAAAAGTAGGGTTTTGACTACAGGAAAGCTAACCATTCATTTCTAAACCTTTGAAGGAGCTCCTTTCTACCATTTCTAGCAATAAATGGTAAACAAATATAGATTGACCAGGACATATGCTACGAAATATTGTATTTAAATTATTAGAATGTTAAACTGGAATGTTATATGCTTGCTTAACTAAGCTATGTACAGCTGCACCATTCCATTCAATAAGTCCATACCAGGTTAGGAATGCTTGTCATCTTGATGAATTTGAACTTGACCTAACCCTCACATTTACAGCTGCATTTGCACCTTAAACGGCATTCCGACTTACATCATCAATTGGTCAGCTGTATGCAAGTATCTGCAATAGGTGGAAGTGTTGTCCAGAAGACCTTCTATGTAGCTCCACTCTTTGTTCATCCCCAGTCAGCAGGAGTCTGTGTTTCTGGTTGGCGTGGTGTTGACTGACTCCATATGGAGTCTGCATGATAGGTAGTGCTGCACTCATTGGAGGAATTGCGTCATAAGACCTCTGCTTCAGAGAAAAGCATGTTCAGTATGGCATCATCAACAGGTGCAACTGTGCTGGACATGTCATACATTGTCACAACAAACTTCTTCAGGACAACCAAGCATCAACGCTCAGTACTTCCTCATAGTTGTCAGCTGACTCAATGCAGTAGTCATTGTAGGCTGCCTTCAACAGTTGGCAGAGACGGGATGATGTTATCTGGTAAGCATGGCGTATCCTAGTGATGTTTGTTGCTGATAGGAAAGATTCAGCAGTCCCAGAGCATTCCACCACTGCCTCCACCAGGGCCCCTGTCCAGCCACTCCCCTGTAGAAGCGTTCCAATTGACATCAGTGTAGTCAGAGGCTTGTGACAGGGCAAAGCCTACATCTTTTTGGAAAGCCAGCAGGATATATCTTCCTTTCTTGTGAGCTTCCAGCTCAGGTATTTCGGCCAACAGCTTGTCCTTCAGTCTGGTGGAGTCAACATCAGGTGTCTCCATCCCCATTTGTTCTAGACGATGTATGTACAGGTTGACCATATATGTAATCCTGAATATTGCAGGTCCCTCCGAGCTTTATTTGGTCTCCACTATGTAGGTTACTAGCTCTGAAAATGCCAGTGGGTACATATCTTGTTTATGGCTCTGCTTCCTATTTTCAACATTTCTCAGGTAAGCTCTGTCTCTGTTGTACAGGGCTGTCAAACATGCAGAGTGATACTTGAGCTCCTGTGCTATGAAATCTCCACATCTCAGTAATTTCAGGAGTCTTACATCGATTAGAGTTTTCGCACAGTCATTAGTTTATACAAATTTATTTTAGCTCGATTGCGAAACAAGTTCTTACAACTTATATAAATCACTCTCGAGACCTCATTCCTGATGGAATCCATCGCCACGAGGGATAGAGAAGAGACAACGTGGAATTTAAATGCCTTGCCTAAGGGCACAATCGTAACGACTCCAGTGGGGCTCGAACTCCGGACCTTTCGCACCTGAAGCGAACGCGCATCCACTGGGCTATCACGACTTCCATAGTCTTATTGAGTATTTTGTTAAGCTTCCTGGTCATGACATGCCCCCGTTCTGATGCTGGTTCGTCTTGTTCACAACGGAAGCACTCATACTCCAGACATTCACGGTTGGTTCTTCGTAGTTTGTTTCGCCATTCTGACTGAAACATTGAGTCCCAACCATTCTCTTTCTTGTCCTGTCCAGTTTGGTGTTGTTAAATAGATATCGGCAGCTCTGGTGTTACTGGGCCTTGTTCCTCCTCAGTGTTTTTCTATTCCACCACCCGCATCCAGTCTGGCTGGGTCCAGAAAAATGGGCATCTCATTCCGGGCATGAAACAGGGGGACATTGGTCGCAATCATGGTGTAGCCATCTTATTCAGATGAATAACGTGTAGGTGGGGATTTCATGTCATCATTGTCTTTGACGTATTGGCAAATACACCATTTCTTCCAGTCAGTTTTCCATTTAGATGACTCTGGAGCTGAACTTGTCATCGTGTTGGTGGTATGAATGAATTATTGCAATGAGGTCTAGGGATTATCCTTTTACCACCTTCACTACAGTGTGATGATGTACATCTGGATATAGTATACACCTAGGTTCGGACATAACTCTACTTCCGGGTAACTACATGGAAAGTGATGTACAGCCCTGTCACACATGGCTCGGCTCTCCCGCGCTGGCACATCATGTCGATTTAGGTGCGGCTATCTAACTACATTTAACTAATACCTAACTACTAGCCAACTGTTGTGAGGCTTATATTAAATAGCATTTGGGACACTGAACTACATTACTGCCACTGCATCAACGTTATTACTACTATACAGTACACGTAGGTAATATTACTCATACCAGGATAGCTTGATACTGCTATTACAGTATACATCATATATATAGTACAGTAGGTAATAATTACAATAAACATGTAGTATGTACAGCGTATTTAGCCGACAATGAACCCCATGCTGAGTTTCACAGCACCAGTGTGCCCTGACTGTGCTTTGACATCCACTATTTTCTGTCTCTCTCCTCTTCCTCCGTGGGCATGCGTCCAAATCAGTTCTATTTGCTGGGATACGTTCCACATCAACCAGCCATGGGCGCTGTCTTCATGGACAATATGTTTGAGCCTGCCATGCTCAATCACACACAGAGACCCTCTGTGTGCTATCCTCTAGTTTAGTCCGTGAGCCAACACGGGGTACTTGGGTGTGGCTGTTGCCGTGTACTAACAACTTCTTGAAGTCATCGGTGGGAGTTAATAGAGTTAAGCAGTGAGGACCAGTGCCAGGAGTCCATCCAGAGGATGTGGCTGACTGCTGAAACAAAGGTACTACCTCTATTACAATACCCCTAACTATATTGCTACAGTCTATACAAACAGGCTCGCTAACTATAGTAATCTTAGTGGATTTGTTTTTTATCTAAGCCCAAAATAAGGCAACATTAAACTTCTGAGAGAGTTTATGGTCCCAGATTTGGAATCTACACGGTCAAATATGTAGTGTAATGCCAGAATCATCCATATTAAGCAAGTCTGTGCATATTTATTGCAAAACGTAATATTTGTGTACCAGATATGGCGGCCATCTTGAAAATCGGCATCCATCTTGAATTTCAAGTGGCCCGCGTACATTTTCAAAAGAGCAATGACTAAGGAATACCTGTGCCTGTAAAGATTCCTCTGAATTATTATGTTATCTGCTGTACTAATACAATAGTTTATGAAACGAGTAATGGGATTTTGCTATTAGATGAGTTGAAATTCTGCTATTAGATGAAATATGGTATGAAATCATCAAGGGTGTAAGATCTTTTTTATCACATAATCACAAAGGCGCACTCGTTTTAATAAATAACTTTGCTACGTTCATGCGCCCCAGTGCAATTATTCTTTACGTCATTAAGCTGTCATGGCATCACTACGCATAGCCGTGTTATATTTATGTTTTAAACAGCGTTATAAATGCGTCGATTCTTCTTTTATATCTTCATTTGTCTCATCGTTAACGTTATGTATCAATTCACCTAGACATACATAATGTACACTAGTATAAGGATTATTCTCTCAACCAATCACAATTAAGTCAGGTGTTAATTCACATATAGGAAATTATGAGATTACTGTATTACACTGAACCCAATGTGATGAATATAAAAGTGTTTGTTTATTATAGTGTCACCCCTATTTAAAGGGCCAACCATTTCTGACTTATGAGACACCTCTTTTTATGAGCATCAGTACTTCCCGAATCCTATGATTGTATGCCAAGCGCCAGGCTGGTAGGCAATCGGTATCCATTACTTAACTAGCTGGCGGCTCACCAACCGGCCACATTAGAAAGAATCCCTGACGAGCTTCGAACCTTCGACCTCCCGCTCCGTAGGCGGACGCATTTATCACTAGGCTACATATGTTTGCGTAGTCTCACTCACATGCTCGCGATGATATTTGCGTAGTCTCACTCGCATGCTCGCGTTGATGTGTGCATAGTCTCACACGCATGCTCGCGTTGATGTCTACGTAGTCTCACTAGCATGCTCGCGTTCATGTGTACGTAGTCTCACTCGCATGCTCGCGTTGATGTGTGCGTAGTCTCACTCGAATGCTCACGATGTTATTTGCGTAGTATCACTCGCATGCTCGCGTTGATGATTGCGTAGTCTCACTCGCATGCTCGCGTTGATGTGTACGTAGTCTCACTCGAATGCTCGCGTTGATGTGTGCATAGTCTCGCACGCATGCTCGCGTTGATGTATGCGTAGTCTCACTCGCATGCTCGCGTTGATGTGTGCGTAGTCTCACTCACATGCTCGCGTTGATGTGTGCGTAGTCTCACTCACATTCTCGCGTTGATGTGTCCGTGGTCTCACTCGCATGCGAGCATTGATGTGTCCGTGGTCTCACTCGCATTCTCGCGTTGATGTGTACATGGTACATCTTTAGAAAATTGTATAAACATCAGATAAATAAATATATAATGAATGTTCGCTTTGAGGTTTTGTTTTTCATGTTTAATATAGTCGTTTCTTAACCTACAGCTGGTCGTAACATATCGAGGCATCCACACTTTTTCAAAACGAGGTCAAATAACGCCACCGATCATTCTTTCCATTGGATCATAGTTGACACAGAAAGGTAAACATGTGTTGATACACAAGAAATCATAAACTGTCAACTTAAGTGGTGAGTAAATTACTGATGCAAGATGCTTACCAAGATCTATGTAAAATTACCCATCCCCTTTATTTGAAAAAATACTCTAAATGTTCATGGTATATATTTATGTTTATTCCAATTTTGAAACTGTTTTGATCACGTATTCAGGTTACAACATAATACCCGTATTACCAAATATGGGCATAATTTTAAGATCAGAGACGCGCTCTTTCTACTCAATGATTATTTTTCAAAACAGATCCCCCCCCAATGTAGTATTTTTTATTAAAATCAAGTTGATGTTCATATCTATGGAACTTTCTCCCATGATGATATATTGACATGTGGAGATATAGCCAGATTCCCGCATTTTATTATTCATAAAAAGTAGGCCCATCGTGGGCATAAAGCTATTCGTTGTTTTCTGGTGGGAGATTAAAAAGGTATTCATGTTTTATGTTAATATGATAAATATACTGCTAGACTTACATATTATACAGATTAATATCTCTATCAAATACTCACATACTTGTATTATGACTACCTTTGTATAAACACCCAAATCAGAGCCTTGGCCATTTGCCGCGGTATACTCGGAACTACTGACTACGTAACTGCTGACACGATGGCGCCAAAAACATGATAAACACAAGTGATTCCCAATAGTATTTCCTCTTTGTGTATTTGTAATGTTGCAGCGGAGAAGTCATAGGATGAAGCACAATGAGTTTTAAATTCAGGTACATAATAGTATATCTGTATTTTGGTTTGTAATAGCTAGTACCGCGATATACCCATACTGCATCCTATATAAATTCGCACCTTAAGTCATACGGCGACTCTCTAACTAGTATTGTGGAAGAAGACTCAATGGTGCCCCCCTCCGAATAGTATATCAGGAACAACCGGGTACCCGGCTAGAACAACCGACCTTCTATAATCCCGCTGCATAGCTTCATCACATGAAATATTTCGTCATCCATCCCGAGTGAAGATATAATGTGGTCATGTCTCAATCACCTATTTTCATTTTTTGTTTTCAGAAATTGTCTCAATCATCCCACTCGAGTAAAAACGTATCAATCACCTCACTCGAGTGCACTACATATCAATCACCTCACTCGAGGGTACTACATATCAATCAACTCACTCGAGGGTACTGTATATCAATCACATGACTCAAGTGCACTACGTATCAACCACATCACTCGAGTACACTACGTACCAATCACCTCACTCGAGGGCACTACGTATCAATCACCTCACTCGAGGGCACTACGTATCAATCACCTCACTCGAGTACACTACTTATCAATCACATCACTCGATATCACTATGTATCAATCACCTCACTCGAGGGCACTACGTATCAATCACCTCACTCGAGGGCACTACGTATAAATCACCTCACTCGAGGGCACTACAAAGCAAATATCAAAATAGAAACATAATAATTATACTAATCATTTTGTCACCTGTTAATAACCAAATTGAATGAAGAACAACATAGTTAACATGTTAAATTCAAGACACATGAACATAATTAGGTGTCAATCTTGACATAGGGATATTTACGGGTCATACAGCCACTACATTGGTCGATGTCCATCGTGGTCAACATCCTTCCATATGTCCGTCTTGGGTTGGACACGGTAAATGCTGGAACAGATAACGGAAATGTATATGCAAAACTTCTGATATCGTATCCACAATAGTTGAGTTTCAAGTTATAATTGCACATAATGATATAGCAACGTGCTATATGTATATCGTATCCACACCAATAGAGTCTCAAGTTAAATGTGTACACCATGATTTAGTAACGTGCTATATGTATATCGTATCCACACCAATATAGTCTCAAGTTAAATGTGCACACCATGATTTAGTAACGTGCTATATGTATATCGTATCCACAATAATATAGTCTCAAGTTAAATGTGCACACCTGATTTAGTAACGTGCTATACGTATATCGTATCCACAATAATATAATCTCAATTAATAGTTGCTCATCATGATTTAGTTACAAGCTATATTTGTAAACGTTAACACAAGCCATATTTGTAAACGTTAACACAAGCCATATATGTAAACGTTAACACAAGCCATATTTGTAAACGTTAACACAAGCCATATTTGTAAACGTTAACACAAGCCATATTTGTAAACGTTAACACAAGCCATATTTGTAAACATTAACACAAGCCATAGTTGTAAACGTTAACACAAGCCATATATGTAAACGTTAACACAAGCCATATTTGTAAACGTTAACACAAGCCATATTTGTAAACGTTAACACAAGCCATATTTGTAAACGTTAGCACATGCCATTATTTGCACAAACTAATTTAGTTTCAAAAGCCATATTTGCAAACAATATTTTAGTAACAAAGGCATATTTTCATATATAATAATTTCTTGAATTAAAATAAATTTGTAAACTAAGTTAGACAAAATGTATGTATATTAATCGCCCTCTAGACCTCATGTCTGGTTAATTACATTGTCACGAAGGAGAAGGAGACATGGTATGCTATGAGTTACTGTTACGGACGCAACCACCGTCGTATTTAGGGGTCTCGCACTCAGAACCTCTCGGTTTCAAGCCGATACCGTATCCACTGCCATTACGGGGGCGCCACAAGAATAAATATGTATACACTAGTGTTGCATAATTATGTCTATGTGTGTTAGTCTTAGTGTATTTGCGATATTATGGAGAGGACATTGTAGAAGCTTATCGTCATATTCCTTGTATAATATATATCTTGGAATGAGTGAACAAGACCCCATATATCCCTTGTAAAATGTATATCTTGTAATGAGTGAATAAGATCCCCATATATTCCTTGTAAAATGTATATCTTGGAATGAGTGAACAAGATCCCCATATATCCCTTGTAAAATGTATATCTTGGAATGAGTGAATAAGATCCCCATATATTCCTTGTAAAATGTATATCTTGGAATGAGTGAACAAGATTCCCATATATTCCTTGTAAAATGTATATCTTGGAATGAGTGAACAAGATCCCATATATCCCTTGTAAAATGTATATCTTGGAATGAGTGAACAAGATTCCCTTATATTCCTTGTATAATGTATATCTTGGAATGAGTGAACAAGATCCCCATATATTCCTTGTAAAATGTATATCTTGGAATGAGTGAACAAGATCCACATATATTCCTTGTATAATGTATATCTTGGAATGAGTGAACATGTTGGACGTCTTCAGTCCGCCTCTGTGGTCGAGTGGTTAAGGTCGCCGACTTGTATACCACTGTAACATATTATCCCTGATGGTCATGGGTTCGAGCCCCGCTCAGACCGTGTCTCATTTATATGAAAAAGTTGGCAGTTTCTTATGGAGGTTGGTGTTCCCAAGTACTGGTTAACCGTTGGAGCCTGCCCAGGAAATTTGTTGTTAGGTAAACTGCCCGCCGGCGATATAGCCCAAAATGGTGCTGATGCAGGCGTAAAACCCGAAATATAATAATAATAATAATGGACGTCTTCAGGAATAATCATAGAAAAACATTTATGACGTCATCATTGTGACTTGATGTTAAAAAGATGAAATTGCATTGTATGCAATTGTAACAAATATATGCTAAAAGATATGATGAACATTAATTACATTGCTATATTCAACATTTTTGAACATTGTGACAGTCAGTTTGAAGAAGGAAATACTGTATAAACTACCTCTAGATTTCGGAGACACGTTCTGTGGAGTGTATTCCGCGTCGAAAGCTGAAAGTGGAAATAGTATTCACAATAATACATCAACAACAAAATGGTGTTAATAAACTGTATGAACTAGCTATCCTTCTACAGCTAAATGCATATTAAATTACCCCACCCACTTATAAAAGCTTATATATTTATAGTTTGCATCTGTTTTCCACCAAGAAGCCATTATTATATTTAGTTTTGATCTACACTTTCATTTTAAACATACTTACATATGATTTATATCAAAGGCTCGGAGCTAATATTTAAAATACCACCCCTAACCCTTAAATTTGACGATTTTAATCGGTAAATTTGCATACTGTTCTTAAATGGTACAATAATTTCTTTGAAAGATAGCATAAAATCCAATGTATATTCTTACACATGAATACAAAAAATGGAATAAAATCACAACATGTAAACTTCTGGACAATTTATAGTCCTCTAAGTAAACTACCAATTTATGGCGGCCATTTTGGACGCCATCTTGGATTTCTCGGAACGCCACGATTTATGCCAGTTTATGCCGCATGTGTGACAAACTTCAGACATTTACAAACATTTTGGTATACAACTCGTGTTGTTAGCTGTCCGGGTAAGGTTGAACATTTAGTATAGCCTGAAAGTCACCTAATCATGAGGATTCGTACAACGACTATTACGTATAATAAGAGCACGCCAATTGAGGTTGCCATACATGATATGTTTTCTGTTATCCTGTAAGTGACACAGTACATGACTTTGTGTATTAATTCATTGAGTAAATATGTACTTTCTATGCTTGTGATATGTACATGCAATGTTTGTGATATGTACATGCAATGTTTGTGATATGTATATGCAATGTGTGTGATTTGCAATGTTTGTGATATGTATATGCAATGTGTGTGATATGTACTTGCAATGTTTGTGATATGTACTTGCAATGTTATGATATGTACATGTAATGTTTGTGATATGTACTTGCAATGTTTGTGATATGTACTTGCAATTTTTGTGATATGTACTTGCAATGTTTGTGATATGTACTTGCAATGTTTGTGATATGTACTTGCAATGTTTGTGATATGTACATGCAATGCTTGTGATATGTATTTGCAATGTGTGTGATATGTACTTGCAATGTTTGTGATATGTACTTGCAATGTGTGTGATATGTACTTGCAATGTTTGTGATATGTACTTGCAATGTTTGTGATATGTACATGCAATGTGTGTGATATGTACTTGCAATGTGTGTGATATGGAATAACAATGTGTGTGATATGTACATGCAATGTGTGTGATATGTACTTGCAATGTGTGTGATATGGAATAACAATGTGTGTGATATACATATATCCCAGTTGTATGTACTCTACTGACAATTCAGTAAATAATGTAATTTACGAAAACAAGCGTTCATCATTAGATTGCTATGTTATACTGTTTCTATATTCATGTATTATTAATGTGTTGTAAATATGCTATGTTATACTGTTTGTATATACATGTATTATTAATGTGTTGTAAATATGATATGTTATACTGTTTCTATATTCATGTATTATCAATGTGTACACAGTACATATTTAAATGGTACATAGAATCATAATAAGAATAATTAATAATTCTTCGGCCTTCATGATATATTTCTACACATAAGAACGAGGGTTATTCTGCGATATACCACGGTTGATACTTATTATTTCGATTCTAACATGACTTACTTCTAATAATTTTCTTCAAACGCAGCAGCATTTGGCCTTCGAAATGTCCTCCCGCGTAAGGGGTGATGACGTTATTTTTCATGGAAAATATCAATCTAGTGCATAAATGAACAACAGTTGTAACTGATCAATAATTCTATTTATTTTGTCAAATAAAACTGTACAGAATAGTAACTGAAACGTTACTTAACAGAAAAACAAGACGGACACGAGATTATTTGATTCTAAATATAGCTCACTTCCGTGAATTCCAACGGTATTTTTTACAAACATCACGTGAATTTCATTCATAAAACTTTACACGCATTGTATAAATGGAATAGCCAAAACACCGTGCGCGTAGTTCAAGGTAGGTATATCGCAGAATAACCCGAGATTGGTTTTACTCTACAAGTATGTATGTTATTAGCTGGGTCGTGTTAGAATAACTTATATACTTACTGTTAAGCCACGTCAATGGACGGTAATAGCAGAAGTCAAATATGGGTGTTAGTACATCAGTCTCATTGTCTCCTGCTTCAAGTAGCAGCGATTGCCTCAAAACTCCTTGTCCTCGTATTTCCGGACATGATCGGTTTTCATTCTGCAAAGTAAATCAACTAAAGACCTTACCGAAGTCGATGTACTTGAACTTTTTTGCAGACTGAACATGTTGATCTAACGAGCCATACAAGAAAAACAAAATAGCGTTAATATCAAAAGGAATAAGACAGAGCCAGAACAATATAGGTGTTATATGATTGGAGGAAACGATCAATAAATACGTGTGGATATATCAGTCGAACGTTGTTTGTTTGTGTCTGGGGTTTAAAGTCGCACCAACAGCTTTAGGTCAGTCGGTGACTCCCCAACTATGATTGGTGGAGAAAGACTCAAGGAGCCCCTGTGAGTAGCATTGCCAATATTACAGCTGTATATCGATATATTTTGTAACACTTGATATGTGTGGCGTCCGTGGTCCAGTGGTAGAGCGTCGGATTTGGAACCTAGCGGTCCCTGGTTCGATACTCGGTCAGGCAACTATGATTGGTTGAGGAATACTTCAGGAGCCTCTGTGAGTAGCTTTGCCAATATTACAGCTGTATATCGATATATTTTGTAACACTTATATAATTTTGGGATATATACAATCCAAGATTTATCATTAGAACTTCAACGGCTGACGATAGGCAGTTTGTAATTTAGAGGCTTCTGTCCATCAAGAAATGTATCTTGCCTAGCATAGCCCTTCAATGGTCAGGACAGTCGGATACACGGATAATACGCGATGCAGAGGAAAACATATACAATCCCGGATGTATCATTAGAATTTCAAGGGCTGACGATAGGAAGTTTGTAATTTAGGGCTTCTGTCCATCAAACAATGTATCTTCAATAGTCAGGGCAGTCAGAAACACGGACAATAAACGATGCTGAGGAATAGATTTATACACATGTTTGGCTTTTCTTAGTTCTTTTGGTTACTTCATTTCGTTTATTTTTGAATTTTGTCCACGCTGTTTCCGTTTTCAACAACTTTGCATATCTGTACAGCCTGGTTCTTTGCCTTATGAGCTTACGAATATTGGAATGAAACCAGGGTATATATGTAGGTCGGAGAGTGAAACCAGGGTATATATGTAGGTCGGATAGTGACACCAGGGTATATATGTAGGTCGGATAGTGAAACCAGGGTATATATGTAGGTCGGGTAGTGAAACCAGGGTATATATGTAGGTCGGGTAGTGAAACCAGGGTATATATGTAGGTCGGATAGTGAAACCAGGGTATATATGTAGGTCGGGTAGTGAAACCAGGGTATATATGTAGGTCGGATAGTGAAACCAGGGTATATATGTAGGTCGGATAGTGAAACCAGGGTATATATGTAGGTCGGGTAGTGAAACCAGGGTATATATGTAGGTCGGGTAGTGAAACCAGGGTATATATGTAGGTCGGGTAGTGAAACCAGGGTATATATGTAGGTCGGGTAGTGAAACCAGGGTATATATGTAGGTCGGGTAGTGACAATTTTAAAAGGAATAGTTGGTCCTGTTGCGCTTAATATGCTTTCTTTTAAATGTTCACCAATATGTTCTAAGTTGTCAGAGACAATGAGCGAATTTCAGTCAGTTTCGGTAAAAGATAATTTGAATGTTCTGTATAGTGTATTGGATTACCATTACAACAACATGAGTCGAGTTAATTTGTTTGGCGTTTAAGGAGTTTAGTCAGTACTTGTTTCAAGTAGTGTCCAGTGTTCATTATTGGAATATTGAGGTCAATATAATCCACCGATTAGTATTGTCTTATGTTGGATAGCAAGCTCAATCCAAACAGTTTCGAGATCAGCAATTTCAATATCGTTTCTGTGCGACGCAGAAAGGCCGGCCGGGTATAGGAATTATTTGATTTTTATTGGGAACATATTATGGCGGGGGTTTAACGACATATGGGTTTGGTCGAGTGATACATTTGTACATGATACATATGTACGAGTATATTTAATTTGTATAGTGCATATATTTAACAAATTAATTTATGAATATCTATGTAGGCCTACATATATAAAATAAACGGCATGCATGTGCTGCCACTCGAGCGACTTCCGCTAGTCAGCTGGGTAGATCCATATTATGAAAGCAATGTGACACCCAAAGTGGGATTCGAACCTTCATCGGTGAAGGGCAGATTATTTCAAGTCAACCACCATAACCACTCGGCCACGGTTGTTGGAACATAGGAAAAGTCCATATCATTATTTCCTATGACATATATTTGTAGTAATATATTGAAACATATAAGCGGTTTGACGAACTTATGTATTCCGTACACAACTCCATCAGTAGTTGTCTTCGGAAGTTAAAAGTTACAATGTAAATATAAAGATATATTGGATATAACGCCATTATTGTGGCAAAATCCAACATGGCCGCCAATACCATGGCCGCCAATAATTATATAATGTTTTATATATAAAGACATGGTTTCAAATAACATTACCATACATGACTTGTCGACAACAAGTTGATACCATAATATTATTATATGAACGGTTAAAGCAGCATTATATCGTAATAAAGGATGTTTTGGGTAGAATATAAATACTAATGTGTGTGTGTTTACAAAAATCGAAAGAAACGATAACATTCCACTAAATTTAAACAGTCGTATACGCGAATTTGTTTATCAACACGCGAAATGTAAACACGCACAGCGCGCAACAACAGAGGATGTAGAAAACAACGTATATATTTTGAACATGAAAGACTATCTATCTATCCTCCTCTAATGTCGAACCCCTCGCGGGGATGTAGAAATGTCCCTAAAAGACTTAGCTAACAGAGGTATGAATCAACATATCAAGTAATTTAATTAAAAAGACAACGTGGGACAAATGGGACGATGCATTCCGAATGTAAACAAGTGCGGACGATGCGTTCCGCTTGTAAACAAGTGCGTGGCTGATTGACTCGGAAAGTCCTACTTTCGGTTTCTAGTTTGTTTTATCGCAAAACAACGCTGTTTACCAAATGAACATAAGCATACAAAGTATAATGTTACAATGTGTAGCAGCATTGCTACCCATACGCAAAATTTGAATTTTTCAAATATCTTTTATTTCATACGATGTAATGCTGCTTTAAATCCCAATAAGAAGGCTAATATGAAATCACTTATTTTATAATTAATGAAAATGTTATTAACTGACAATATAATATTCCAGATATGCCATGCAAGTTCCACATATGCCCTGCTACTTCCACATAGGCCGTGCTAGTTCCACATAGGCCGTACAAGTTCCACATAGGCCCTGCTACTTCCACATAGGCGGTGCTAGTTCCATATAGGCCATGCTAGTTCCACATAGGCCGTGCTAGTTCCACATAGGCCGTGCTAGTTCCATATAGTCCGTGCTAGTTCCACATAGCCCTGCTAGTTCCACATATGCCGTGCTAGTTCCATATAGTCCGTGCTAGTTCCACATAGCCCTGCTAGTTCCACATAGGCGGTGCTAGTTCCATATAGGCGGTGCTAGTTCCACATAGGCCGTGCTAGTTCCACATAGGCGGTGCTAATTCCATATAGGCGGTGCTAGTGCCATATAGGCGGTGCTAGTTCCACATAGGCCGTGCTAGTTCCACATAGACCGTGCTACTTCCAAATAGGCGGTGCTAGTTCCACATAGGCCGTGCTAGTTCCATATAGGCCGTGCTAGTTCCACATAGGCGGTGCTAGTTCCACATAGGCGGTGCTAGTTCCACATAGGCCGGGCTAGTTCCACGTAGGCCGTACACGTTCCACATAGGCCGCGATAATTGCATAGTACCCGAGCTTACGCTCGCATTGGCTAAATGGTATATTCATTCATTAATAATAATTAGGATAGATCTTGATTAAAATAAATATATACAATGTACATATATGTTTTATATTGGTACCACGTTTATTGGAGCTAGTGTCAGTCATAGGGTGCGATTATTGTTAATAAATACAAAACTGTATATATGTGAACACAAATAATCGCTTGTCATTTTACCCATATTTGAACCAGCTAAAAATGTTGTAGCACATTAGGTTAGCTTGCAACGTAGTATATGTAGTACAGTGTAGCAGAGTTTTAGTTATTCCCCTTGGACAAATTGTTAAATAGTTGACACGTACTTTTGACCTGACACATTACCATATTTAATCACATTCTCTACTAACCAATCACTGCATGCCTATGATACATCCGCCATTTTTACAAAACACCAAGCCATTAAATATGTACTTATATATAATCCATATTATGTAGAAATATGTATTACTCCCATCCCGATAGCATAGTATTCATGTACATTGACTGATAACCTGTTAGCTTTTGAGAACTATCGCTCAGATGTAAAGACGTGATTTTCATTGTCTAACTTAAACTACACCACCTTATATTGTATTTCTTAAATTCACCAATGCAATAATATCATTATGTATGTCTGATGATCTGCTATGAGGTATGTTATTGTTAGTTATGTGAAGTACATGTGTTTTGTATGTTAATTATGTAAAGTACATGTAGTTTGTATGTTAATTATGTGAAGTACATGTATGTTGTATGTTAATTATGTGAAGTACATGTATTGTGTATGTTAATTATGTGAAGTACATGTATTTTGTATGTTAATTATGTGAAGTACATGTAGTTTGTATGTTAATTATGTGAAGTACATGTATTTTGTATGTTAATTATGTGAAGTACATGTAGTTTGTATGTTAATTATGTGAAGTACATGTATTTTGTATGTTAATTATGTGAAGTACATGCATTGTGTATGTTAATTATGTGAAGTACATGTAGTTTGTATGTTAATTATGTGAAGTACATGTAGTGTGTATGTTAATTATGTGAAGTACGTGTATTATGTATGTTAATTATGTGAAGTACATGTATTTTGTATGTTAATTATGTGAAGTACATGTATTTTGTATGTTAATTATGTGAAGTACATATAGTTTGTATGTAACTATATATTTGTATATATTACTTGCAGAAAAGGCAGCTAAGGCTGGACATGATCTGGTGATAATATACACAGTAGACACTTATAGAGAGTTTTCGTGTTTTGTCGATCTCGACTCCACACCCTTAGTGCTCGCCAGCGATTTGCCACACAAGTAACACATGCACTTGGATTAGGAAAAACATGAGTTTGTACATACCTTTATAACGATAAACGGCGTTTTATATATTGTTTGTTTTATGAAATCAGTCCCACCATTCAATCGACCACACAGTTTTAAGGTTAGGATAACTGCAATAGAACAAAGTATGCATGTTTCGTATAACAGAACTCAATGCTGTTTGAATGTATTAAAATGTATTAAGCTAATCAGAAAAGTATGGTGGTTATTCAATTGCAGTGTTTTCCTTGACTTATTTCAATGTCGGCGTAGATATGCCGGCATATATACTGAGTCAAAAAAGAAACGATACCTGGTGTTTATGTGTCTATAATTTCAACATTTATTACGAAAATTCTTTGAAAATTCATAAGATGATAGTCCAACATGTTTGAAAGAGGAGCACATGAAACATAATGAGCCTCCGAAACTGTCTGCTGCGTGATGACGTAATTCGTCGGACAGGGGTCTAATGGAGTTTTCACACAGACGTCAATACCGAGTATGGGCAACATTTAGTTTAAACATTATTTATTTCAGTATTCAGTATTGCGTCTCTCACTGCAATGCACCGCCGTCGCATCGAACGGAAGAGTGTCTGAATCTCTTGCTAGTCAATATTTGTCCACTCCTGACGCAAAACATCCCTCAGTTGGTTTAACGTTACCGGCTGACGTCGTCTGACGCGGCGGTCTAACGTATCCCACACATGTTCTATGGGTGACACGTCTGGTGACAAAGCAGGCCACGGCAGGGTTTCAATATTGTTCTGCTCCAATAATGTGGTGGAAATCCGAGCAGTATGACACCTGGCGTTGTCCTGTTGGAACAGTGTGACGTTTATGTTGGCGTTAAAGAACGGCACAACAACTGGCGCAAGGATCTCATCACAGTACCGCTGGGCGTTTAGGTTCCCGTCCACCACTAACAGTTCAGTGCAACTGCCGAAGGTGATACCGCCCCACGCCATAACGCTTCCGCCCCCGAACAGATCGACCTGACGTACACATGCGTCGGCGTAACGTTCACCGCGTCTGCGATATACCCGCTCTCTGCCATCCGCTCGACGCAAACAGAACCGCGATTCATCGCTAAACATCACCGAATTCCACTGTAACCGAGTCCAGCGAGCACGTTCCGTCGTCCATTCCCGCCGTACGTCACGGTGACGTCGTGTCAGGATGGGTCCAACGTATGGCCGATAGGCACGAATGCCACGTTCACCGAGCCGGTTCCTGACTGTTTGTGCACTGATGCGATTGTTGGTCATCCCAGGAGTAACGGCAGCTGTGTGCGTAGCAGGTAGGAACCGGTCACGTAAATGTGACGTCCGAATGTGACGGTCCTGTTCACGCGTCGTCACACGTGGTCGACCAGATCTTGGACGGTCGTCCACCGATCCATGTGTTCGATAACGTCGAAGTAGACGTGTTATCGTGATCCGCGTAACCCCGAGTCGATTTGCGACGTCACGCTGACGTAAACCGCCGTCAATCATGCCAATGGCACGCATTCTCTGATTGCGGTTTAGCATAGGCATTTTGTTAGAGGTAACAATGAGTATGTAAGGTGTTTTTCCTCGATGATAATGCAATACCCGTACAATAAACCGGTTTTCCGATTTGTACATGTGCAGGAAGTTGTCTTTGTTGAGGAGCACGTGCAAATCGGAAATTCGGCGTTCCATGATTATTGGGTGTTTATTTACCCGTGTTTATGATTGGCTGACGTTGCAATAAGATACCCGGTACTGATACGTAATAATATATTAAACCTTTCTATGGTTTTATCCGTTTTACGTCATTTTTAGTTTGGTATCATTTCTTTTTTGACTCAGTATATTTATTCAGGTAAAAGTAAGTCAAGTCAAAACACTGTAATTTAATAACAACTTTGGTTTCTGATTAGCTTCTTGTGGGGCTTGAGAGGGAATGAGAGAAATTATCATAATAAACAGCTCAAAACTAAATGCACCTATCAAGATTTCATTACAAGCTATACATAAGCATTTTACGATTTGCAATGAATGATTGAATTTTCTAAGTGAAAGAAAATGCTATCTTGCACTGTTTTTAAACAGTTGACTATGGCATATTCTTTGTCACTGCTCGAGTTTCGAATTACTCAGCAGTTGGATGTATTTTTGTACATTAGCTATTATCGGACATTCGTGAACAGTTAATTATAATGTATTATAATGAATTTGTTTTGTCTGTAGGTTTTTATTGATAGCAAACAAAACTAAATTGAACTATACCTGAACTATTTCTTATAGTGGACGTTCACACTATTGGTTATGCGGTTGTGTATTAAAGAGAAATAAGGCTCCCAGCAGGGGCAATTAAAATTAATTCAATTTGATAACATATATTATATTAGTCAACATTATTGGACATCATAAACGAAAAAGAATAGGTGTGCTTATTAGTTAATGCCAACTGATAGCAAATACATTATGTTTTAATTACCTGAAAGCAATGAAATGTCTGCCAGTTTGTGGTGTCGAGATCAAGTATTCTGCCATTGGTTTATGTAAGAGGTTGATGTAAGGATATTACTGACCTACAACACTTGGTAGTGGAGGATGTAATGATACTACTGACCTACAACACTTGGTAGATATTGATGTAGGGCTATTACTGACCTACAACACTTAGTAGAGATTGATGTAGGGATATTACTGACTTACACCACTTGGTTGAGATTGATGTAAGGATATTACTGACATTCACAATATGGTAGAGGTTGATGTAAGGATATTACTGACCTACACCACTTGGTAGAGGTTGATGTAATGATAATGCTGACCTACAACACTTGGTAGAGATTGATGTAAGGATAATACTGACCTACACCACTTGGTAGAGGTTGATGTAAGGATAATACTGACCTACAACACTTCGTAGAGATTGATGTAATGATAATACTGACCTACAACACTTGGTAGAGGTTGATGTAAGGATACTACTGACCTATAACACTTGGTAATGGTTGATGTAATGATACTACTGACCTACAACACTTGGTAGAGATTGATGTAATGATAATACGGACCTACAACATTTGGTAGGCTTTTTGAAAGTTGTTACTGTCTTATAGTCTCTGATACCAGATGGTAGGGCATTCCATAACCTAGCAGCCGCTGAACATTTCAGTCACCATTTTGAACGGTTCCACATTTTGGAACAACTAATGTCAATGGGTAATTTAGCGTTCTCGAGTTCCTTGGTGGCAAATATATTTCTAACATATTCCTCATGTACGATTGGGATTGACTATTGGATGCCTTCTAAGTCTTAGTGAGAATTTGTTATTGCACTCTGCACTATGTACTGTATGGGAAGCCAGTGATGTTAACTCAATACTATGGTGATATGGTCAAATATTGATGTTCTAGAGATTATTCGATCAGCAATATTTTGGACAGTATGTAACTAATTTGATCATCAAAATCTTCGGTATTCCATAGAAAATAGCATTATAGTAATCTAACCGTGACGTAACTAGCAAGTTAACACTATCAAGATCGAATTCTCGTCGGAATCCGTAGCAATAAATGATGGAGAAGGGACACTGTTGATTCTTCTGAGTATATCTTTATCTACACTACGTGTATCCTCCGCTTTGACAACGCTGAGATATGGGGGATATCCGTTGAATATGAGTATATCTTTATTTACACTACCTGTATCGTCCGCTTCGACAACGCTGAAATATGGGAGATATCCGTTGGATGTGAATATATCTTTATCTACACTACCTGTATCGTCCGCTTTGACAACGCTGAAATATGGGAGATATCCATTGGATGTGAGTATATCTTTATCTACACTACCTGTATCGTCCGCTTTGATAACACTGAAATATGGGAGATATCCGTTTGATGTGAGTATATCTGTATCTACACTACCTGTATCGTCCGATTTGACAACTCTGAAATATGGGAGACGTCCGTTTGATATCCATGATGTTATCGCTGGCAGTTGAATCACCTTCTCTGTACTTTCAAATTCTGAATTAATATAAAATAATGTATGCATTGATGTAGAAATATTGTATGAAGTATCGATACTATTCGAATATAATCATATAATTACAACGTCTTATGCACTGTTGCGATTCTGATTGGTTGATTCAGCACACGTGTTCGCTTTTCATAGCCCGGTGAACCGCACACTTAATTAAATTATTATATTATCTAAGCGCACAACTATACTACATTACAACAATATAGGAATAGGCATCATGCACAGCGTAAAGGATTATGTACCGTATGGAAATGTTGACGTAATTTGTAACATTATAATTGTAAACTATTTAATGTTCTTTTTCTGCGATTCATCGTTGCATCAGTTAATTTATTCATACAATTCTTCGGAACATTTAATTGTTAATTATTCTCTGAACACAACATGACCACATATACTCATACTAGCAACTCGTAAATTATTGTAATCATTGTGTTTATATAAATATAGCGATCCGTGAATTCTTATGTTTCTTTCCTATATCGTACATATCGTTGGCAGCATTGAATATATGACCATACATCATGTCAACTGTGTCAACCATTTATGTTGTATCTAAAATGTTGATACTTTTGTAATATGTTTGTATCTTGATACGTTAATCCCTTTAAGGACACACACTGATCGTTTATATTATTTTATTGATTATACTGTCTTTGTACTGTGAAACCAGCCATGAGCATCACAGAAAGCGACACATTAGCACATACGGCTCCTTAATTGAGGTCACGTGTAGAGTAATACACTATATTGGGAATCTGGAAACTAGTTGCTTAATACATGTTGTGTGTTTAATAGAGGTTACCACTAACACAGGTTTCACTGTAGTTATTGTATATCTGTACATATATATCATTCTACATTTGTATGTTTGTATTAACTCGGACAATAAATAAAGTTTGAATTGAATTGAAACAAGTTGTTACATCTTGCCACTAAGATTTCATTCTGTAGAATATGTGCGTGATACATCGATAATAAGGAGAGAGTAGAAATGTATCGCCATTAGGGAGAGATAATAGCATACATCGATAATATGGAGAGAGTAGATGTGTATCGCCATTAGGGAGAGATAATAGAATACATCGATACTAAGGAGAGAGTAGAACTGTATCGTCATTAGGGAGAGATAATAGCATACATCGATAATATGGAGAGAGTAGAACTGTATCGTCATGAGGGAGAGAGAAAATATACATCGATACTATGGAGAGAGTAGAACCGTATCGCCATTAGGGAGATATAATAGAATACATTGATAATAAGGAGAGAGTAGAAATGTATCGCCATTACAGAGGGAGAATGTAATACATCGATAATATGGAGATAGTAGATATATCTCGCCATGAGGGAGAGGCACATGACACCATCCCATCAAACCATAATTATATAAATGTATCGGAATACGCTTTCCCATTAACTGTCCGGTAATTTCATCGTTATACCATTGTATTACTGTGACGATTCTCGTAAAAGTTTGGTCTAAATACAACATTTTCCAAGCATAGTCCCCCAAACTGTTCTACACTATTGCTTGGTCTACAATCTTAGATATGCATAGTTTGATGGAAATAAGACTTGCAACAGAAGATTAATCTCAACGCATAATTGCCAAACTTTGTATTTTTCCAACGATGTGGAATAAAAAATAAATAATAATCATAATAAAGAGTATTCCTATTAAATATATACACTTCATGTTAATTACCTTCAGGACATGTCGACGCATCTCCAAATATACTGTAGGAACCTGCCGGCCAATCAGGTACTTCTCTGACAGGGAAGTCGTTCCTAGCCTTGAAACAGAAGTTTAATCTCAACGCATAATTGCTAAATGGTCCAAGCAAGTTATTTTGCGAATCTGGATGCGGATATGAGGTGATTTTATGTAGACACTTGAAACTTTGGGACGCATTTGCTGTATCCACAGTGTCGAATTTATCTGTATCATATTGAGAAGTATTCATGTTACCTGCCCTCTCCACAGTGTCGTTTTTATCTTTATCATATTGAGAAGTGGTCATGTTAGTTTCACAGGTAGTGGATGTAATTACGGAGTGAGGTTCCTGCCATGTGAATTTCAAATACCCATCACTCCATCCGTTTGCCTCAGACTCCGGACAACCTTGGATTGGTGTTAATAGAGCATATGGACCTGGAGGCCACTCACTCGAATATTCTCTACCTGGAATAATGTATACATGTTTATTTCAGATTGATTAGTTATGAAATCAATTCTTACACCATTAGTTAAATCGCTCTCGATACTTCACTCCTGGTGGAATACATCGCCATGCGAGAGAGAGGATATACAATAGTTTACTTGACTTGACATTATTAATATTTGCAATATTGGTTTTTATGGCAGGATTTATTATGCGAAAATGTCATCGCCATTATGAGTATTTCCAATGCCAGATTGATAATAACAAAGAATTTATATACATTAATACTATGTAAAGGACAAATGTTGATATTTGTATATATCATGAAATGGCCAATTTCGATCATTATTTAAATATATATAATTACGTCCACAATTACCAGTGAATGTTTAGTGTAGTCATACATATACATACGCTGTTTTCCAAAGAAACAATAGTATGTGTACATTTTGTAATTTAAGACAAATAGAAAACGAATACAATTTCCTTTTACAGACATCTACGAAAACAACATTTAAAACATTGTGTTGCATGTGTTTGCCAAAATTAAATAAATTAGATAAACCTATGACGTCCAGAAATAAACAGGAAATCTCAAATCTATCAAAATGCATATAGTTAAATATTAAACTGCGAACATAATTAGATCAATAGCCAGTAATATTCCTTGAACTATGTTCTAATGTTAACGAAGTTTCTCTTTAATATGATTAATATTCACTTCATATAGATACACCGTATGTATATAACTCATATTTCAATCAATCCATTAGGTGTATTAATCCTCGCCGCCGCATACGTACATTTGGGCGAGTATCATACTTCATGTTGACATTGATTATTTATATAAGGTAGACTAGAAGCATTGTATTTTTGTTTAACGTTGTTTGTTGTTGTTGTTTATAACATATTGCAAACGAATGTATGTCGGCTACAAACTATGAACTAGGAACTATATATGAATAGCGATTGCGTTGGTAATAGCAGCATCACTATTGTGTTCCATCGTGTCGTCGCCATCGAACATTACCATAGTGCCGTCAATCGAGCATTGCCATAGTGCCGTCAGCATCGAGCATTGTCATAGTGCTGTCATAGTGCTTTCAACATCGAGCATTGTCATCATGCCATCAACATCGAACATTGTCATCGTGACGTCAA
>CM026388.1:14441779-14513342 GCA_014843695.1 Archivesica marissinica | reverse complement strand
TTGATAGATTGGTGAACATGTTGTTTCCTGCCAGTTGATAGATTGGTGAACATGTTGGTCATGTCAGTTGATAGATTGGTGAACATGTTGGTTCCTGCCAGTTGATAGATTGGTGAACATATTGGTTCATGCCAGTTGATAGATTGGTGAACATGTTGGTTCATGCCAGTTGATAGATTTGTGAACATGTTGGTTCCTGCCAGTTGATAGATTGGTGAACATGTTGGTTCCTGCCAGTTGATAGATTGGTGAACATGTTGGTTCCTGCCAGTTGATAGATTGGTGAACATGTTGGTTCCTGCCAGTTGATAGATTGGTGAACATGGTGGTTCCTGCCAGTTGATAGATTGGTGAACATGTTGGTTCCTGCCAGTTGATAGATTGGTGAACATGTTGGTTCCTGCCAGTTGATAGATTGGTGAACATGTTGGTTCCTGCCAGTTGATAGATTGGTGAACATGTTGGTTCCTGCCAGTTGATAGATTGGTGAACATGTTGGTCCTGCCAGTTGATAGATTGGTGAACATGTTGGTTCCTGCCAGTTGATATATTGGTGAACATGTTGGTTCATGCCAGTTGATAGATTGGTGAACATGGTGGTTCCTGCCAGTTGATAGATTGGTGAATATGTGGTTCATGTCAGTTGATAGATTTGTGAACATGTTGGTTCCTGCCAGTTGATAGATTGGTGAACATGGTGGTTCCTGCCAGTTGATAGATTGGTGAACATGTTGGTTCTTGTCAGTTGAAGATTGGTGAACATGTTGGTTCTTGTCAGTTGATAGATTGGTGAACATGTTGTTCCTGCCAGTTGATAGATTGGTGAACATGTTGGTTCCTGCCAGTTGATAGATTGGTGAATATAGTGGTTCATGTCAGTTGATAGATTGGTGAATATAGTGGTTCATGTCAGTTGATAGATTGGTGAACATGTTGGTTCCTGCCAGTTGATAGATTGGTGAATATACTGGTTCATGTCAGTTGATAGATTGGTGAATATAGTGGTTCCTGCCAGTTGATAGATTGGTGAATATAGTGGTTCATGTCAGTTGATAGATTGGTGAATATAGTGGTTCATGTCAGTTGATAGATTGGTGAATATAGTGGTTGCTGCCAGTTGATAGATTGGTGAATATAGTGGTTCTGTCAGTTGATAGATTGGTGAATATAGTGGTTCATGTCAGTTGATAGATTGGTGAATATAGTGGTTCATGTCAGTTGATAGATTGGTGAATATAGTGGTCCATGCCAGTTGATATATTGGTGAACATGTTGGTTCCTGCCAGTTGATAGATTGGTGAACATGTTGGTTCATGTCAGTTGATAGACTGGTGAACATGTTGGTTCTTGTCAGTTGATAGATTGGTGAACATATTGGTTCCTGCCAGTTGATATATTGCTGAACATGTTGGTTCCTGCCAGTTGATAGATTGGTGAACATGTTGGTTCCTGCCAGTTGATAGATTGGTGAAAATAATGGTTCCTGTCAGTTGATAGATTGGTGAATATAGTGGTTCCTGCCAGTTTATAGATTGGTGAATATAGTTGTTCATGTCAGTTGATAGATTGGTGAACATGTTGGTTCCTGCCAGTTGATAGATTGGTGAATATAGTGGTTCATGTCAGTTGATAGATTGGTAAACATTTTGGTTCTTGTCAGTTGATATATTGGTGAACATGTTGGTTCCTGCCAGTTGATAGATTGCTGAACATGTTGGTTCCTGCCAGATAATAGATTGGTGAACATGTTGGTTCCTGCCAGTTGATAGATTGGTGATTATAGTGGTTCCTGCCAGTTGATAGATTGGTGAACATGTTGGTTCCTGCCAGTTGATAGATTGCTGAACATGTTGGTTCCTGCCAGTTGATAGATTGGTGAACATGTTGGTTCCTGCCAGTTGATAGATTGGTGAATATAGTGGTTCCTGCCAGTTGATAGATTGGTGAATATAGTGGTTCCTGCCAGTTGATAGATTGGTGAATATAGTGGTTCATGTCAGTTGATAGATTGGTGAATATAGTGGTTCCTGCCAGTTGATAGATTGGTGAATATAGTGGTTCATGTCAGTTGATAGATTGGTGAATATAGTGGTTCATGTCAGTTGATAGATTGGTGAATATAGTGGTTCCTGCCAGTTGATAGATTGGTGAATATAGTGGTTCATGTCAGTTGATAGATTGGTGAATATAGTGGTTCATGTCAGTTGATAGATTGGTGAATATAGTGGTTCATGTCAGTTGATAGATTGGTGAATATAGTGGTTCATGCCAGTTGATATATTGGTGAACATGTTGGTTCCTGCCAGTTGATAGATTGGTGAACATGTTGGTTCATGTCAGTTGATAGATTGGTGAACATGTTGGTTCTTGTCAGTTGATAGATTGGTGAACATATTGGTTCCTGCCAGTTGATATATTGCTGAACATGTTGGTTCCTGCCAGTTGATAGATTGGTGAACATGTTGGTTCCTGCCAGTTGATAGATTGGTGAAATAATGGTTCCTGTCAGTTGATAGATTGGTGAATATAGTGGTTCCTGCCAGTTGATAGATTGGTGAATATAGTTGTTCATGTCAGTTGATAGATTGGTGAACATGTTGGTTCCTGCCAGTTGATAGATTGGTGAATATAGTGGTTCATGTCAGTTGATAGATTGGTAACATGTTGGTTCTTGTCAGTTTATATGGTGAACATGTTGGTTCCTGCCAGTTGATAGATTGGTGAACATGTTGGTTCCTGCCAGTTGATAGATTGGTGAACATGTTGGTTCCTGCCAGTTGATAGATTGGTGATTTAGTGGTTCCTGCCAGTTGATATATTGGTGAACATGTTGGTTCCTGCCAGTTGATAGATTGGTGAACATGTTGGTTCCTGCCAGTTGATAGATTGGTGAACATGTTGGTTCCTGCCAGTTGATAGATTGGTGAATATACTGGTTCATGTCAGTTGATAGATTGGTGAATATAGTGGTTCCTGCCAGTTGATAGATTGGTGAATATAGTGGTTCATGTCAGTTGATAGATTGGTGAATATAGTGGTTCATGTCAGTTGATAGATTGGTGAATATAGTGGTTGCTGCCAGTTGATAGATTGGTGAATATAGTGGTTCATGTCAGTTGATAGATTGGTGAATATAGTGGTTCATGTCAGTTGATAGATTGGTGAATATAGTGGTTCATGTCAGTTGATAGATTGGTGAATATAGTGGTCCATGCCAGTTGATATATTGGTGAACATGTTGGTTCCTGCCAGTTGATAGATTGGTGAACATGTTGGTTCATGTCAGTTGATAGACTGGTGAACATGTTGGTTCTTGTCAGTTGATAGATTGGTGAACATATTGGTTCCTGCCAGTTGATATATTGCTGAACATGTTGGTTCCTGCCAGTTGATAGATTTGTGAACATGTTGGTTCCTGCCAGTTGATAGATTGGTGAAAATAATGGTTCCTGTCAGTTGATAGATTGGTGAATATAGTGGTTCCTGCCAGTTTATAGATTGGTGAATATAGTTGTTCATGTCAGTTGATAGATTGGTGAACATGTTGGTTCCTGCCAGTTGATAGATTGGTGAATATAGTGGTTCATGTCAGTTGATAGATTGGTAAACATGTTGGTTCTTGTCAGTTGATATATTGGTGAACATGTTGGTTCCTGCCAGTTGATAGATTGCTGAACATGTTGGTTCCTGCCAGTTAATAGATTGGTGAACATGTTGGTTCCTGCCAGTTGATAGATTGGTGATTATAGTGGTTCCTGCCAGTTGATATATTGGTGAACATGTTGGTTCCTGCCAGTTGATAGATTGCTGAACATGTTGGTTCCTGCCAGTTGATAGATTGGTGAACATGTTGGTTCCTGCCAGTTGATAGATTGGTGAATATAGTGGTTCCTGCCAGTTGATAGATTGGTGAATATAGTGGTTCATGTCAGTTGATAGATTGGTGAACATGTTGGTTCCTGCCAGTTGATAGGTTGGTGAATATAGTGGTTCATGTCTGTTGATAGATTGGTGAATATAGTGGTTCATGTCAGTTGATAGATTGGTGAACATGTTGGTTCCTGCCAGTTGATAGATTGGTGAATAGAGTGGTTCATGTCAGTTGATAGATTGGTGAAAATTGTGGTTCCTGCCTGTTGATAGATTGATGAACATGTTGATTCTTGTCAGTTGATAGATTGGTGAACATGTTGGTTCCTGCCAGTTGATAGATTGGTGAACATGTTGGTTCCTGCCAGTTGATATATTGGTGAATATAGTGGTTCATGTCAGTTGATAGATTGGTGAATATAGTGGTTCATGTCAGTTGATAGATTGGTGAACATGTTGGTTCCTGCCAGTCGATAGATTGGTGAATATACTGGTTCATGTCAGTTGATAGATTGGTGAATATAGTGGTTCCTGCCAGTTGATAGATTGGTGAATATAGTGGTTCATGTCAGTTGATAGATTGGTGAATATAGTGGTTCATGTCAGTTGATAGATTGGTGAATATAGTGGTTGCTGCCAGTTGATAGATTGGTGAATATAGTGGTTCATGTCAGTTGATAGATTGGTGAATATAGTGGTTCATGTCAGTTGATAGATTGGTGAATATAGTGGTCCATGCCAGTTGATATATTGGTGAACATGTTGGTTCCTGCCAGTTGATAGATTGGTGAACATGTTGGTTCATGTCAGTTGATAGACTGGTGAACATGTTGGTTCTTGTCAGTTGATAGATTGGTGAACATATTGGTTCCTGCCAGTTGATATATTGCTGAACATGTTGGTTCCTGCCAGTTGATAGATTGGTGAACATGTTGGTTCCTGCCAGTTGATAGATTGGTGAAAATAATGGTTCCTGTCAGTTGATAGATTGGTGAATATAGTGGTTCCTGCCAGTTTATAGATTGGTGAATATAGTTGTTCATGTCAGTTGATAGATTGGTGAACATGTTGGTTCCTGCCAGTTGATAGATTGGTGAATATAGTGGTTCATGTCAGTTGATAGATTGGTGAATATAGTGGTTCATGTCAGTTGATATATTGGTGAATATAGTGGTCCATGCCAGTTGATATATTGGTGAACATGTTGGTTCCTGCCAGTTGATAGATTGGTGAACATGTTGGTTCATGTCAGTTGATAGACTGGTGAACATGTTGGTTCTTGTCAGTTGATAGATTGGTGAACATATTGGTTCCTGCCAGTTGATATATTGCTGAACATGTTGGTTCCTGCCAGTTGATAGATTGGTGAACATGTTGGTTCCTGCCAGTTGATAGATTGGTGAAAATAATGGTTCCTGTCAGTTGATAGATTGGTGAATATAGTGGTTCCTGCCAGTTTATAGATTGGTGAATATAGTTGTTCATGTCAGTTGATAGATTGGTGAACATGTTGGTTCTTGTCAGTTGATATATTGGTGAACATGTTGGTTCCTGCCAGTTGATAGATTGCTGAACATGTTGGTTCCTGCCAGTTAATAGATTGGTGAACATGTTGGTTCCTGCCAGTTGATAGATTGGTGATTATAGTGGTTCCTGCCAGTTGATAGATTGGTGAACATGTTGGTTCCTGCCAGTTGATAGATTGCTGAACATGTTGGTTCCTGCCAGTTGATAGATTGGTGAACATGTTGGTTCCTGCCAGTTGATAGATTGGTGAATATAGTGGTTCCTGCCAGTTGATAGATTGGTGAATATAGTGGTTCATGTCAGTTGATAGATTGGTGAACATGTTGGTTCCTGCCAGTTGATAGATTGGTGAATATAGTGGTTCATGTCAGTTGATAGATTGGTGAAAATTGTGGTTCCTGCCTGTTGATAGATTGGTGAACATGTTGGTTCTTGTCAGTTGATAGATTGGTGAACATGTTGGTTCCTGCCAGTTGATATATTGCTGAACATGTTGGTTCCTGCCAGTTGATAGATTGGTGAATATGTTGGTTCCTGCCAGTTGATAGATTGGTGAAAATAATGGTTCCTGTCAGTTGATAGATTGGTGAATATAGTGGTTCCTGCCAGTTGATAGATTGGTGAATATAGTTGTTCATGTCAGTTGATAGATTGGTGAACATGTTGGTTCCTGCCAGTTGATAGATTGGTGAATATAGTGGTTCATGTCAGTTGATAGATTGGTGAATATAGTGGTTCATGTCAGTTGATAGATTGGTGAATATAGTGGTCCATGCCAGTTGATATATTGGTGAACATGTTGGTTCCTGCCAGTTGATAGATTGGTGAACATGTTGGTTCATGTCAGTTGATAGACTGGTGAACATGTTGGTTCTTGTCAGTTGATAGATTGGTGAACATATTGGTTCCTGCCAGTTGATATATTGCTGAACATGTTGGTTCCTGCCAGTTGATAGATTGGTGAACATGTTGGTTCCTGCCAGTTGATAGATTGGTGAAAATAATGGTTCCTGTCAGTTGATAGATTGGTGAATATAGTGGTTCCTGCCAGTTGATAGATTGGTGAATATAGTGGTTCATGTCAGTTGATAGATTGGTGAACATGGTGGTTCCTGCCAGTTGATAGATTGGTGAACATGTTGGTTCCTGTCAGTTGATAGATTGGTGAACATGTTGGTTCCTGCCAGTTGATAGATTGGTGAACATGTTGGTTCCTGCCAGTTGATAGATTGGTGAACATAGTGGTTCCTGCCAGTTGATAGATTGGTGAAATAGTGGTTCCTGCCAGTTGATAGATTGGTGAACATGTTGGTTCCTGCCAGTTGATAGATTGGTGAACATGTTGGTTCCTGCCAGTTGATAGATTGGTGAATTGGTTCCTGCCAGTTGATAGATTGGTGAATATAGTGGTTCATGTCAGTTGATAGATTGGTGAATATAGTGGTTCCTGCCAGTTGATAGATTGGTGAAATTGGTTCTGCAGTTGATAGATTGGTGAACATGTTGGTTCTTGTCAGTTGATAGATTGGTGAACATGTTGGTTCCTGCCAGTTGATAGATTGGTGAACATGTTGGTTCCTGCCAGTTGATATATTGGTGAATATAGTGGTTCATGTCAGTTGATAGATTGGTGAATATAGTGGTTCATGTCAGTTGATAGATTGGTGAACATGTTGGTTCCTGCCAGTTGATAGATTGGTGAATATACTGGTTCATGTCAGTTGATAGATTGGTGAATATAGTGGTTCCTGCCAGTTGATAGATTGGTGAATATAGTGGTTCATGTCAGTTGATAGATTGGTGAATATAGTGGTTCATGTCAGTTGATAGATTGGTGAATATAGTGGTTGCTGCCAGTTGATAGATTGGTGAATATAGTGGTTCATGTCAGTTGATAGATTGGTGAATATAGTGGTTCATGTCAGTTGATAGATTGGTGAATATAGTGGTCCATGCCAGTTGATATATTGGTGAACATGTTGGTTCCTGCCAGTTGATAGATTGGTGAACATGTTGGTTCATGTCAGTTGATAGACTGGTGAACATGTTGGTTCTTGTCAGTTGATAGATTGGTGAACATATTGGTTCCTGCCAGTTGATATATTGCTGAACATGTTGGTTCCTGCCAGTTGATAGATTGTGAACATGTTGGTTCCTGCCAGTTGATAGATTGGTGAAAATAATGGTTCCTGTCAGTTGATAGATTGGTGAATATAGTGGTTCCTGCCAGTTTATAGATTGGTGAATATAGTTGTTCATGTCAGTTGATAGATTGGTGAACATGTTGGTTCCTGCCAGTTGATAGATTGGTGAATATAGTGGTTCATGTCAGTTGATAGATTGGTAAACATGTTGGTTCTTGTCAGTTGATATATTGGTGAACATGTTGGTTCCTGCCAGTTGATAGATTGCTGAACATGTTGGTTCCTGCAAGTTAATAGATTGGTGAACATGTTGGTTCCTGCCAGTTGATAGATTGGTGATTATAGTGGTTCCTGCCAGTTGATAGATTGGTGAACATGTTGGTTCCTGCCAGTTGATAGATTGCTGAACATGTTGGTTCCTGCCAGTTGATAGATTGGTGAACATGTTGGTTCCTGCCAGTTGATAGATCGGTGAATATAGTGGTTCCTGCCAGTTGATAGATTGGTGAATATAGTGGTTCATGTCAGTTGATAGATTGGTGAACATGTTGGTTCCTGCCAGTTGATAGGTTGGTGAATATAGTGGTTCATGTCTGTTGATAGATTGGTGAATATAGTGGTTCATGTCAGTTGATAGATTGGTGAACATGTTGGTTCCTGCCAGTTGATAGATTGGTGAATAGAGTGGTTCATGTCAGTTGATAGATTGGTGAAAATTGTGGTTCCTGCCTGTTGATAGATTGATGAACATGTTGATTCTTGTCAGTTGATAGATTGGTGAACATGTTGGTTCCTGCCAGTTGATAGATTGGTGAACATGTTGGTTCCTGCCAGTTGATATATTGGTGAATATAGTGGTTCATGTCAGTTGATAGATTGGTGAATATAGTGGTTCATGTCAGTTGATATATTGGTGAACATGTTGGTTCCTGCCAGTCGATAGATTGGTGAATATACTGGTTCATGTCAGTTGATAGATTGGTGAATATAGTGGTTCCTGCCAGTTGATAGATTGGTGAATATAGTGGTTCATGTCAGTTGATAGATTGGTGAAATTACCAAAACTGTTTACAAGAATGTAAGAAACTCGTACACTGCTGCGGTAACATCAGTTAAGGACGGGCACTATCAAAGCAGAATAGGAGAGGCTGAGGGAAATGTGAAGAAACTCTACAGTGTTACTTCTAACTTACTGGGACGATCTAACGAAAACCCTCTTCCACCGCACACGAGTGAAGTTGCTTTGGCAAATGACTTCTTGCAATATTTCACTGGTAAAATCTTGAAACTACGCAATGACCTGGATAACATTTGCACTGAATCCGACCTATCGGTGCCTGGAATTAATGACACATTAGAAACATCGTTGTGTCCAAATGTTCTATCTGAATTCCAGTTAGTAACTGAAAGTGATATCACCAAACTTGTGAAAGAATCAAAATCTACCACATGTGAACTGGATATAATGCCAACATCAAAACTAAAAGAGAACCTTTCTACAATAATACCTGTTATGACAGAAATTGTCAATAGGTCATTGTCAACTGGTGTGTTCCCAGATGAGTGGAAGAGTGCTGTAGTGAAGCCCCTTCTGAAAAAGAAAGGGCTCCCCCTAGAACTGAAAAACTATCGCCCAGTGTCAAACCTAACTTTCTTGTCCAAAATACTTGAAAAAGCAGCAATGACTCAGATTTCAAATTATATCGAATCAGAAAATCTGTTACCAACATACCAAAGTGCTTATCGTAAAGGTCATGGTGTAGAGACCGCCATGATGAAAATGTATAGTGACCTTCTTGAAACAGCTGACAAGAGTCACATCACTATCGTCGTAATGATCGACCTCAGTGCCGCATTCGACACCATCGACATACCAATATTGCTTGAAGTCTTACAATCTGACTTCGCAATTCAGGGAACTCCCCTGAAGTGGATTCAATCATACCTTAGCGGCAGAGACATGAAAATAGTCATCGAACAGTCAGCGTCCAAATCCGAGCCACTGGAGTTCGGTGTACCTCAGGGTTCTTGTGCTGGGCCGGTTATATTTACCCTCTATATAGCAGCCCTTAACAAAGTTGTAAAAAAGTATCCTGCAGATCTTTATGGATATGCAGATGACCATAAAGTGGCATTCAAAATTAAAGCTGGAAATAATGAAAGTGAGGCATCTGTTCTGAAACAACTTGAAGATTGTTTAAATGACGTCATTGGATGGATGACCAAATTCAAACTTAAAATGAATAACAGCAAAACTGAAATTATCATGTATGGCACGAGGCAACAGCTGTCGAATACGAACATAAGTAGTGTGAATGTTGGCGGGATTGAGGTTAAGTGTGTTGACAATGCGAGAGACCTCGGTGTTCTGATGACAAGCACCTTAAATTTTGACAAACACATCCAAAAAAAAAGTGTCAGATCGCCAACATGCAACTGAGAAATCTAAAAGTTATTAGAAAACATCTTAGTCAAAAATCTACAGAAATACTAGTCCATGTCCTCATTCACTCCCACTTAGATTTCTGTAATGGACTATTCACAAACATTCCTACTTACCAAATGAAACAATTAGAACGTGTCCAAAATCACGCAGCAAGAGTTGTAACCGGTGCTAGTTTTGACCAACCAAGCAATGAGATCCTAAAAACATTGCACTGGCTTCCTGTTCGTGCCCGCATCATGTACAAAGTGATTGTTACTGTGTTCCGGGCGTTAAATGGTACAGCGCCTGTGTATATCCAAGGACTGTTCCAACCTGCCATTCAGACCGAATATAGGCAAAAACTACGATCATCAACATCTAGTGAAACCAAACTGTATGAACCACCACCAACACGAATAAAACTGGCGGACAAATCTATCGTTACCGTAGGACCGAAATGGTGGAACTCGCTCCCAGACTATCTCAGGGATGTGAAAAAGGAATCAGAATTCAAATCAAAACTAAAAACATACTTGTTTCGACGGTTCTTGAACTAGAGTGTATGTATGACTGTGTAGTTGATTCTGTATTCTACAGTGACTTGCTAGGAAATAAATTGATGTGATTTTTTGTAAATACTCATTTTACACTCTATTTTTATGCATTGATACATAGTAATGTAAAGTTTGGATTGTACAGCGCAACCGAATATTTTATACATTTTTGCGCTTTATAAATACTTTGTATTTGTATTTGTATTTGAATATAGTGGTTCATGTCAGTTGATAGATTGGTGAATATAGTGGTTGCTGCCAGTTGATAGATTTGTGAATATAGTGGTTCATGTCAGTTGATAGATTGGTGAATATAGTGGTTCATGTCAGTTGATAGATTGGTGAATATAGTGGTTCCTGCCTGTTGATAGATTGATGAACATGTTGATTCTTGTCAGTTGATAGATTGGTGAACATGTTGGTTCCTGCCAGTTGATAGATTGGTGAACATGTTGGTTCTTGTCAGTTGATATATTGGTGAACATATTGGTTCCTGCCACTTGATATATTGCTGAACATGTTGGTTCCTGCCAGTTGATAGATTGGTGAACATGTTGGTTCCTGCCAGTTGTTAGATCGGTGAAAATAGTGGTTCCTGTCAGTTGATAGATTGGTGAATATAGTGGTTCATGCCAGTTGATAGATTGGTGAAAATGTTGGTTCCTGCCTGTTGATATATTGGTGAATATAGTGGTTCATGTCAGTTGATAGATTGGTGAATATAGTGGTTCATGTCAGTTGATAGATTGGTGAACATGTTGGTTCCTGCCAGTCGATAGATTGGTGAATATACTGTTTCATGTCAGTTGATAGATTGGTGAAAATTGTGGTTCCTGCCAGTTGATAGATTGGTGAACATGTTGGTTCCTGCCAGTTGATAGATTGGTGAACATGTTGGTTCCTGCCAGTTGATATATTGGTGAATATAGTGGTTCATGTCAGTTGATAGATTGGTGAATATAGTGGTTCATGTCAGTTGATAGATTGGTGAACATGTTGGTTCCTGCCAGTCGATAGATTGGTGAATATACTAGTTCATGTCAGTTGATAGATTGGTGAATATAGTGGTTCCTGCCAGTTGATAGATTGGTGAATAAAGTGGTTCATGTCCGTTGATAGATTGGTGAATATAGTGGTTGCTGCCAGTTGATAGATTGGTGAATATAGTGGTTCATGTCAGTTGATAGATTGGTGAATATAGTGGTTCATGTCAGTTGATAGATTGGTGAATATAGTGGTTCATGTCAGTTGATAGATTGGTGAATATAGTGGTCCATGCCAGTTGATATATTGGTGAACATATTGGTTCCTGCCAGTTGATAGATTGGTGAACATGTTGGTTCGTACCAGTTGATTGATTGGTGAGCATGTTGGTTCGTACCAGTTGATAGATTGGTGAACATGTTGGTTCATGTCAGTTGATAGACTGGTGAACATGTTGGTTCTTGTCAGTTGATATATTGGTGAACATATTGGTTCCTGCCAGTTGATATATTGCTGAACATGTTGGTTCCTGCCAGTTGATAGATTGGTGAACATTTTGGTTCCTGCCAGTTGATAGATTGGTGAAAATAGTGGTTCCTGTCAGTTGATCGATTGGTGAATATAGTGGTTCCTGCCAGTTGATAGATTGGTGAATATAGTGATTCATGTCAGTTGATAGATTGGTGAATATAGTGGTCCATGCCAGTTGATATATTGGTGAACATGTTGGTTCCTGCCAGTTGATAGATTGGTGAACATGTTGGTTCATGTCAGTTGATAGACTGGTGAACATGTTGGTCCATGTCAGTTGATAGATTGGTGAACATATTGGTTCCTGCCAGTTGATATATTGCTGAACATGCTGGTTCCTGCCAGTTGATAGATTGCTGAACATGTTGGTTCCTGCCAGTTGATAGATTGGTGAACATGTTGGTTCCTGCCAGTTGATAGATTGGTGATTATAGTGGTTCCTGCCAGTTGATAGATTGTTGAACATGTTGGTTCCTGCCAGTTGATAGATTGGTGAACATGTTGGTTCCTGCCAGTTGATAGATTGGTGATTATAGTGGTTCCTGCCAGTTGATAGATTGGTGAACATGTTGGTTCCTGCCAGTTGATAGATTGCTGAACATGTTGGTTCCTGCCAGTTGATAGATTGGTGAACATGTTGGTTCCTGCCAGTTGATATATTGGTGAATATACTAGTTCATGTCAGTTGATAGATTGGTGAATATAGTGGTTCCTGCCAGTTGATAGATTGGTGAATATTGGTTCATGTCCGTTGATAGATTGGTGAATATAGTGGTTGCTGCCAGTTGATAGATTGGTGAATATAGTGGTTCATGTCAGTTGATAGATTGGTGAATATAGTGGTTCATGTCAGTTGATAGATTGGTGAATATAGTGTTCCATGCCAGTTGATATATTGGTGAACATATTGGTTCCTGCCAGTTGATAGATTGGTGAACATGTTGGTTCGTACCAGTTGATTGATTGGTGAGCATGTTGGTTCGTACCAGTTGATAGATTGGTGAACATGTTGGTTCATGTCAGTTGATAGACTGGTGAACATGTTGGTTCTTGTCAGTTGATATATTGGTGAACATATTGGTTCCTGCCATTGATATATTGCTGAACATGTTGGTTCCTGCCAGTTGATAGATTGGTGAACATGTTGGTTCCTGCCAGTTGTAGATTGGTGAAAATAGTGGTTCCTGTCAGTTGATAGATTGGTGAATATAGTGGTTCCTGCCAGTTGATAGATTGGTGAATATAGTGGTTCATGTCAGTTGATAGATTGGTGAATATAGTGGTTCATGTCAGTTGATAGATTGGTGAATATAGTGGTCCATGCCAGTTGATATATTGGTGAACATGTTGGTTCCTGCAGTTGATAGATTGGTGAACATGTTGGTTCATGTCAGTTGATAGACTGGTGAACATGTTGGTCATGTCAGTTGATAGATTGGTGAACATATTGGTTCCTGCCAGTTGATATATTGCTGAAATGCTGGTTCCTGCCAGTTGATAGATTGGTGAATATGTGGTTCATGCAGTTGATAGATTGGTAACATGTTGGTTCTGTCAGTTGATGATTGGTGAACATGTTGGTTCCTGCCAGTTGATAGATTGGTGAACATGTTGGTTCCTGCCAGTTGATAGATTGGTGAACATGTTGGTTCCTGCCAGTTGATAGATTGGTGATTATAGTGGTTCCTGCCAGTTGATAGATTGGTGAACATGTTGGTTCCTGCCAGTTGATAGATTGTGAACATGTTGGTTCCTGCCAGTTGATAGATTGGTGAACATGTTGGTTCCTGCCAGTTGATAGATTGGTGAATATAGTGGTTCATGTCAGTTGATAGATTGGTGAAAATTGTGGTTCCTGCCAGTTGATAGATTGGTGAACATGTTGGTTCCTTGTCAGTTGATAGATTGGTGAACATGTTGGTTCCTGCCAGTTGATAGATTGGTGAACATGTTGGTTCCTGCCAGTTGATATATTGGTGAATATAGTGGTTCATGTCAGTTGATAGATTGGTGAATATAGTGGTTCATGTCAGTTGATAGATTGGTGAACATGTTGGTTCCTGCCAGTTGATAGATTGGTGAATATACTGGTTCATGTCAGTTGATAGATTGGTGAATATAGTGGTTCCTGCCAGTTGATAGATTGGTGAATATAGTGGTTCATGTCAGTTGATAGATTGGTGAATATAGTGGTTCATGTCAGTTGATAGATTGGTGAATATAGTGGTTGCTGCCAGTTGATAGATTGGTGAATATAGTGGTTCATGTCAGTTGATAGATTGGTGAATATAGTGGTTCATGTCAGTTGATAGATTGGTGAATATAGTGGTTCATGTCAGTTGATAGATTGGTGAATATAGTGGTCCATGCCAGTTGATATATTGGTGAACATGTTGGTTCCTGCCAGTTGATAGATTGGTGAACATGTTGGTTCATGTCAGTTGATAGACTGGTGAACATGTTGGTTCTTGTCAGTTGATAGATTGGTGAACATATTGGTTCCTGCCAGTTGATATATTGCTGAACATGTTGGTTCCTGCCAGTTGATAGATTGGTGAACATGTTGGTTCCTGCCAGTTGATAGATTGGTGAAAATAATGGTTCCTGTCAGTTGATAGATTGGTGAATATAGTGGTTCCTGCCAGTTTATAGATTGGTGAATATAGTTGTTCATGTCAGTTGATAGATTGGTGAACATGTTGGTTCCTGCCAGTTGATAGATTGGTGAATATAGTGGTTCATGTCAGTTGATAGATTGGTAAATCTGCAGTTGATATATTGGTGAACATGTTGGTTCCTGCCAGTTGATAGATTGTGAACATGTTGGTTCTGCAGTTGATAGATGGTGAACATGTTGGTCTGCAGTTGATAGATTGGTGAACATATTGGTTCCTGCCAGTTGATATATTGTGAACATGCTGGTTCCTGCCAGTTGATAGATTGGTGAACATGTTGGTTCCTGCCAGTTGATAGATTGGTGAACATGTTGGTTCCTGCCAGTTGATAGATTGGTGAATATAGTGGTTCCTGCCAGTTGATAGATTGGTGAACATGTTGGTTCCTGCCAGTTGATAGATTGGTGAACATGTTGGTTCCTGCCAGTTGATAGATTGGTGATTATAGTGGTTCCTGCCAGTTGATAGATTGGTGAACATGTTGGTTCCTGCCAGTTGATAGATTGCTGAACATGTTGGTTCCTGCCAGTTGATAGATTGGTGAACATGTTGGTTCCTGCCAGTTGATAGATTGGTGAATATACTAGTTCATGTCAGTTGATAGATTGGTGAATATAGTGGTTCCTGCCAGTTGATAGATTGGTGAATATTGGTTCATGTCCGTTGATAGATTGGTGAATATAGTGGTTGCTGCCAGTTGATAGATTGGTGAATATAGTGGTTCATGTCAGTTGATAGATTGGTGAATATAGTGGTTCATGTCAGTTGATAGATTGGTGAATATAGTGGTTCATGTCAGTTGATAGATTGGTGAATATAGTGGTCCATGCCAGTTGATATATTGGTGAACATATTGGTTCCTGCCAGTTGATTGATTGGTGAGCATGTTGGTTCGTACCAGTTGATAGATTGGTGAACATGTTGGTTCATGTCAGTTGATAGACTGGTGAACATGTTGGTTCTTGTCAGTTGATATATTGGTGAACATATTGGTTCCTGCCAGTTGATATATTGCTGAACATGTTGGTTCCTGCCAGTTGATAGATTGGTGAACATGTTGGTTCCTGCCAGTTGATAGATTGGTGAAAATAGTGGTTCCTGTCAGTTGATAGATTGGTGAATATAGTGGTTCCTGCCAGTTGATAGATTGGTGAATATAGTGGTTCATGTCAGTTGATAGATTGGTGAATATAGTGGTTCATGTCAGTTGATAGATTGGTGAATATAGTGGTCCATGCCAGTTGATATATTGGTGAACATGTTGGTTCCTGCCAGTTGATAGATTGGTGAACATGTTGGTTCATGTCAGTTGATAGACTGGTGAACATGTTGGTCCATGTCAGTTGATAGATTGGTGAACATATTGGTTCCTGCCAGTTGATATATTGCTGAACATGCTGGTTCCTGCCAGTTGATAGATTGGTGAACATGTTGGTTCCTGCCAGTTGATAGATTGGTGAACATGTTGGTTCCTGCCAGTTGATAGATTGGTGATTATAGTGGTTCCTGCCAGTTGATAGATTGGTGAACATGTTGGTTCCTGCCAGTTGATAGATTGGTGAACATGTTGGTTCCTGCCAGTTGATAGATTGGTGATTATAGTGGTTCCTGCCAGTTGATAGATTGGTGAACATGTTGGTTCCTGCCAGTTGATAGATTGCTGAACATGTTGGTTCCTGCCAGTTGATAGATTGGTGAACATGTTGGTTCCTGCCAGTTGATATATTGGTGAATATAGTGGTTCATGTCAGTTGATAGATTGGTGAATATAGTGGTTCATGTCAGTTGATAGATTGGTGAACATGTTGGTTCCTGCCAGTCGATAGATGGTGAATATACTAGTTCATGTCAGTTGATAGATTGGTGAATATAGTGGTTCCTGCCAGTTGATAGATTGGTGAATATAGTGGTTCATGTCCGTTGATAGATTGGTGAATATAGTGGTTGCTGACAGTTGATAGATTGGTGAATATAGTGGTTCATGTCAGTTGATAGATTGGTGAATATAGTGGTTCATGTCAGTTGATAGATTGGTGAATATAGTGGTTCATGTCAGTTGATAGATTGGTGAATATAGTGTTCCATGCCAGTTGATATATTGGTGAACATATTGGTTCCTGCCAGTTGATAGATTGGTGAACATGTTGGTTCGTACCAGTTGATTGATTGGTGAGCATGTTGGTTCGTACCAGTTGATAGATTGGTGAACATGTTGGTTCATGTCAGTTGATAGACTGGTGAACATGTTGGTTCTCGTCAGTTGATATATTGGTGAACATATTGGTTCCTGCCACTTGATATATTGCTGAACATGTTGGTTCCTGCCAGTTGATAGATTGGTGAACATGTTGGTTCCTGCCAGTTGATAGATTGGTGAAAATAGTGGTTCCTGTCAGTTGATAGATTGGTGAATATAGTGGTTCCTGCCAGTTGATAGATTGGTGAATATAGTGGTTCATGTCAGTTGATAGATTGGTGAATATAGTGGTTCATGTCAGTTGATAGATTGGTGAATATAGTGGTTCATGTCAGTTGATAGATGGTGAATATGTGGTCATGCCAGTTGATATATTGGTGAACATGTTGGTTCCTGCCAGTTGATAGATTGGTGAACATGTTGGTTCATGTCAGTTGATAGACTGGTGAACATGTTGGTCCATGTCAGTTGATAGATTGGTGAACATATTGGTTCCTCTCAGTTGATATATTGCTGAATATGCTGGTTCCTGCCAGTTGATAGATTGCTGAACATGTTGGTTTCTGCCAGTTGATAGATTGGTGAACATGTTGGTTCCTGCCAGTTGATAGATTGGTGATTATAGTGGTTCCTGCCAGTTGATAGATTGGTGAACATGTTGGTTCCTGCCAGTTGATAGATTGCTGAACATGTTGGTTCCTGCCAGTTGATAGATTGGTGAACATGTTGGTTCCTGCCAGTTGATAGATTGGTGAATATAGTGGTTCCTGCCAGTTGATATATTGGTGAATATAGTGGTTCCTGCCAGTTGATAGGTTGGTGAATATAGTGGTTCATGTCTGTTGATAGATTGGTGAATATAGTGGTTCATGTCAGTTGATAGATTGGTGAACATGTTGGTTCCTGCCAGTTGATAGATTGGTGAATATAGTGGTTCATGTCAGTTGATAGATTGGTGAAAATTGTGGTTCCTGCCAGTTGATAGATTGGTGAACATGTTGGTTCTTGTCAGTTGATAGATTGGTGAACATGTTGGTTCCTGCCAGTTGATAGATTGGTGAACATGTTGGTTCCTCCCAGTTGATAGATTGGTGATTATAATGGTTCCTGCCAGTTGATAGATTGGTGAACATGTTGGTTCCTGCCAGTTGATAGATTGGTGAACATGTTGGTTCTTGTCAGTTGATAGATTGGTGAACATGTTGGTTCTTGTCAGTTGATAGATTGGTGAACATATTGGTTCCTGCCAGTTGATATATTGCTGAACATGTTGGTTCCTGCCAGTTGATAGATTGGTGAACATGTTGGTTCCTGCCAGTTGATAGATTGGTGAAAATAGTGGTTCTTGTCAGTTGATATATTGGTGAATATGTGGGTTCCTGCCAGTTGATAGATTGGTGAATATAGTGGTTCCTGCCAGTTGATAGATTGGTGAACATGTTGGTTCCTGCCAGTTGATAGATCGGTGAATATAGTGGTTTCTGTCAGTTGATAGATTGGTGGACATGACTGTTCCTGCCAGTTGATATATTGGTGAACATGGAGGATCCTGCCGGTTGATATATTTGTCAACAGTGTGGTTCACGCCAGTTGATAGATGTGTGAACATTGTGGTTCATGCCAATTGACAGATTGTGGAACATAGTGATTCGCCGTAGTATGCATATAAATATTACACATTATTTCCAGATCTATACATTATTGTGACGATGCACAACTTAACATCACAGAAATGGATCGAGTATTATTTAGCTACAGCGAGACGAAGGAGAAGCGTAACATCCAGTTGAAAGTAGATCATACGCACATTGGTATTAAAATAACCCCAGGACCTATTATGTGTGCGAAAAGTGAGTTATGAAAGTATTATCAATTCCTAATGGCCTTGGTATGGGCATCATGGCCTGTTTATACAACTGCAATGGCATATACGTATCTACACATTACATGTCAGCTGCTCAATCTTCAGAACACTATAGGGCATGTTGTTCTTAACATACATATAAAGCCCAACATTTCGTCTTGTATTTGTAAATAGAGGAATATGTGGCAGTTAATTAGAAAGTGTCAGTTCAGTAGGAAATAAATTGTCACAATCGCGAGGATCAGCTAGAAGAGACATTTCCAATACATACATGTTGTCATTTGCATTTTGCAATACCTTTGTAGATCCCCCCTCTCCCTTTCTCTCTCTATATATATCTCCTACATCCATCTCTCTCCTTCGCTCCCTCTTTCTTTCTATTTCTCTCTCTCATCTATTGTTTACAACACCTATGTAGATTCCCCTCTCTCTCTCTTTCTCTCTCTATATATATATCTCCTACATCCCATCTCTCTCGCTCTCCTTCGCTCGCCCTTTCGCTCTCTCATCTATTGTTTACAATTCCTATGTAGATTCCCCCTCTCTCTCTCTCTCTTTCTCTCTCTATATATATCTCCTACACCCCATATCTCTCTCCTTTGCTCCCTCTTTCTCTCTCTCTTTCTCTCTCTCTCTCATATATTGTTTACAGTTCCTATGTAGATTCCCCCTCTCTCTCTTTCTCTCTATATATATCTCTCTCCTACACACCATATATCTCTCTCTCTATCGCTCCCTGTTTCTCTCTCTCTCTCGTTCTCTCTCTCATCTATTGATTCAATTCCTATGTAGACCCCTCTCTCTAATGTTATATATATATGTAATGAGTGCTAGCCTTTTCTCTTCTGAATACAACACGATTCTGTGCGAGAGCATGTATATAGTAGGTATGCTCCTTAACTAATATGCATGTAAATCATGAAAACATCATGATACTAAAGATAACATGTATGAACATAGACAATGGAAGGATCTCTAAGGAAGGAGCCATCCATGGAAGGAGCAGTCCATGGAAAGAGCCATCCATGGAAGGAGCAGTCCATGGAAGGAGCAATCCATGGAAGGAGCAATCCACTGGAGTAAACAGGACGGGTAATTACTTGACAGAATCGCAGGGATCAGACTTCAACCAAGCCCTGCGAAATACATCAAATACCAATTTCGCTACATATATATATATCTCCTACACCCCATATCGCTCTCTATCTCCCTTTCTCTCTCTATATATATATATATATCTCCCACTGTCTCTCTCGCATTCTCTCTCACCTATTCTTGTTGGTACTATGAATAGTTTTGGCTTGTACTGTGCTTACCTTGTACTATGTTCATGGAGCTCACAATGTTTGTGGACTTTTTTAAAGAATACATAATTATGCATATCTTCTAGAATCTATATATCGAATCTAACATTAGTTGTAGCTTAACTGTTCTGTATGCGTTTCGGTGATTGATTGAGTTTTCTCGGTGAAAGAAAATTATATATTTCACCTTGTTCAAACTGAGGGAGGCATTTCGTCACTGTTGAGTTTCGTATTTCTCCGCGGTTGGATGTACCGTTGTATGTTAGCTACTTTCTGACATCCATGGATTGTTAAATACTTATAAAGTAATATAGTCTAATGAATTTGATTTTTCTGTAGTTTTTAATATTGGCAGCAAACAGAAACTAACTTATGAATTATACCGGCACTATTTCTTAATACGAACGTGTACACTAACATAAGTGGTTGTGTAGTTGCGTATTGTAGTGAAATGAGGCTACGGATAGGTGCATGTAAAACAAATACAAATTCATAACAAATATTATTTATTTAGCCAAATTTCATTTCGTGATCACCGACATATGCATTTCAACAAAACCTAACCTGAACTTATACCGAAAGTTAAAATGAATACAATTTTGATAACACATATTATATTAGCCATCACCATTGTATGCGTATTACTGTGAGATAGAATGTTATTTCATCTCGTAGAAATACAAATGTCGGTGATCACTCGATGGAATACAATCTTATCTTACACTAGTAAACACAAATATCATATATATTTATGAAATGTGCATTAACAAAGTCTAGTAAACACAAATATCATATATATTTATGAAATGTGCATTAACAAAGTCTAGTAAACACAAATATCATATATATTTATGAAATGTGCATTAACAAAGTCTAGTGAACACAAATATCATATATATTTATGAAATGTGCATTAACAAAGTCTAGTAAACACAAATATCATATATAGTTATGAAATGTGCATTAACAAAGTCTAGTAAACACAAATATCATATATATTTATGAAATGTGCATTAACAAAGTCTAGTAAACACAAATATCATATATATTTATGAAATGTGCATTAACAAAGTCTAGTAAACACAAATATCATATATATTTATGAAATGTGCATTAACAAAGTCTAGTAAACACAAATATCATATATATTTATGAAATGTGCATTAAAAATGTTTTCATTGACAAAGTATCGACTTGTGTCCCGAACAAGAGATCCCAGATAGCTAAGTGTGTTATATGTGTTTAAACTTTATTTTTTTACAACGATTGCGAAGCAAGTTCTAACAACCTGTATTAATCATTTTCGTTTGTGCGGATGAAAGCGTAAATGTGGTCATTCGTGTGGGAGGAAACCAGAGTACTCGGAGAAAACCCACCTGTCCGATCTGGCGACCACGGTACCATCTCACATACTTCCCGGTCCGAGGATCGAACCCGGGTTGCATTGTTGAGAAGCGAGCTCGCTGGCCACTGCGCTAATCGGACATGTAAATGTGTTATATGTGATATTCCATGAAGCAGCTGAATTTATTAATCAAAGTTGACGTGATTTGTATTCTATGACGAGCCCTGATTATTTTATAAAAGTGAGAGCTAAGAGTGTCATATCCGAATAGCTGCTAGTCTGATATCTAATTATTTATAGATTAGTAGTTTTGGTCTCGGATTACTGTCTGTAACCTCTGCAAGTATTCTAAACAGACTTGGTGCAACTTTATGCTTATTCGGAGAAGGGTGTCAGATGTATAGACATAGCCGCGTAGGTAGCATATACACAGTCACTGTACCAGCTACACTCTGTGATACACATGTGTAGCCGCAGTCCCGTACGTAGAGATAAACCCAATCACTGTACCAGCTTCACTCTGTGATACACATATGTTGCGGTAGTTGCGTACGTAGAGATAGATCCAATCACTGTACCAGCTTCACTCTGTTATACACATGTGTAGCCGTAGTCCCGTACGTAGGGATAGACCCAATCACTGTACCAGCTTCACTCTGTAATACACATGTGTATCCGTAGTCCCGTACGTATAGATAAACCCAATCACTGTACCAGCTTCACTCTGTGATACACATATGTTGCGGTAGTCCCGTACGTAGAGATAAACCCAATCACTGTACCAGCTTCACTCTGTGATATACATGTGCATCCGTAGTCCCTTACGTATGGACATACCAAATCACTGTACCAGCTACACTCTGTGATACACATATGTTGCGGTAGTCCCGTACGTAGAAATAGATGCACTCACTGTACCAGCTTCACTCTGTGATACACATATGTTGCGGTAGTCCCATACGTAGAGATATATCCAATGACTATACCAGCTTCACTCTGTTATACACATGTGTAGCCGTAGTCCCGTACGTAGGGATTGACCCAATCACTGTATCAGATTCACTCTGTAATACACATGTGTATCCGTAGTCCCGTACGTATAGATAGACCCAATCACTGTACCAGCTTCACTCTGTTATACACATATGTTGCGGTAGTCCCGTACGTAGAGATATATCCAATCACTGTACCAGCTTCACTCTGTGATACACATGTGTATCCGTAGTCCCGTACGTATAGATAGACCGAATCACTGTACCAGCTTCACTCTGTGATACACATGTGTAGCCGTAGTCCAGTACGTATAGATAAACCCAATCACTGTACCATCTGTGATACACATATGTAGCCGTAGTCCCGTACGTAGGGATATACCCAATCAATGTATCAGCTGCACTCTGTGATACACATGTGTAGCCGTAGTCCCGTACCTAGTGATATACCCACTCACTATACCAGCTACACTCTGTGATACACATGTGTATCCGTAGTCCCGTACGTATAGATATACCCAATCACTGTACCAGCTTCACTCTGTGATACACATATGTTGCGGTAGTCCCGTACGTAGAGATAGATCCAATCACTGTACCAGCTTCACTCTGTGATACACATGTGTATTCGTAGTCCAGTACGTAGGATAATACCCGATCACTGTACCAACTTCACTCTGTGATACACATATATTGCGCTAGTCCCGTACGTACAGATAGATCCAATCACTCTACTAGCTTCACTCTGTGATACACATATGTTGCGATAGTCCCTTACGTAGAGATAGATCCAATCACTGTACCAGTTACACTATGTGATACACATGTGTAGCCGTTGTAGCGTACGTAGAGAGAGACCCAAGCACTGTACCAGCTACACTCTATGATACACATGTGTAGCCGTAGTCCCGTACATAGGGATGTACCCAACACTGTACCAGCTATACTCTGTGATACAATTGTGTAGCCGCATTCCCGTACGTAGAGATAAACCCAATCACTGTACCAGCTTCACTCTGTGATACACATTTGTTGCGGTAGTCCCGTACGTAGAGATAGATGCAATGACTGTACCAGCTTCACTCTGTTATAAAAATGTGTAGCCATAGTCCCGTACGTAGGTATAGACCCAACACTGTACCAGCTATACTATGTGATACACATGTGTAGCCGCAGTCCCGTACGTAGAGATAACCCCAATCACTGTACCAGCTTCACTCTGTGATACACATATGTTGCGGTAGTCGCGTACGTAGAGATAGATCCAATCACTGTACCAGCTTCACTCTGTTATACACATGTGTAGCCGTAGTCCCGTACGTAGGTATAGACCCAACACTATACCAGCTATACTATGTGATACACATGTGTAGCCGCAGTCCCGTACGTAGAGATAAACCCAATCACTGTACCAGCTTCACTCTGTGATACACATATGTTGCGGTAGTCCCGTACGTAGAGATAGATGCAATGACTGTACCAGCTTCACTCTGTTATAAACATGTGTAGCCGTAGTCCCGTACGTAGGTATAGACCCAACACTGTACCAGCTATACTATGTGATACACATATGTAGCCGCAGTCCCGTACGTAGAGATACACCCAATCACTGTACCAGCTTCACTCTCTGATACACATATGTTTCGGTAGTCGGGTACGTAGAGATAGATCCAATCACTGTACCAGCTTCACTCTGTTATACACATGTGCATCCGTAGTCCCGTACGTATGGACATACCAATTCACTGTACCAGCTACACTCTGTGATACACATATGTTGCTGGACGTCCCGTACGTAGAGATATATCCAATCACTATACCAGCTTCACTCTGTAATACACATGTGTATCCGTAGTCCCGTACGTATAGATATACCCAATTACTCTACCAGCTTCACTCTGTGGTATACATGTATATCCGTAGTCCCGTACGTATAGATAGACCCAATCACTGTACCAGCTTCACTATGTGATACACATGTGTAGCCGTAGTCCAGTACGTATAGATAAACCCAATCACTGTACCATCTGTGATACACATATGTAGCCGTAGTCCCGTACGTAGGGATATACCCAATCACTGTATTAGCTGCACTCTGTGATACACATGTGTAGCCGTAGTCCCGTACCTAGTGATATACCCACTCACTATACCAGCTACACTCTGTGATACACATGTGTATCCGTAGTCCCGTACGTATAGATATACCCAATCAATGTACCAGCTTCACTCTGTGATACACATATGTTGCGGTAGTCCCGTACGTAGAGATAGATCCAATCACTGTACCATCTTCACTCTGTGATACACATGTGTATCCGTAGTCCAGTACGTAGGGATATACCCGATCACTGTACCAGCTTCACTCTGTGATACACATATATTGCGGTAGTCCCGAACGTAGAGATAGATCCAATCACTGCACCAGCTACACTCTGTGATACACATGTGTAGCCGTTGTAGCGTACGTAGAGATAGACCCAAGCACTGTACCAGCTACACTCTATGATACACATGTGTAGCCGTAGTCCCGTACGCAGGGATGTACCCAACACTGTACCAGCTATACTCTGTGATACAATTGTGTAGCCGCAGTCCCGTACCTAGAGATACACCCAATCACTGCACCAGCTACACTCTGTGATACACATGTTTTGCGGTAGTCCCGTACGTAGGGATATACCCACTCACTGTACCAGCTACACTATGTGATACACTTATGTAGCCGTAATAGCGTACGTATGGATAAACCCAATCACTGTACCAGCTACACTATGTCTGATACACATGTTTAGCCGTAGTCCCGTACGTAGGGATATACCCAATCACTGTACCAGCTACACTCTGTGATACACATGTGTATCCGTAGTCCCGTACGTATAGATAGACCCAATCACTGAACCAGCTTCACTCTGTGATACACATATGTTACGGTAGTCCCGTACGTAGCGATATATCCAATCACGGTACCAGCTTCACTCTGCGATACACATGTGTAGCCGTAGTCTCGTACGTAGGGATATACCCAATCACTGTACCAGCTTCACTCTGTGATACACATGTGTAGCCGTAGTCCTGTACGTAGGGATATACCCACTCACTGTACCAGCTACATTCTGTGTGATATACATGTGTAGCCGTAGTCCCGTACGTAGGGATATACCCAATCACTGTACCAGCTTCACTCTGTGATATACATATGTTGCGGTAGTCCCGTACGTAGAGAGAGACCCAATCACTGTACCAGCTACACTCTGTGATACACATATGTATGCGTAATAGCGTACGTAGAGATATACCCAATCACTGTACCAGCTACACTCTGTGTGATACACATGTGTAGCCGTAATCCCGTACGTAGGGATATACCCAATCACTGTACCAGCTTCACTCTGTGATATACATATGTTGCGGTAGTCCCGTACATAGGGATATACCCAATCACTGTACCAGCTACACTCTGTGATACACATGTGTAGCCGTAGTAGCGTACGTAGGGATATACCCAATCACTATACCAGCTACACTTTTCTGTGCACATCTTGGAAGTAAGCGCAAGCCTGGTGTGTCGTAAATTTAAATCATTTGAATCTATATTTGAACTCGTGAATCATAATATAATATATTTCAAAAACATATTTTATTCACGAATATATAGCGCACATTCAAATAGTTAGATTCTAGCATGACCAAAATATTTAAAAAAATCGCATGGTGTTATTTTTAGAGTGCGTAAATGATGTCACAAAAGTACAAACATGCTGTTAAAATGACGTCTGCTTTAGCTTCACTTGCTAACCAACCTTTCATTGCACGGCACATTCATGTTTGCGTATACAGACCAAATGCATAGTCATGTTCGAATTCTATTTTAGACATTGATGTTGGTGAAGCTATAGTAAGTTGTGAGAATGGGAACAAAACATTTCCGGCCTCTGTACAATGCGTGTATGACACTGACTCCGCTGGATTCATTATAGGCTGTAGATCTGGACTCCATCTACAGGGATGTGGTAAGGTTTAACGTTTCCGTAATAATGTAGACAAGGGTTCTTGGTCATCAAGTATGTTCGAACCCGAATACATGGTATGGTTATTTGAATGTGAGGATGATCCTTTATTTGCCAATATAACTTCGTGGCTGACATCTCGTTACTTTATGTAACTCCATGTCAATGTATTAGATTAGAAAACATACATGTTATAAATGTACACGTGATTACCAGATTTTGCTACTGCTGTATCAGAGGGAGGAACGTTCCTCCCTTTGAGAAATAAATTCATGTCTGGTTCTTGTAACTTTTGAAAATAAGGTATATGTTCGGATTATATGTACATTTATTGAAAACTTAAATGTTGGTACTGTTTGGCCATGGAAAGAACGTTTCACCCTATTAGAAATTATGAAAGGGAGGAACGTTCCACCCTTCCTATGATTACATATTGTGTGCGATATTTATTTTTTTAATATAATGCATTTATTTCCACACTTGAGCATATTAGCATAATAAATGAGCTACTTTACCGCAAAGTTTGTATCTTTAATTTTACCCCGTACTGTGTACAGTCTTAATTAGGCAGCACATATAGGTTACCTGCACTATAAGGCATAACTAGTTCGATATGTTCTAAAGTATTTGGTGAAAAATCCGTTTTTATACTCATTTTGGATCCTGTAATTTATCAATTAAGTTTGTATAAATATAGTATATTTTGTTCCCTGTATGACTTCCTAGTCAATCTTAATTGTGTACGTATTATGTGACCCTGTATTTTTATTTAAAGTGTCCATTCCGCGGCATATGGGCGATTGACGAGTACTGTAACACTATAGTTTTATTTAAAAACGACCAATCCGATGCACATGGGCAAACCAACGTACACGGATAAAGCTGTAGTTTTATTTAAAGTCGACCAATCCGATACACATGGGCAAACCAACGTGCATAGACAAGGCTGTAGTTTTATTTAAAGTCGACCAATCCTATGCACATGGGCAAACCAACGTACATGGATAAAGCTGTAGTTGTATTTAAATTCGTCAACTCAGATGCATATGGGTGCTGTATGCGAGAGCCACGCTGTATGCGATTTTCAGGCTGTATGCAAGTGTCAGGCTGTATGAGAGAGACACGTTGTATGCGATTGTCAAAGCTGTATGCGAGAGCCATGCTGTATGCGAGAGCCACGCTGCATTCTAGTGGCACGCTATGTGCGAGTGTCACGCTGTATGCGAGAGCCACACTGTATGCGAGAGCCACGCTGTATGCGAGTGCCACGCTGTATACGAGAGCCACGCTGTATACGAGAGCCACGCTGTATGCGAGAGCCACGCTGTATGCGAGTGCCACGCTGTATACGAGAGCCACGCTGTATACAAGAGCCACGTTGCCTACCAGTGGCACGCTGTTTGCAAGTGTCACGTTGTATACGAGAGCCACACTGTATGCGAGATCCACGCTGCATACCAGTAGCATGCTGTTTGCGAGTGTCACGTTGTATACGAGAGCCACGCTGTATGCGAGAGCCACGCTGTATGCGAGAGCCACGCTGTATACGAGTGTCACGTTGTATGCGAGAGCCATGCTGTATACGAGAGCCACGCTGTATGCGAGAGCCACGTTGTATGCGAGTGTCACGCTATATGCGAGAGCCACGCTGTATGCGAGAGCCACGCTGTATGAGAGTGCAACGTTGTATGCGAGAGCCACGCTGTATACGAGAGCTACGCTGTATGCGAGAGCCACGCTGTGTGCGAGTGTCACGCTGTATGCGAGAGGCATGCTGTATACGAGAGCCACGCTGTATGTGAGGGCCACGCTGTATGCGAGAGCCACGCTGTATACGAGTGTCACGTTGTATGCGAGAGCCACGCTGTATACGAGAGCTACGCTGTATAAGAGTGTCACGCTGTATACGAGTGCCACGCTGTATGAGAGTGTCACGCTGTATGCGAGAGCCACGCTGTATACGAGAGCTACGCTGTATGTGAGAGCCACGTTGTGTGCGAGTGTTACGCTGTATGCGAGAGCCATGCTGTATACGAGAGCCACGCTGTATGAGAGAGCCACGCTGTATGCGATAGCCACGCTGTATACGAGAGCTACGCTGTATGCGAGAGCCACGCTGCATATGAGTGCCAAAGCTGTATGATAGTGCCACGTTGTATGCGAGTGTCACGTTGTATGCGAGTGTCACGCTGTATAATCGTTCCCCGTCTGTTATGCCAGCGATTTTAAGAAATCCTGCTAAAAGTGAGTATACACATAGACACCCATTAAATTCATTGTTATTATTATGTGCTTACGGAGAAAAAAGTAGTATCATAGTAAAATAGGATTATATAATTATATGTCAACATAAAAATGATGGATTACAATGTTTTATGATCTGTATCGTATTTATCTGGACTTGTTTCAGAATTATTTGTGTGTCCTGCAAATACAGTAAAATGTCCTGGTAGTTTTTGCTTGCCGTTGAAGTTTATATGTGATACGGAGATACAGTGTCCAGGTGGACAGGATGAACAAGACTGTGGTAAGTAGCAGTAGATGGTGCACACACTACGTATGTTTGTTCTTGACACACTTGACCTTGCAAAGCCAACCGTTAGATTTCACCCGTTACAATAATAAACAAGGTATGATTTATATATACTTATGCTGAATGGATGTTTAGGGTACACGTGAATTACAGTAATGACCCAAATATCTGTTGCTTACAGCGGTACATTTGCAAACAAATTCGAAAAAAACATACGAAATCAGGGAGTGTACGAAAACAGAGCAATTGATGATAATACCCTGTCAGTGACTGCTGATTCGTAAATGCATTGTTTGTATGTATTGATATGTTTCTGTATGCATATAACATATTGTGTCAGGTATTTGCCATATTTATATCGTTGTTGTACATAGTAATATGCCTATGCAGTTGAAATGGCAGTGCGCGTACCGCTTAGGCGATATAATGTGGTAGATATACGAATGAGGAAAGAATTTGAAATATAACAGAGATAAACTGCATGCATCATTTGTAATGCATAATAATACATAGTGGAGTATAATAAATAAATAATGCCTGCTGGTAATAATATACGTAGAAATGAGCATGAAGAACATATATTTATATTGCCGATTTATACAACGATTCTAATTGTCAGCAATAACATTCTACGCAGGTTGTCATGACGAGGAACTAGAGGTAATCATTATATATGAAGTTGAAGACACTGATGACAAATTGATGAAACGTTTCGCCAACAAATTCCACACAACAAACAGTATCGTGAGAGAATTAAAGTTCCATTCACAGACATATCCAGAAATACTGGGTTTTGAGCACAGAAGTCTTGATATATCTGATACAAAGGTGGATCCACACGATTCTACTAACAACGCGTTTAGTTGTAACTATTCCATGATGGCATCGGATTTTGTCAACAGTATTCAGTTTTCAAAGAATACATCGAGGGGAATTATCTTTATACAACAAAGTAATGAATCCGAAACTGTTGCTAAGTTGATGTTTGGAAATATCAATTCTATGCCAGATTTCCGTTTATACAGAGTAATGCAAGACCCACGGACTACACCTCCAATTGCAGATACATTTCCGTTTGTCATCGACGTGTTCGTAAAACGGTGGAATAGTCTGTCCTCTATTGGCGTCAAATATTTTCCTGAATTGTGTAGCGGTACGTTTCTTATGTGAACACACTTTATCGAATACGATATTGATATTGCATAGTTATAACATTACACAAGTCAATATAATTATTAAGTGGAAGTCGTGATAGCGCAGTGGATGCGCGTTCGCGTCAGGTGCGAACGGTCTGGAGTTCGATCCCCGTTGGAGCCGTTATGATTGTGCCCTTAGGCAAGGCATTTAAATTCCACGTTGCCTCTTCTCTCTCCCTCGTGGCGATGGATTTCATCAGGAATGAGGTATCGAGAGTGATTAATATAAGTTGAAATAACTTGTTTCGCAATCGAGCTAAAATAAATTTGTATAAACTAATATAATTATTCTCAACATTAAACTAGTCTCGTATATTGAAGATATTGCATTAGGCCTGTATAATGACTACATTACTCTCGACCTGTAGGTTGGTAGCATTTCACAAGTCATGTATGTTACTTGAATACACTATGCTACCTACATTGTTTATGTTAGCATTCCTATGTTGCTATAATGTATATTTGTTTTGTTTTCACATAAATAAGAAGTAAACATGCACAACAATATTTAGCACACACATTTTGTATTACCATTCAGAAGCTCCAATGGTGCACTGCCCGCTTGCCTATAGATGTTTATCCACTAAGACGTGTATTCCACTACAGCAGGTATGCGATGGGCACATCCAATGTTTATTCGGCGACGATGAGCGCTTGTGTGACTCCAGCTGCCCCACAAATTGTACATGCAATGGATATTCAACTGATTGTAGTTTCTCAGCAGTCGACAACTACTCATTAGTGGATTTACACGAACAATCACGATTGATAGATTTGAGTGGAAACCCTGACCTCAAGGATATTTTTCATCAAATAACATTTGATTTCCCGAACCTAATTTCCCTCAATCTATCCCAGTGTGAAATAAAGAACATAGGCAAAAATAGATTTAAGCTGTTAAATAATTTACGAGTCTTGGATCTCAGCTATAACCAACTTTCAAAATTACGTTCTTCGGCGTTTATTGGTCTTCGTAGACTAACGAGTCTGGTACTATTAGGGAACACGGCAATTCACAGGGTTGAGCCGTATGCACTGAAGGGGCTTCTAAGCCTTCGAACTATTGAAATAAGAGGCTCAAACATCAAAACTATGTCTTCCCGGGCATTTGCTGGTTTGCGATTAGATGCACTTTATCTCACCAACAACACAATACGTGACATGGAGGACAATGTGTTTGGCGAGCTTGAAACAAAAACCATTGACATTGAATCCAATACTATACTAAATTTCCATAAGGGTTTATTTGTGGGGGTATCTGGACTTATTTCATTACACACTCCTGACTACAAGTATTGCTGCGTTCGTCCTAACTACCTACCAGAGAACAAATGTCTACCTGCACCAGATGATTTCTCGTCATGCAAAGATCTTATACGTCTATCCGTTCTGCAGACAATGATGTGGCTAATAGGAATGTGCGCACTGGTTGGAAACATATTTTCTATTACATATCGAGTTGTGTACGATCGGGAGAAATTGAAGTTAGGTTACGGTATGTTCGTCACAAATCTGGCTGTGGCAGATTTTCTGATGGGCGTATACCTAATTATCATAGCGATAGCTGATGCTGTATTCAGAAAAAGGTTAGTTTGATATCATTAGTGTCTATTCCTATTCTTTAGCTTTGAAGTTATGTCTGATTAAGCCCGGTCAATATTCGTAAGTCGGAGTTAGGTTTGTCACAACTTTCACTGAGTGTCCGATGAGTAATATTATTGTTTCTTCAGCTGCGATCAGTTCACGCATCGTGTATACTCGTACTATTTATCTGATCGCACTGCCGCACAGTTACCAAAAGTTGGAAATTTCGATTTGAAGTGGTATGATGGTAGCTTCCGGCCTGAGGCCATAGCTATGATATAATGCATTTAATTCTTGCAAAATGCCACCTTACACATATGCTACATTCCAGGTATATCTTCGTGGATGAACGCTGGAGAAATAGTGCGTGGTGTACCTTCGCCGGTTTCCTTTCAACGTTGTCCTCAGAGGCTAGCGTGTTCTTCATTTGTCTGATCACGTTGGACAGACTACTGGTCATCAAATATCCATTCGGTCAAGTTCGATTCAGCTCGAGAAATGCAGCAATTGCCTCATTGATTGCGTGGATTATATCATTTTCCATCGCATTCACACCAATAATCTATGATGGTTACTTCCGTAACAGATTTTATTCCAAATCTGGCGTGTGTATTGCGCTACCACTCACTAGAGACAGACCACCTGGCTGGTTATATTCAATTCTGGTTTTCATTGGCCTAAATTGTATAACATTTTGTTTGATAGCTATTGGACAAATGTCAATATATATGGAAATCAAGAAGACGGCATCCAGAATAAGGATGTCGAGCCCCAACACAGGGAATAGATGGTTACGTCGTCAACGAGAATTGATAGTGGCTAAAAACCTACTACTCATCGTGACAACTGATTTTTTGTGTTGGTTTCCTATTGGTTGTATGGGTAAGTGTCTATGTTTATTATTAATTTTATTGATAGTGCAACTTGTTTCATAATTATACAAGTATAATATATATATACAAGCAACAAACCTACATAAGCGGTTGGGAACAATGTTGTAAGTGTCTCTATATTGGTGTCCCTAGTTCCAACCAGTTACACATCAATTCGTTTCATAATAATTTGATGTTTAAAGGCATGGGGACCGCAGGCATCCGCATATAATTATAAACGACACACATGTATTGTATTCCCTAATACATGGAACACAGGTTGGTGTTATTCCTTATATTTACATTGCATTTTATGAACGTTCCTTGACTGTAAAATACCATAAATGATACACTATGTTGTGCTAAACTTGTATTTACGTCGTTAAGTTTCAATTAAAGGAACATCACGTGGTATTATTGACAACTGTATAGAAACACGTGCGATTTGTGACATCAAACATCAACTTTCCCTAATCAGCACCGTCTCAGGGGAAACTGCGTTCACCGGAATGTAAGCGTATTCGACTAGTGTTCGATAATAACAACGTAAATATTGCTGAATTAAGATATATCAAAATCTATTATTTCAGCGACGATGGCCCTTTTTGGTCACGTGATTTCCGGGGACGTATATGCTTGGACTGTTGTTTTCGTACTACCGATTAATTCTGCCCTAAACCCCGTACTTTATACATTGACGGCTGTAATCGGGAAGAAGGTACTGCGATATTATACTATGCTAAACAACAAAACCATGTATGTTTTAAAATGAATAGATAGGAATATAGTTGCATATTATTTACATGGTTAAATATTTACATCACTATTGCATTTCCTTCGATGAACGTATGTGCACTGATTGTATTACGTATGAGAGTTTCCAACTAATGATTTGCAGCCGACATGCGCATTCGAAGTTACGGGCATGCGCATTCGCAATGTTAGACAGCGTTCGTCACGAGAAAAGGCGTGTCTTACAGTTTACGCTGTTCCAAGGTTGATCTATTTAACTGTTTCGGCGCACGGTAGGTTGCAAAGCTGGACTAAAAACATGTTAAATGCAAAGTGTGATATATTTTCCTTTGTGTCATTGAAAAGAATACTTAATGTAAATATAAGTAATGAAATAGTTTCCATCGCGGTGTGAACTACATTGGGCGTGTTTAAAGTTAGCGTGGATGCCTTAAGCTTCCATACACTTTAACCACGCCCAATCTAGTTCATACCCCAATGGAAACTTTTAACCCGCGATGCATTCCCGAGATGAGTGTCATTACGCTAATATCTCCAAATACGTAATAAATAGGACACACATGGCATTAGTTGTTATTCTTACGTCATGTTGATGTCATGTGGTAGTTATTACATTGCTAAGTAAGTACTTTATGACCATATATCACTAATTCATGAGCACTTTGACACTCTCGTACTGCTATTTCATTCATATCAATAGTGTTGAATGACCATGCCATGCATCAGCTGTGGTTGCTGCATATAGATGAGTATATATATATATATATATATATATGCATATGTATATATTATATGTTTAACTGTCAGTAGAAAGAAAATGTGTCTCACTGTATTGTTGAAATAGTATCATGTCACATGGTACAACTAACAAATAGAAATTAAGTTCATTCTCCTTTGCAAATTGATTTGTCCTTGCCTATCATGTGTAATTCAAAATGTATATTTAGTTATACATTTAATTGTATACGTTATATAAATAAAATTATGTTCTGTTATTTTTTTATTAATTAAAACAGTTGTACTAAATAAATCAAACAAAACAAACAAACAAATAACTAATAACAGAACAGAACATAACATGCAAACTCGACTATAACCTTGCCCTTGGCAATACAATAACTAATATTATACATGGTCTGACCATTGGAAGTCGTTATAGCGCCGTGGTAGCGTGTTCGCTTCAGATGCGAACTGTCTGTAGTTCGAGTACCGCTGGAGCTTGAGCCCATAGACAAGGCATTTAAATTCCACGTTGCCTCTTCGCTCTCCCTCGTGGCGATGGATTCCATAAGGAATGAGGTCTCGTGAGTGATTAATATAATTGTTATGTTGCTAGAACTTGTTTCGCAATAGAGGTAACATTAATTTGTATAACCTACTATTGTGACTCAGTACGAATGTTACTCAGCAAAGAGCAACATAGTAACACCGGTAGGAACGTGCATCTGCATTTTGCTACGTATATGTCGTCCCCATACAGTGAACATGCAGATGAAATAGACGCGTTGCGTACTAATAGATTTCCTTGACTGGAACTCATAGAAACAAGATAGTAGTATGGTAGATTTCCCGTGAACATGTAACTGACATGATAAACCTGTGAATAGACGCATTAAGAATGCTGATGCAAGACTGATGCAAGACTACAAGACTGGCAACATTAAGACGTATGCGTCCTGGCGACGTTTTATTCAATTCTTATGAACAGGTAGCCTGTATTTATAGCCGTCATTATATTTTGCCTGGTCAGTCAAATAAATATAGTTTAACACCTAGACTATTAATTGGGCCGTATTGAGTTTCTGATCATATCAACGCCTGTGGAAATGTGTGGGATTGTCCGTGTAATTATTGACTCGCATTAATCCTTTTAATAGGCCTATTAGCACGTGACTTAATTAATGACGTACTTGAATCGAAAGCGAGGCATTGCGATGTTGATAAATAAAACTGTTATAATATGCCGCCATTGTTTACGGGTCGACGGAACGATAAATAGTTTTAAAAAGTACAATGTGCGTCTAATTTGACATATTTACTCAATATTTAAGTCGTCCTTAGTTCAATTTCGCCGAATTGATCCATTACCATCTAAATGTAATATTTAAAATCCGCCATTTCGTCGATATAACACAGACCGGGACATTATATGTTTGCAATGTAAATGATTCTACAGGAGCATTCGTGTATATTTGGAAATGGTCGTGTATAATCGTGCCTGTTCGGCGATTTCCGATCGAATTACGTTTCTATATTTAGCGATATTATCTTGTTTAGAAGAGTTGTCGTTCTTCAAATCTACACCCTCATAAACGAGGGTGTAAGTAGATGGCGCTACAATTTCCCCAGGTTAAAAAGTTAAAATTTTAAAGTGAAAAATCGACAGACTAATGAACAGGGCCAATAACACATACTATAATTTGGAATGCAATGCAAGTTATTAAAGTTTCTGTTGTACTCATTGCAACTGGGTGAGGTAAAGTAATACGGCTGTCTGGTTTGTAAAACCTAATGCATTTACATGTTACTGCATACTCCATTCTTGGTTTATTTTTGTTATTTTGCCCCTACCAAATTGTTGTCCTTAAAGCGACACTACATCCGTCATTCGGTGAAAACACACATTTCTACAGAATGTATTTTCCTATCATATAATATAATTTGTTTCCAAATATTTGCCTCAAATACTGAGTGTTTCAACTAATAAACAAACGTCGTATACGCGGTTTGTTGACATAACAACATAACACGATTTGTGTCTATATATTTCTAGACTATTCTTAGTTATATTATCTCTAAACGACATTATTGTGCGTTTAACAAACGTCAATTCAGCAGCATGGATGACCGCTATATGAAATCATACTTTCAATCCCCAAAAACATTATTTATTGATTCAATGTTAGTGTTCGAATGTATTCGGAAGAATTTGTAGTAGCAATGCATTTATAACTGAAAATAAATGCATTTGATTTGCTTTTTGCAATGAAATGTCGCTTTAATGTAGAGTATTGCTAAGCACTTACTTTCACAAATGTACACCATTATGTTATAGAAACCACAGACAGGGCGAGAGGTAACCTCAGTTGTATCCACTATACAATGTAAGTATATTTAGTTGCAAGATTATACTATTTTGACATTTGGCTTTGTCTGCAGTTGTGGCAGATTGAATCGCAACGATTGGAATGGAGATTATTATTACATGTACATAGAGAAATCTATAAGGTTGGTTACATACCGTGTATTCAATCTCAAGCTTTCTAATTTGTTGAGGCAAAAGCAAATTTCGGATTCAACCAATCAAATGTTTGAGATTGAGATTGAGCTTGAAATTTTAGGAAAGTACATTCGAGAGAGTGGAACAGTAACCACATGAACTACATGTATCTACAACAAAGGCATTACCTTCTCTCTACAGTTTGACAACTACAATTCGATAGTATATATAATAATTTAATAAATAAATTATCATATTATGGCACGATGTAGTTTATATATCGATTTGTTAACTTGTTATTATACATAATTATACTATATTATTCAGATACACATGAATACTTGAATGTTAGTATATAATCATAAGTGATATATAGCTTTCACATAATAATGTATTATATGATTATTTAGAGTGTATGACATAATCCCCCGGAAGTATCTACCGCCTCCTATGTTTTTGACATAATCCAACCCATATAAAGAATCAGGTATGATATAATACTCATACTACAGACGGATCAGTAGCCCAGTGGTAGCACGCTGGACTGGTAATCCAGGGATCGCAGGTTCAACCCCCCGTCTGACCCTAATACAATTAACAGTCTTTCAAATGGGACGTTAAACCGAGGTATCGTGTCGGTACTTTACACCGTGTACGTACAAGAACCAGAGGAGACTCTGGAATGGGTCTCTGTCTGTATCATTGCACTATCCTCCAAAAATCTAAAATTACTAATCACTTCAGGAGGCGTCGCTCATATGGGCAACCGGTAGCGACGATAAATAAACGTAACACACACAAATCGTCATATTCAGATTAAAGATGGACCATATCCATAACACTAACAACAGGGGATTTGTTCCGCGTGTGAAAAACATTGTGGGATAATGTCCGTATCCCTGGTATGTATCACTTGCCCCACCTCCGATAGGGGAACACATTTATCGGTTAACATTAATAGGATGCGAATTCTCGATCCTGATGAGTTATGTAGTGACTTCATTTGTGTAATGTGACACGCATAACAATACTGATGTTAATGACCATAAGATATATTTTCAGCTCGTCCACCATTGAACGGCTTGTTTCGGTATTTCATATCGAGAAAAGAGAGCATTGGACAAGTATACATCAGCTTAGATGATCTTGTGCACACGGATATGATACTAACAACTGATGTAGCACTGAAATTGATGCTGCAGTTAGCTCGCTGTCTGCGTGTGTTACAGAAATATTCGCTGCGGATTGTTAAACTATCGGGTGCATCAGTGTATGTAAGCACCGAATGCGGAAAAGTAAGTAGGAAGAATAATTATATTTCAACTCCCAACACAAACCAGATAATAACTTTCCGTGATACCTCATACACTACCCAGAAATTGCCAACAGCACTAGTATTTGTGAAGCATGTAGCATCTGCAATGTGATGTTTGTTTATCGTATACTAGTGTGCACTTCCTTTATTGTCATTACCTTTGTTTATTAATACTGAAAGTAGCTTTATACAAATTATAAAACGGATCTAATGGACCACCTTGTTGTACCTCGAATGCTATAGAAAAGTTGTCATTATTTGATGTTCATGCGTTTTGCATCATTATAATCATTATAATAATAAAGCATTATATTATTATTGTTTTACTCAATTCATTATTCTGTCATCAATAATATATTTGAAACATGAAGTTATTGATTAAGCCATAAATTCAAGCTTTATTTAAGACGAGCAAATGTAATTAGCCCGGGTTAATTACTACACAAAAGATCCCCCCCCAATTTTATTTTGATGTTTAATTATATATCAATATATCCGAATGTTGTTGTGCTCGAATAACTGATTACCTGCCTCGATATTGAACTCCACGTTAACGCTGGTAGTGTCCATTGTGTTAAGGCTGTCAAGAAATTCAAGCACCCAGGTAGAACCACCGATCTAACGCAAGTCATCTGGATATCTTCCTCAATTGAAATAATGCGACACGCACGTAGGATTCGAACCTACAGCCGCTGTGAGTGGCAAGTCATTTGAAGACAACGGCTTTAAGCACTCTGCCACGGAAGCAGAATGTAACATGATTATGTTTGATAACACAGGGTGTAGTCTGGCCGAAACATGATTGACAGCGTTGTATTTGAGCGCCAAGTAAGCATATTCAATTCCGTGCCGGTTGCATTAATGTGTAACTTATGATATATTAAAAATAATTGGAAAAAAAACACTTGAACTCATTCCACATTATCTTAATGCACCGATTGACTATGCATACATATTTACATACGTGCAGTTCACCAGGCATACACATATGTCCGGTATACTATGCTTACATATTGCAATACTTGCAGTTCACTAAGCATACATATAAACATGCTTCCGGTATACTATGCTTACATATTGCAATACTTGCAGTTCACTAAGCATACATATAAACATGCTTCCGGTATACTATGCTTACATATTGCAATACGTGCAGTTCACTAAGCATACATATAAACATGCTTCCGGTATACTATGCTTACATATTGCAATACGTGCAGTTCACTAAGCATACATATAAACATGCTTCCGGTATACTATGCTTACATATTGCAATACGTGCAGTTCACTAAGCATACATATAAACATGCTTCCGGTATACTATGCTTACATATTGCAATACGTGCAGTTCACTAAGCATACATATAAACATGCTTCCGGTATACTATGCTTACATATTGCAATACGTGCATGTCACTAAGCATACATATAAACATGCTTCCGGTATACTATGCTTACATATTGCAATACGTGCAGTTCACTAAGCATACATATAAACATGCTTCCGGTATACTATGCTTACATATTGCAATACGTGCATGTCACTAAGCATACATATAAACATGCTTCCGGTATACTATGCTTACATAGTGCAATACTTGCAGTTCACTAGGCATACATATACACATGCTTCCGGTATACTATGCTTACTTATTTGCATATTTGTAGTAAACTGTGTATATATAGTAGTTGCGTTCTTGCAGTAGATTATGTATACACTTGTAGTGGGGACATATAGCTGTCCTTCCAGATTAAAGTATGATTTTCATACATGTCTGTATATAAACAACAGTATAACAGGAAACATGTTGCAAATGCTTTGGCAATACTTCTTTTAATATTATTGACTATTGTGTCTTCAGATTGTTGGAGATATACAGATAAGACAAGAACCCGTCGTCTGCTTTGACTCGGAGAAAATGTCGGATGACATTTACAAATTCGGGATAATTCTTCGTGGCGTTTTGAGACAACTACAGGACAAGAAACACAACTAGTGAACCGTCTATTTTAATAACAATTTTTAAAAGGTCACAGAGTATGTGTCTAACTATGTCATATTCGCTTGTCTGCTAATAACTAGTCAGTTCAAGACAACATTTAAAACAATTTAATTTACGAGATCAATTTCTCACATGTGCTGGATAACTGATGCTAGGCTTAAGCCCGTGAACTTTTCGTTTACGGGACGAAAGCTCTATACTCTGAACTAGCCGAACTTTGGCTGTCCAATTAGCGCAGTGATTATCGCGCTCGGTTCTCACAAATCCAACCCAGGTTCGATCCTCGGACCGGGAAGTATGTGAGGTGGTACGGTGGTCGCCAGATCGGACAGGTGGCTTTTCTCCGGGTACTCCGGTTTCCTCCCACACGAATGACCACACTTATGCTTTCATTCGCGCCAACGAGAATGATCAATGTAAGTTGTTAGAACTTGCTTCGCAATCGTTGTAAAATGAATAAATTTTAAAATTTAATAGCTAGTTTAAAATGTGTTTGGAATTAAATCTTCAATTTATTCGCCGAATTCTAAAATAATGAAACATTTTATATGTATACTCATGTACATGCTTAAAGGATTTTGAATGTCATGTAATTTGTATTGTACAGTATTGATAGCGTTTTACTGATTCAGATCTGGAGTTTATAAAACATTTCTTCAAGCTGAAGCTCAATCTCAAGCTTCTGATTGGTTCAGCTGGAAGGTAGATACCAGAATCAACCAATCAAATGACTTGCGCTTGAATTTGAGATTTAAGAAACTTTGTATAACCTCAAGGCCTCATCTGACAATAGTATTATATTGTGGTGGTTTTGCTTAATTTAATCATATTGTATTGCCTGTATTGCTTACATATAGTCCAATAGCTACATGTAAATTGATATGACAGATTTGTTGGGTCACAAGTGTTGACAACCTTAGACAATTACCAGCACTAAAGTGTAACACAAACGTTTAGTTAAACTAATTGACGACGTTTTGTTGGGCACCAACACACACAAGTATTGGTGTGTGTCGTTGAACACAGTTATACATCTTTATCTGAATATAGTGACATTAAATATACAATCTACACCCGTTATGTCAAAGTCGGTTATGTCGAATTCCCCGGTTATCTCGAAGTCGGATCAAAGTCTCGTTTCAGACAATATCATTTACATATAACAGGATCTGTTCATAACGAATTTCGTTAAGTCAAACTTCTGTTATGTCGAAGTATTTTGTTCTCGATTTGTTCTCAGCTTCAATTTACATTTTTACAAACTTTTAATTTTCGATGTTTATTCAACTTAATTCGAATAGTATAATTGCTATTCGTTGCCATCGCTAATTATAACATAAGGATAATAATGTGTTAATATGTGATACAACACGATATTATGATCATAGTTAATACATAACATATATATGTACAATGCATCATCTGGAATGAAGTGCAGTTAAATGATGTTTGATTGTTCGGTTTTAACGCCTTCATATGCACCATTTTGGGCTATATCGCAGACGGCAGTTTACCTAGCAACACTTTTCCTGGGCGGACTCCAGTACTTCGTGCAACGACCTCCGTAAGAAACTGCCTGAGCGGTGCTCGAACCAGTGTATATAGTAGGGATGGCAACGAATGTTCGAATATTCGAATATTCGTTCGAACGTCCGAATATTCGAATATTAAAACCATATTCGAATATTAAAAAAAAATTCAAATCAAAGTTTAATCAATTGCAGTTAAATCATAACTTAAAAGGATATATATGTTTGTTTAAATTTCAATCAATTAACTTTCGAAAACAAAGAATGACCCAATGCGTGCCCGAAGGTGCGAAATGTCATCGCGATTTGGCTCCAAATAACAAATGAGGGTGATGACATGTTGTTCACACACACCTTACAGGGGTCACTAATTGATTAATGCAGTCAATTTGACGGGACACACATTGAGAAGCATTTGTTTTACAGGTACCACCTGTAGTGGAAATCGGAAATTTGCGAATATTCGAATATTCGTTCGGAAGATTATCCGAATATTCGAATATCACAATCACCATTCGTTGCCTTCCCTAGTATATAGTGATGCTAGCATTACATGACAACATGAAACTATTTATATTGTATGTTTGTTAGCCTGTTCCATATAATTTTTATGAAATACAAGACCATTTAGAAATGTTGAATGTATGCATGTATGTATGTTTTCATGAGCTGTACATATGTATAAATGTCTTAGTATTAAAGCGACATTACATTGGTGAAAACGCACATTTATAAAGAATGTATTTTCCTATTATATTCTATAATTATTTTCCGAATATTTGCATCAAAAGCTCAGTCCTGCAACTAATAAACAAAGGTCGTATACGACGCTTGTTGACAAAACAAACTATATGTAAACAGGGTCAACATCCATGCGTAATGCAATATGTGTATCCTGAATAACACGATATAATGTTAAAGATTTACCGTTATATCCTACCCTTTGTGCCTGTGCATATTTATCTTTAGACTAATACGATTTAAAATGTCTCTAAACGACAGTAACATGCACTTGTTATTACTCCAATAGTAAACACATATTACTTCGGCTGCATAGCTGACCGTTACATGAAATCCTACTTTCACTTTTGAGAGTTTGCATACAACATACACACTGTTTATGTATAGAAAGTTAGTGGTCGAATTATTTCGGAAAGATTTGTAGTAACAATGCTATTTATACATACAAAGCATTGTGTGCGACTTTACGCGATGCAGTGTCGCTTTCATTTGAGCATTCTTGAATTAAGCGCTGTATTTCTAAGGTTGCACATATTCACTTGTCTACTAATAGCTAGTCAGTTCAAGACAACATTTAAAACAATTTAATTTACGAGATCAATTTCTGACATTTCTGACGTTGCCCATTTGAGCGACCTGCAGTTTACCTAACAACACATTTCCTGGGTAGGCTCCGTGGTTAAACAGTACTTGGTGCACCAATCTCCGTAAGACATTGCCAACATTTGCATATAAAGAGACACGGTATGTGCGTGGCTCGAACCAGTGACCATCAGTAATGATATGTTATAGTTGTATCTGTATCTGTAGTTTTCGAACGTATATATAGTGTCGATATCACAAGGTGAGAAAACTGTGCAGCCAAACTAGGCTAAAACCCGTGAACTTTTCATTTACGGGACGAAAGCTCTACACTCTGAACTAGCCGAACTTTGGCTGTCCGATTAGCACAGTGATCAGCGCGCTCGCTTCTCAACAATGCAACCGGGTTCGATCCTCGGACCGGGAAGTATGTGAGGTGGTACGGTGGTCGCCAGATCGGACAGGTGGCTTTTCTCCGGGTACTCCGATTTCCACCCACACGAATGACCACATTTATGCTTTCATCCGCGCCAACGAGATTGATTAATATAAGTTGTTAGAACTTGCTTCGCAATCGTTGTAAAATGAATCAATTTTAAACTTTAATAGCTAGTTTAAATTGGGTTTTGATTCTTATTTTTATTCGCCCAATTCTAAAATAATGAAACATTTTATATGTATGCACATGTACATGCTTAAAGGTTGCACATTTTATCGTCCATATTTATTATTATTAAATGTTAGACATTGTAGCTCTCAATGGTCAGTGTTGACTTATTTCAAATGAAATTCTGTGTATTTGTATTTTATAAAATAAAATCTTTTTACGTCCACATAAATTGATTTTCTGTTCCTCTGCTGCATGTGTATTCCCAAATATAAACGCACCAATCAGACCCGGGTATATACGACCCAAGAACTAATATATCCGATCACAATCGCCATATGTTCACGCCTGGTGACTGAATATTCACCAGCCATTGAGTATCAAGGTATCTGGCAAATTAGTTGCTACTAAAGGGATTCACTCAATTGTGGATTGAGAAATAGTCCAGTGTTCTACACAGTCCAGCAGTTCAGTATTATACAGATTTGTCCAGTATTCTACAGAGTCCAGTATTCTACATAGTCCAGTATTCTACAGAGTAGTCCAGTAGTCTACAGAGTAGTCCAGTATTCTACAGAGGCCAGTATTCTACAGAGGCCAGTATTCTACAGAGGCCAGTATTCTACAGAGTAGTCCAGTATTATACAGAGTAGTCCATATTCTACAGAGTAGTCCATTATTCCTTAGAGTAGTCCAGTATTCTACATAGTCCAATATTCTACAGAGTCCAGTATTCCACAGAGTCCAGTATTCTACAGAGTCCATATTCTATAGAGTAGTCCATTATTCCTTAGAGTAGTCCAGTATTCTACATAGTCCAATATTCTACAGAGTCCAGTATTCCACAGAGTCCAGTATTCTACAGAGTCCAGATTCTACAGAGTAGTCCAGTACTCTACAGAGTCCAGTATTCTACAGAGTCCAGAATTCTACAAAGTAGTCCAGTATTCTACAGAGTTCAATATACTACAGAGTCCAGTACTCTACATAGTCCAGTATTCTACAGAGTAGTACAGTATTCTACAGAGTAGTCCAGTATTCTACAGAGGCAAGTATTCTACAGATTCCAGTATTCTACAGAGTAGTCCAGTATTCTACAGATTAGTCCAGTATTCTACAGAGTAGTCCAATATTATACAGAGGAGTCCATTATTTTATAGAGTAGTCCAGTATTCTACAGATGAGTCTAGTATTCTACAGAGTCCAATACTCTACAAAGTAGTCCAGTATTCTACATAGTAGTCCAAAATTCTACAGAGTAGTCCAGTATTCTACAGTTCAGTATTCTACAGAGTCCTGTATTCTACAGAGTAGTCCAGTATTATACAGAGTAGTCCAGTATTCTAAAGAGTAGTCCAGTTTTCTACAGAGTAGTCCAGTATTCTACAGAGGCCAGTATTCTACAGAGGCCAGTATTCTACAGAGGCCAGTATTCTACAGAGTAGTCCAGTATTATACAGAGTAGTCCATATTCTACAGAGTAGTCCATTATTCCTTAGAGTAGTCCAGTATTCTACATAGTCCAATATTCTACAGAGTCCAGTATTCCACAGAGTCCAGTATTCTACAGAGTCCATATTCTACAGAGTAGTCCATTATTCCTTAGAGTAGTCCAGTATTCTACATAGTCCAATATTCTACAGAGTCCAGTATTCCACAGAGTCCAGTATTCTACAGAGTCCAGATTCTACAGAGTAGTCCAGTACTCTACAGAGTCCAGTATTCTACAGAGTCCAGAATTCTACAAAGTAGTCCAGTATTCTACAGAGTTCAATATACTACAGAGTCCAGTACTCTACATAGTCCAGTATTCTACAGAGTAGTACAGTATTCTACAGAGTAGTCCAGTATTCTACAGAGGCAAGTATTCTACAGATTCCAGTATTCTACAGAGTAGTCCAGTATTCTACAGATTAGTCCAGTATTCTACAGAGTAGTCCAATATTATACAGAGGAGTCCATTATTTTATAGAGTAGTCCAGTATTCTACAGATGAGTCTAGTATTCTACAGAGTCCAATACTCTACAAAGTAGTCCAGTATTCTACATAGTAGTCCAAAATTCTACAGAGTAGGCCAGTATTCTACAGTTCAGTATTCTACAGAGTCCTGTATTCTACAGAGTAGTCCAGTATTATACAGAGTAGTCCAGTATTCTAAAGAGTAGTCCAGTTTTCTACAGAGTAGTCCAGTATTATACAGAGTCCAGTGTACTACAGAGTCCAGTATTCTACAGAGTAGTCCAATATTCTACAGAGTAGTCCATTATTCCTTAGAGTAGTCCAGTATTATACATAGTCCAATATTCTACAGAGTCCAGTATTCCACAGAGTCCAGTACTCTACAGAGTCCAGTATTCTACAGAGTCCAGAATTCTACAGAGTCCAGTATTCTACAAAGTCCAGAATTCTACAGAGTAGTCCAGTATTCTACAGAGAAGTTCAGTATTCTACAGAGTAGTCCAGTATTATACAGAGTAGTCCAGTATTCTACAGAGTACACCAGTATTATACAGAGTAGTCCAGTATTCTAGAGTAGTCCAGTATTCTACAAAGTAGTCCAATATTCTACAGAGAAGTCCAGTATTATACAGAGTCCAGTATTCTACAGAGTAGTCCAGTACTCTACAGAGTCCAGTATTCTACATAGTCCAGAATTCTACAGAGTAGTCCAATATTCTACAGAGTCCAGTATTCTACAGAGTCCAGAATTCTACATAGTAGTCCAGTATTCTACAGAGTCCAGTTTACTACAGAGTCCAGTATTCTACAGAGTAGTCCAATATTCTACAGAGTAGTCCATTATTCCTTAGAGTAGTCCAGTATTATACATAGTCCAATATTCTACAGAGTCCAGTATTCCACAGAGTCCAGTATTCTACAGAGTCCAGATTCTACAGAGTAGTCCAGTACTCTACAGAGTCCAGTATTCTACAGTCCAGAATTCTACAGAGTAGTCCATAATTATACAGAGTCCAGTATTCTACTGAGTCCAGATTCTACAGAGTAGTCCAGTACTCTACAGAGTCCAGTATTCTACAGAGTCCAGAATTCTACAGAGTCCAGTATTCTACAAAGTCCAGAATTCTACAGAGTAGTCCAGTATTCTACAGACAAGTTCAGTATTCTACAGAGTAGTCCAGTATTATACAGAGTAGTCCAGTATTCTACAGAGTACACCAGTATTATACAGAGTAGTCCAGTATTCTAGAGTAGTCCAGTATTCTACAAAGTAGTCCAATATTCTACAGAGAAGTCCAGTATTATACAGAGTCCAGTATTCTACAGAGTAGTCCAGTACTCTACAGAGTCCAGTATTCTACATAGTCCAGAATTCTACAGAGTAGTCCAATATTCTACAGAGTCCAGTATTCTACAGAGTCCAGAATTCTACATAGTAGTCCAGTATTCTACAGAGTCCAGTATTCTACAGAGTCCAGTATTCAACAGAGTATTCTACAGATTAGTCCAGTATTCTACAGAGTAGTCCAGTATTCTACAGAGAAGTCCAGTATTCTACAGAGTCCAGAATTATACAGAGTAGTCCAGTATTCTACAGAGTCCAGTATTCTACATAGTCCAGAATTCTACAGAGTAGTCCAGTATTCTACAGAGTTGTCCAGTATTATACAGAGTCCAGTATTCTACAGAGTCCAGTATTCAACAGAGTATTCTACAGATTAGTCCAGTATTCTACAGAGTAGTCCAGTATTCTACAGAGAAGTCCAGTATTCTACAGAGTCCAGAATTCTACAGATTAGTCCAGTATTCTACAGAGTAGTCCAGTATTCTACAGAGTAGTCCAGTCACATATCGCAACATTAATTGTAACTCATAATGTAAGATCTCATTGTTTCCAAAGTCGTCGTTACACATATCGTAACATTAACTGTAAATCATAATGTAAGATCGTATTGTTTCTAATTTCGTCGCTACACATATCGTAACATTAATTGTAAATCATAATGTAAAATCTCATTGTTTCTAAAGTTGTCGTTACACATATCGCAACATTAATTGTAAATGATAATGTAAGATCTCATTGTTTCTAATGTCGCCGTTACACATATCGTAACATTAATTGTGAATGATAATGCAAATTCTCGTTGTTTCTAAAGTCGTCGTTACACATATCGTAACATTAATTGTAAATGATAATGCAAGATCACATATCGTAACATTAATTGTGAATGATAATGTAAGATATCATTGTTTCCAAAGTCGTCGTTACACATTTCGTAACATTAATTGTAAATGATAATGTAAGATCTCATTGTTTCTAAAGTTGTCGTTACACATATCGCAACATTAATTGTATATCATAATGTAAGATCTCATTGTTTCTAAAGTCGTCGTTACACATATCGCAACATTAATTGTATATCATAATGTAAGATCTCATTGTTTCTAAAGTCGTCGTTACACATATCGTAACATTAATTGTAAATGATAATGTAAGATCTCATTGTTTCTAAAGTCGTCGTTACACATATCGTAACATTAATTGTATATCATAATGTAAGATCTCATTGTTTCTAAAGTCGTCGTTACACATATCGTAACATTAATTGTAAATGATAATGTAATATCTCATTGTTTCTAAAGTCGTCGTTACACAAATCGTAACATTAAAGGATAATGTATGATATCATTGTTTCTAAAGTCGTCGTTACACATATCGTAACATTAATTGTAAATGATAATGTAAGATCTCATTGTTTCTAATGTCGTCGTTACACACATCGTAACATTAATTGTGAATGATAATGTAAAATCTCGTTGTTTCTAAAGTCGTCGTTACACACATCGTAACATTAATTGTAAATGATAATGTAAGATCTCATTGTTTCTATTGTCGTCGTTACACATATCGAAACATTAATTGTAAATGATAATGCACAATCTCATTGTGTCTAACGTCGTCGCTACACATATCGTACTATTAATTGCAAATTATTATTTTTAAGATCTCATTGTTTCTAACGTCGTCGTTACACATATCGTAACATACTCCGATAATAGTTCTCTGGTATGTATTACACACTCTGCTGACAGTTTTCTGGTATGTATTACACACTCTGCTGACAGTTCTCTGGTATGTATTACACACTCCGCTGACAGTTCTCTGGTATGTATTACACACTCCGCTGACAGTTTTCTGGTATGTATTACATACTCTGCTGACAGTTCTCTGGTATGTATTACACACTCCGCTGACAGTTCTCCGGTATGTATTACACACTCCGCTGACAATTCTCGGGTATGTATTACACACCCCTTTGATATATCTCCGGTATGTATTACACACTCCGCTGACAGTTCTCTGGTATGTATTACACACTCCGCTGACAGTTCTCTGGTATGTATTACACACTCCGCTGACAGTTCTCCGGTATGTATTGCACACTCCTCTGACAGTTCTCCGGTATGTATTACACACTCCGCTGACAGTTCTCTGGTATGTATTACACACTCCGCTGCCAGTTCTCTAGTATGTATTACACACTCCGCTGACAGTTCTCTGGTATGTATTACACACTCCGCTGACAGTTCTTCGGTATGTATTACACACTCCGCTGACAGTTCTTTGGTATGTATTACACACTCCTTTGATAGATCTCCGGTATGTATTACACACTCCGCTAACAGTTCTCTAGTATGTATTACACACTCCGCTGACAGTTCTCTAGTATGTATTACACACTCCGCTGGCAGTTCTCCTGTATGTATTTCACACTCCGCTGACAGTGTGAGCATGCGTATTATTGTTAAATCGCCAGACCGATTTGAAAGTCTTATTACAGATTAAGTTTGATTAGATTACTCATGTGGGTTTTCTCTGGAATGTATGACAATATGCGTCTTTAAATCGCAAGGCTGAACGTGTCTTCCTAACGGTATTGTATATTTCACACTCATGTGGCCGTTCTCCGGTATGTATGCGCAAGCCCACCTCTAAAATACTAGAATCACTAAAAGCGTTGTTGCATGAGCATATGCGATTTTAATGTTCCAGAATCTTTGAATGCTTTATTACATAAATTGTTCTCCGGTATGTGTGCGCATGTGCTGCTTTAAATTGCTAGACTGATTGAAAGTCTTATTACATAGTTCACATTCATGTGGTCTTTCTCCGGTATGTATGAATATGTGCTGCTTTAACGTATGAGACTGACTGAAAGCCTTCTTGCATACTTGGCATTTATATGGGCGTTCTCCAGAATGTTTGAGCATATGCTGTTTTAAAGTGCCACACCTGCTGAACGTGGTCTTACATGTTAGACATTCATATGGTTGTTTTCCGGTATGTATGAACATGTGATGCTTTAAAGTGCTAGATTGACTGAAAGTCTTATTACATATTTCACATTCATGTGGCCTTTCTCCGGTATGTGTGCGCATGTGCTGCTTTAATGTGCTAGACGTACTGAAAGTCTTATTACATATTTCACATTCATGTGGCCTTTCTCCGGTATGTATGTGCATGTGCTGCTTTAACGTGCTAGACTGACTGAAAGTCTTATTGCATAATTCACATTCATGTGGTCTTTCTCCGGTATGTATGAGTATGTGCTGCTTTAAATAGCTAGACCGACTGAATGCCTTATTACATACTTCACATTCATGATGTCGTTCTCCGGTATGTATGCGCATGTGCTGCGTTAAGGTGGAATACTCACTGAATGCCTTGTTGCACACTTCACATACATGTGGCCGTTCTCCAGAATGTTTGACCATATGACGTTTTAATGTGCCAGCCAGATTGAACGTGTTCTTACATAATTCACATTCAAATGGCCGTTCTCCGGTATGTATGAGCATGTGATGCTCTAAAGTTCCAGACTCACTAAATGTCTTGTTGCAAACTTCACACTCATGTGGCCGTTTTCCAGAATGTATGAGCATATGCTGTTTCAATGCACCATACCTGCTGAACGTTTCCTTACATATTTCACATTCAGGTGGTCTTTCTCTGGTATGTGTGCGCATGTGCTGCTTTAAATTGCTAGACTGATTGAAAGTCTTATTACATAGTTCACATTCATGTGGTCTTTCTCCGGTATGTATGAACATGTGCTTCTTTAAATTGCTAGACTGACTGAAATCCTTCTTGCATAAGTGGCACTTATGTGGGCGTTCTCCGGTATGTATGCGCATGTGCTGTTTTAAATTGCCTGACTCTCTGAATGCTTTGTTGCACACTTCACACATATGTGGCCGTTCTCCAGAATGTTTCAGCATATGCTGTTTTAGCGTGTTAGACTGACTGAACGTCTTATTACATAGTTCACACTCGTGTGGCCGTATTACGGAATTAATGCCCATGTCCTGTTTTATTCTTCTAGACATTTTGGTAGTCCTCTGTTATATAACTATGATACACCGTTTGTTTTCTAACATATGTGTGTATGCTTATATATAGTTACTAAATTTGTTACACAGTAAAATTAATACTCAAACAATCGAGTTCATAATATGTATAGAACGAGCATACAAGAGCATTGTCTTAACTAAACCGGAACTCCGGGACATGCATGCTGGGACATCATTGTCTGGGACATGCATGCTGGGACATCAATGATATTTCCTCTGGGGGGTTTTTCTAGTGAATATCAAATTGATGATCCATACCAGAACAGCACGCATCATTCCATGGCACAAATAATTGAACAAATGATCACGTCTAAATCTCTACCTGAAAACCGTTTCTTCACCTGTAAGTAAACAACATAATAATATCAAATAACTACAAGTCATAAATTCATGTTTCAGTTTACTTGTAGGTAACTATTAGCCATTGTAATCCATCATCATCAACATCATCATCATCAGCAGCAGCATCATATCATCATCATCATCATATCATCATCATCATCATATCATCATCATCATTATTATTATAGTCAAAATGTACGAAAAATACAAGGATGTTTTTGGATGTCCATTGGGACAACTTGATCAAACTGTAAAACCAGTTCAATATTAGCCATGCAAGGTTCCGATTGCACAGACAATACTAGATAAAGCGACTGGAGAAGGAAGTGTTACGAAAGTGGTCAAACCCACTGAGTGTATCAATATGGTGGCAGTAAGAAACCGACCTAGAACTATACACAGAGGAAAGTGGTCAAACCCACTGAGTGTATCAATATGGTGGCAGTAAGAAACCGACTGAGAACCCTACACAGAGGAAAGTTGTCAAACTCATTTGAGTGTATCATTATGGTGGCAGTGAGAAACCGACCGAGAACACTACACAGATGCCACATAATTGAGTGGACATTTTTGTTCTAAGTTCTCGATGCCAAAGATGGGTTCTGGTAGGACAAGCTGGAGAAATAGAACAGCAACATGACAACATATGTAACATCTTTTTTCTCGTACAGATGGATGAACCTCAAATTGGGAATATCATCTGCACAAGATGAATTCAAACGCAGAAAATATAAAGCCATTTATTGCCTACACGGTGCAGAGGTAGATGGTAGTAGATGACAGGTATAATTGGCTGTGGTTCCGGCGAGACAATGGATTACGTGATACGGGACATTGATCAGATGTATATGGTAGTAGATGACAGGTATATTTGTCTGTGGTTCCGGCGAGACAATGGATTACGTGATACGGGACATTGATCAGATGTATATGACAGGTATATTTGTCTGTGGTTCCGGCGAGACAATGGATTACGTAGTACAGGACATTGATCAGATGTAGATGGTAGTAGATGACAGGTATAATTGTCTGTGGTTCCGGCGAGACAATGGATTACGTAGTACAGGACATTGATCAGATGTAGATGGTAGTAGATGACAGGTATATTTGTCTGTGGTTCCGGCGAGACAATGGATTACGTGGTACAGGACACTGATCAGATGTAGATGACAGGTATATTTTTCTGTGGTTCCGGCGAGACAATGGATTACGTGGTACAGGACATTGATCAGATGTAGATGGTAGTAGATGGCAGGTATAATTGCCTGTGGTAAAGTTGTGCCATTATTGAAATGCTTTATACTTTATTTTATGTCCCCTGATATGTCATTTAACTATGTTTAGGCTTTACGGAATAACGAAATATGCATGTATATCGAACGAACCTACCCCAGAGTGGCCCTTGATGTATGGCCTCTGTCACAGTACCTATGCTCGGCGTAAATCCTACATATCATGGATTATAAAAAAAGTTAAATGCACGTGCCGTATATTATTATTTTCTTTAGTCGTATAATTTAGGGCACCTATGCATGGCGTACATGAAATTTTATGTATGCACGGGTAAATGTTGAATATATTATTTTGACATAGTAACATCAATAACTAACAATATTACAACTCATAAGAAACTTTTTATCTGGTTATTTGTATTTTTATTTCCAATTCGAATAGCTACCTAAAATGCTCATGAACCGCATCATTACGGTGGGAAAAGAGTTCCCAACAAGTTGTTTGTTTATATTCGGCTACTGAACTAATCAGATGACAGTTGTATTAGGCTATCGGTACGCACAGCGGAATGCTATTGGACAATGCTTCACCTTTGTCAGCGAAAATAGGATAAAACTATTGAAATGTTTTAAATACGGATGTAAATGGAAAATATACACCGAGCATAGGAATACGCCGAGCATAGGAGAGCATAGGAATACGCCGAACATAGGAATACGCCGAGCATAGGAATACGCTGAGCATAGGAATACGCCGATCATAGGAGTACGCCGAGCAAAGGAATACGTCGAGCATAGGAATACGCCGATCATAGGAATACGCCGAGCAAAGGAATACGCCGAGCATAGGAATACGCCGATCATAGGAATACGCCGAGCAAAGGAATACTTTGAGCATAGGAATACGCCGAGCATAGGAATACGTTGAGCATAGGTTCCACCACTCTATACTGTTTATTATTTGCATCATATCATGTTATACAAGCCTCGTAGAATTTTCGTTAATATAAGACAAATTATTTCATTTATGCAACTATGTGAAATGAGATAATTGCTATGTTTAGTTTTGGTTAACCCCTTCCCTCATAGAAGCACATCTTGACGCCATTACCAATACGACATACATTGCCAATGTAGTAGCCAAACCAATGTTCATAAGTAATGCCAGAATCTCCTGTAGTCCCAGTAATATATATGGAGGTTGGATAGATATGGCGACTACGTATCCACTGCATGATAGCTAAATGGATGTCGTTTGTATGGAGATATTATATATATAGTATATTAACCTAAATCTCATGTAGTCCCAGTAATATATATGGAGGTGGGATAGATATGGCGACTACTTATCCACTGCATGATAGCTTAATGGTTGTCGTTTGCATGGATATATAATAGCATATTAACCTAAATCTCAAATAGTGCCAGTAATAGCTATGGACGTTGGATAGATGTGACGACTACGTATCCACTGCATGATAGCTAAATGGCTGTCGTTTGTATGGAGATATAATAGCATATTAACCTAAATCTCTATGAGGGCTAAAGAAAGGGGGATATTATGAATACGATATTTACATACGTGTACACTGTATAAACGTGTACGCTGTATAAACGTGTACACTGTATAAACGTGTACGCTGTATAAACGTGTACGTGTACACTGAAATCATCGCAGAACCTAGTCCTATATATAAGACCTCTACATACATTATTTTTGTCTGTTATTTTGAGGTCTTATCGTTAAAGCTCAATTTCACATAGCACTTTCCGCCCTGATCCGATGGCGGTATTTCTGACCATTATGTTGAAGCTGTTCAGACAAGAACGGTTATAAGTGTGTGCATTGTTCTTAAGAATAATCATAAATATAGATAATAACGTTTAAAATATATTGTCTTATATATGCGTGTTTATATGCGCCAAGTGTAGGCTGCAGAAAATTTAGTGCTCTTATAATTGGATTGTTTCGTTAAAACTAGTGACTGTAGAACTGTGATTTTTTGTACAGTATCTCATGAATATACAGGAGTTACTATTCTGTGCTTTTTAATTGGAAATATCTATTCAATATTGAATGCCATACTTTGAAACAATTGGATGTACAAATAAGAAACTATTTATACTTTGTAAAATTGTGTAACGTTTTGATGAACACAATTTTCACGATTACAATGTGCTTTTTCAAGTATAATAGAGACCAATTATTGAAATTGGCAGGTGTAACTAGAAGGCTTTCACGCCCAGACAAAGCAGCTTTAAATGTTCTAAAGGATTATGGTCTGTTGAAATACAGATCTGCCAGAGGCGGTCAGGATCAATGCAGGCGAAATTGGGACACAAATCAAGGAATCAACTTTAACAATATCAACATATTACCAGAAACAATTCCTATTGTAATATCAACAGCCAGAACAGAACGTTTTTCAAACCTTGATAAAGAGGTATTGAATTCTACAAGAAGCTTAAATATATACCGCATAAAATATGAATCTCAAACTGTTGTTAAAGGCCAAAAAAAACATTAAACTGTGTTGTATAAATCCAAGATCTTTGAAGAACAAATCCATAGCGTTTTGTGATTTTATATTCTCAAATGACCTAGATATGATTGCTGTTACTGAAACATGGCTAGGCACTTCAATTGATAAAACGTGTTTAAGTAAACTGCTGCCAGAAGGGTACCAGATTAAACATGTCCCTCGCCCTGGTAGTCGACGTGGCGGGGGTGTGGCTCTGATATATAAAACTGGAATATATGTCAACATTGTGTCCTCTACACGTGACAATGAATTTTCAACTTTTGAGTATTTAGATTGTAATGTAAATATTAAGTCCTATTCCTTACGCCTATCAGTAATGTACAGACCACCCCCAAATAAAGAAAATGGTTTGAAAACTAACGTATTTCTTGAAGACGAATGGCCACTGTTCTTGTCCAAATACGCCACCATTGACAAAAATATCATAATCACTGGAGATTTAAACTTTCATTTGGATAACCACTCTGACCGTGATGCAATAATATTTAACAGTATTCTACAATCCTGTGACATGACACAACATGTGAAAGAGCCTACCCACGTCCGTGGTCACATCCTGGATGTGGTCATTACTAGGGAAAATGACAAAACTGTGTCAGAAGTAGTGGTCACTGACCCAGGTTTTTCGGATAACTCGGACAAAGTGACAAGAGACCACTTCGGAGTCATATTTCATGCAAGAGCGGCGAAACCGGCTCCTGTACGAAAAACAGTGTCGTATAGAAAATTCCGTTCAATAGATGTAGATACTTTCAAAAGTGACATCATGGCATCAGAAAAACTTCGTAATAGTTTGCAATGCACGGATGCTGACGATCTTGTCAGCATATACAACAGTGAACTTTCTGCATTGGTTGATAAACACGCCCCTTTACGTACAAACACGATTACATTAAGGCCTTCATGTCCCTGGTTTACAGAGGAACTCCACGATGCCAAACATGTAAAGCGTAAATTTGAACGCAAGTGGAAAAAATCAAGATTAACTGTCGACCATGAAATATACAGGAGTCAGTGTGCCAAGGTTAATAAAATGTTGAAACAAGCACCGCTTGACATCTTTTCTGATAAAGTAATATCTTGCGGTCGTGATCAAAAAAGCATGTTCAAAATCACTAAACACCTGCTTGAAGGCGATAGTGAAATAGCGCTTCCATCAGGCAAACATCCCAATGAACTAGCACAGGAATTCAGTGACTTCTTCATTTCTAAGGTGGAAGGCATTAGAAATGACATATCTTCAAACTCCCAGTCGGAACTGGGTCCATTGAACATTGAAACAGAGAAACTCCCTCACATAAGCTGCTTGAACAATTTCTGTCCATCATATGAGAAAGAAGTCGAACAGTTCATTAAAAAAGGGCCAAATAAATCCTGTGAAATTGATCCAATTCCGACATGGCTACTGAAATCTTGTCTTAGTGAAATCCTACCAATAGTGACACAAATTGTAAATATTTCATTGGAAACAGGCAATGTACCAAAGTCATTCAAAATCTCCCGGGAAAAAACCAAGCCTTGTCAAAACACTTTGAAGAACTACAGGCCCGTGTCAAGCCTGCCTTATGTCTCGAAGATTCTGGAAAAAGTAGTAAATAGTCGAATTGATGAACATTTGACAAGTAATAACTTACACGAGGTACATCAGTCTGCGTACAGGAAGTTTCATTCCACAGAAACTGCCTTACTGAAATTCCAAAACGATATAGTCCCAATCTCTGGACCAGAACAATGCTACAATCCTTGTACCTTTGGACGTATCTGCTGCATTTGATACCATCGACCATAGAACACTTTTACAGCGTCTCGAATTTCATTTTGGAATTACTGGAAAACCTCTCCAATGGATATCATCTTATCTTACCGACCGTTATCAAGCAGTATGTATCGATGGAAAACTATCCAACTCATTGCTCATGAATGTCAGTGTTCCACAGGGGTCTGTGTTAGGCCCGAAATTTTACACTATGTATACCAAGCCTGTAGGAGCCATTTGTAAACACCATGGAATGAACCATCACTTTTATGCTGACGATTCCCAGCTTTACCTTTCATTCAAACCAACTGTTCAAGCTTCACAAGCAGAGACACTACTTCGAGTGGACAACTGTCTACAAGGCATTGTTGCTTGGATGCATGCCAATATGTTAAAACTCAATACTGATAAAACTGAAATTATTATGTTTTCTAGTCAGCGAAATTTTCAACACATTGAAAACATAAATGTGAAAGTAGGAGACTCAAATACAGAACCATCAACATGTGTGAGAAATCTAGGAGCTTTCCTAGACTCAAGAATGGATATGGACAAACATGTTAATTCCGTGACAAAATCATGTTATGCGCAGATCCGGCGGATTGGACACATTCGGCAGTATTTAACAACAGACGCCACGAAAACTCTCATAAACTCACTCGTTACATCCAGGCTCGACTACTGTAATTCTCTGTTGTACGGCGTGCCAAAAATCACTTCCAATAAATTACAATCTGTTCAAAACACAGCAGCTCGCATCATAACCAGAACATCTCGGTTCAGTCATGTAACGCCCATTCTAAAAGAACTTCATTGGCTACCAGTTCAAGAAAGAATAAAGTATAAAATACTGACTCACACATATAAAGCATTGAATGGAGAAGCACCGATTTATATGAGAAACTTGCTTGAGGTTTATATACCAAGGAGAGACTTACGGTCTAAAAATGAAGCAGCTACTCTTGTGTTACCAAGAAGTCGGACTGTCACATGACTGCTGCCCCAAAACTTTGGAATTCTCTTCCATCAAATCTTAGAAGTGCAACAACATTGTGTTCTTTCAAAAAGGCTTTGAAGACACACCTTTTTAAATGTTCATATGGAACATAAATATCGAACTGTGTCTGTGCTCAATCAGGATTAAGACTGCAAATGAACACATTTTATTTAATTATTACCTATATTTTAATTGTTATAATTTTAGATTCTAATATTTTATAGCATATTTAGAATCCATTGTAATTGTGTTTGCTAATTTTGTCTTGTTTTATCTCATTGTATGTGGAAGTTTTTATCAATATTTGTGATATTTTAGGCTGTAAAGCGCTTTTGAACGTTTTATTTTTAGATGAAAAGAGCGCTATATAAGTTTGGTATATAATAATAATAATAATAATTACCGTTGTGCATATTATTTAGCTGTTTGAAGTCGACAGGTGAGATTCTCCCACTCTTTCTGCGCAGTCTTCATAAAAGAATCCGAATGAATCTTTTGGTAGTACATTTCATGCGTATGAACAATTTGATATTGAACGAAATCTTATTTGGTTCACCGTAATGACACCGGAGATATATCGTGTAAACAATTTCGTCTAGTGATTTCTATTCTTGACTTTTTATAATAACCAAAAATTCAAAATGGAAAAAATGGAATGGTGAAACTCTCCAATGAAATTTAAAATTGTGCAGAATTCAAACAACGGTATGTGTGCTCATCTTGTTAGCAAATATTGATTTATAAAAACGACTTTTTAGAATATAAAATATGCTAAGCCTAATTGAGGCTTAGCGTTTAGACTTTGAAAAATGCCTTGATAGTGAAATGTCACAATTTTCAAGTCTAAATATTTGAACTAAACTAGAACCACAGAGCCGAATAGTGAAACTATTTTTCTTTCGAGTCCGCCAACTAGTATGTGAATGTATGTATTAATTTATTAGATAAGTTTCTAGTCTCGAACTAGTTCATGAAAGATAAATATTTAAGTGTTACATAAAAAATCTGATAAGAAATAAAATATACTTACTATTGTGCACATGGTGTCATTAGGAAAAGGGAGATAAGTATGCAAATGAGTTCAGGCAATTGAAACAGGATTAATGGTGCGAGTTCCAGTCAAAACGTACCCAAGTCAAAACGTACCCAAGTCAAAACGTACCCACAAAAGCCAAAACGTACCCTGAGTATAAGTCTGATTGTAACGGTCACTGTTCAAAGCGTAGGGTGTGGTCACTATACTCACGCAGGGTGTGGTCACTATAGGGTATATATATGCAAACTATCAAATGTTCTACAATCGTTCACATACGCTTGTGGTATTGACAACTTGTTTCGGGTTCAAAACATTATGGAACACTATAGTACTATGATACCCCGTCAATATCAAAGCCATATACAGAAATACCACAATATTGCACATGTAAACAATCAGCGTGCTACACAATTCAACAGCCGTAAAATGACAGTATCTAAACTGAATTGTAAAGCCACTATCTGTAGTGCAGTGGTAACACGCTGGACTGGTAATCAAGGGTTCGCAGGTTCGATTCCCCGTCTGGCCCTAATACAATTAACAGTGTTTCAGATGGGACGTTAAACCGAGGTCTCGTGTCGATGCTTTACACCGTGCACGTAAAAGAACCAGAGGAGGCTCTGGAATGGATCTCTGTCTGTATCATGCACTATCCTCCAACATTTACAATGACTAACCTCTTCAGGAGGCGTCGTTCATATGGGCAACCGGTAGCGACGATACATAAGCGTAAAACACAGACGACCTCTCCATCTCTTGCAATTGATGCTTCCATTGAATCAGAACCTTACACTAACGCTTACCGATTACTTGGCAGTAAGTTTATATTATTATTGCTGTTAATATTGTAAGAGCAAACTATTTGCAAAATGATGATAATTTAGATAATATATTTCGAAACAAATTATCTCGAAGGAAAATAACACAAATGCGTTCTGTGCCTATAATTATTAATTCAAAATGTAACGTGGAATCAGGCACACAAGACTTGAACAGAGAGGACGGATTAGTAACTGATATGAGATGGAGAAAGCAGAAGAGCTAGGTAAATTTATTTCGTCTGTATTTATCGATGTCCTTTTTAAAAAAGGGAATGAATATCCATTCATTCATAATTCAAATGCAAATGGGCATTTGAGCATCTAAAATGCACTGTTATTTTCCATATATATATTTTAAAAAACCAACGCAACACAGGTGAAAGTGAGAAAACGTTGTATTAAAATGCATGATAATTAGCATATTATATAGTCTAATACATACAATAAGCCACTGTATAATACTATAATGAAACGGTGTAGAAAATAACAATTATTGTTTCAATGAATTGTACTAAATTCTTATAACTTAAAGGTGAACATAATAATACAAGTTTAATCAAGCAATCATTAACGAAGACGTGACTGTCGTCTCTTTTTGTCACCTGTTCAATTAACATATCAAATATCAATTTGAACATATCTTTATTAAAATGTGTTCATTTTCTCAATAGTGATGGCCGAAAGCAATATGTAACACAAGTCTGGGTGATACACGTGGTGACATGGGTATTCACATCATGTTCGCGCATACTACTGATATTGCATCAACTTCAGTGATTCACTCTATTATTCTAATATGTATCGAATATCAGCCGAAAATGATCCAATATGTAAACTAGTTTGACTGTGTGAGGCGTGTAGCGGCGAAGACAGTACCAATATTTTACATATTGAATCTCGTTTGAGGCTTATATCTTACTTAAAATATTGTCGCGAAGTCATACCTTTGTACTTACTGTCCATTATTAGTAATATTGAACTGGTGTCAAAAGGTCAGAGTATTATTTTAAATATAGGCGTAAATGCAAGCAAAGAACAATGTTAATTAGTAGGATCTTGTTATATTAGTAAGATATAAGCCGAAAACGATCCAATATGTAAAATATTGAACTGTGTGAGGCGTGTAGATCCTACTAATTAAAATTGTTAATTTATTACATGTACGCGTGTGACTTAGCATACTAATTTGTCCTTTTGACAGCAGTCCTATATTAATAATAATTGACAGCAAGTACAAAGATAAGACGTAACGACAGTGTTCTAAAAACAGAGAAAGCGGATAGACATTAGGAGGCCTACTTTCCTATTTGTATCCTTGCACGCGGATGGATATTAGGAGACCTAATTTCCGATATGTATCCTTGTACGCGGATGGATATTAGGAGACCTAATTTCCGATCTGTATCCTTGCACGCGGATGTATATTAGGAGACCTAATTTCCGATGTGTATCATTGCACGCGGATGGATATTAGGAGACCTATTTTCCGATCTGTATCCTTGCACGCGGATGGATATTAGGAGGCCTACTTTCCGATATGTATCATTGCACGCGGATGGATATTGGGAAACCTACTTTCCTATCTGTATCATTGCACGCGGGCGGATGGATATTAGGAGGCCTACTTTCCGATCTGTATCCTTGCATGCGGATGGATATTAGGGGGCCTACTTTCCGATCTGTATCCTTGCACGCGGATGGACATTAGGATGCCTACTCTCCGATCTGTATCCTTGCATGCGGATATACATTAGGAGGCCTACTTTCCGATCTGTATCCTTGCACGCGGATGGATATTAGGAGGCCTACTCTCCGATATGTATCCTTGCATGCGGATATACATTAGGAGGCCTACTTTCCGATCTGTATCAATGCACGCAGATGGATATTAGGAGGCCTACTCTCCGATATGTATCATTGCATGCGGATGGATATTAGAAGGCAAACAATGTGTCATGTAGTGCACTTAAAGGGATAGTGTGTAAGTGTTCTTTATGTTTATGGCAGTCCACCACATACACAGCGAAAATGCAGGAAATAGTAACCAACAGCAAGTACTAATGCAGAGTGCAACGGAGACGGAGCACTCTGTTATGTTATGTACAAGTTTGTTGATGTACACCAGGAGCTCTCTCTTGGGTTCTGTATAAGTGTGTTGATGTACACCAGGAGCTCTCTGTTAGGTTCTGTACTTGTTGGAGAAGGAGCAGCTATCTGTACAGTACTGGTTGATGTAGTGCAGGGGCCGTGGTGAAAACATAATTGATGGAAGGTGCTTCAGCTGGAGCAGAGGGTATCTACTCCTCTTGTATGATGGCCATCGGTCACATCTGTCACCATATATCATTGACTGGGCCATAACATTATATTGTGTATGTTTTGCCACCACACACATCCCATATTTTACAGATTATGGATGTTGGGTGCTTTGGTCCTTATATCAACTATATAAAAGCATGCTACAGAGTAATGCGGCCATGTGTGAATAAAGTTGACGAAACATCGAAATTTAAAAGTTGTAAAAATGTAAATAAAATTTGAGAAAAAATGAATTGTGTTTGTTTGTACCCATGTTATACTCGAATAAGTTGGGCTATAAAGAAAAACTATATATTTAATGTCACTATATTCAGATCAATTGCATAACAGTATTCAACGGCTCAACAAAACATCGTCAATTAGTTTAACTAAACGTTTGTGTTACACTCTGGTGCTTGTAGTTTTCTAATGTTGTCAACACTTGTGGCCCAACAAATCTGTCATATCAATTTCAATTCAATATATTTTATAAAACAATAGTCACTAATATTATAAGAAATATTGCCTAAGAATATTCAGCATGCATATATACTGTCATACTGTTGCTTATATACACACATGTATGAAAACCAAACTTTAATCTGAAGCACAGCTACATTTCCCATACACACATATGCAAATAAGTAAGCACAGTCTATCGCAAGTATGCAACTAATATATATGCATATTTAACCACACATATGCAAATAAGTAAGCATAGTCTACCGCAAGTATGCAACTAATATATATATACATATTTAACCACACATATGCAAATAAGTAAGCATAGTCTACCGCAAGTATGCAACTAATATATATATACATATTTAACCACAGATATGCAAATAAGTAAGCATAGTCTACCGCAAGAATGCAACTAATATATATATACATATTTAACCACACATATGCAAATAAGTAAGCATAGTCTACCGCAAGTATACAACAAATATATATGCATATTTAACCACATATATGCAAATAAGTAAGCATAGTCTACCGCAAGTATGCAACTAATATATATGCATATTTAACTACACATATGCAAATATGTATGCATAGTCAACGGTTGACAACCGTGTACAATGGAGACTACTACCGTTCGGCTGTCCGATTAGCGCAGTGGTTAGCGCGCTCGCTTCTCACCAATGCAACCCGGGTTCGATCCTCGGAACGGGAAGCATATGAGATGGTACGGTGGGCCAGGCCGGACAGGTGGGTTTCTCCGGGTACTCCGATTTCCTACAACACGAATGACAAACTATACGCTCGCATCCGCGCTACCGAAAGTGATTAATATAAGTTGTTAGAACTTGCTTCGCAATCGTTGTGAAATAAATAAAGCTTACAACTTTTTTACTAGCGTTAACGTGGTATTCAATAGTGGGTCTGGTAATCAGTTATTCGAACACAACAACACATTCGGATACATTGCTAAATAATTAAACATGAACACTTTTAGGTGGATATCTTTGGTTTGGTAATGATCCCGCATTAATAAAGCATGAATTGTTGGCTTAAACAATAACCGTATCACAAAATAGGAAATATTAAATGTTAATGACACAATAATCGATTGAATAAAACTATTATAAAATGACGCCAACAGCATTTGCATCAAATAATGATACTTTGCTATCGTCTTCGAGGTAAGAAAAGGTGTTCTTCATTGTTGTACATTAGCTCCGTTGTATAATACTTTCTGTAGCACTAAACAAAGGCAATAACAATAAAGGAATTATATATACGATCAATAAATAGTAACTGCAGATGATAAAGTAGACGGATCAAGAAAATCGCCCGATAGTCTTGCAAAACCATATTACTATTTGTGGGAACATTACAGTCTTGGCAGTGTATGAGGTATTACTGAATGTTATTATCCGGTTTGTCTCGGGAGTTGAAGTGTAATAATTAGTCTTCCTACTTACTTTACCGCATTCGGTGCTTACATACACTGATTCACTGTATAGCTTAGCAATCCGCAGCGAATGCCTCTGTAACAGATGCAGACAGCGCGCTAACTGCAGCACCAATTTCAGCGCTACATCAGTTGTTAGTATCATATCCGTGTGCACAAGATCATCTAAACAGATGTACGCTTGTTCAGTTTTCTCTTTCCTCGATATGAAATACCGAAACAAGCCATTCAATGGTGGACGATTCTTTACTGAAAATATATCTTATGGTCATTAACATCAGCATTACGCTTGCCACATTACACAAATGACGTCGTTACATTACTCATCAGGGCCATTAATTCGCACCCTATCAGGGGTAACTGATAAATATGCATACATGCATTTGTTCCACGTCGGGGATGGGTGGAGGGCAAGCGATGCATACTCTGGATATGGACATAATCCCCCAATCATGATGCTTTGTGGTGTATGAATGATACAGTATTGCTGGCTTTATGATGTATGCATGATACAGTATTGATGGCTTTGTGACGTAAGAATGATACAGTATTGCTGGCCTCGTGATGTATGAATGCTACAGTATTGCTGGCTTTGTGGTGTATGAATGATAAAGTATTGCTGGCTTTGTGATGTATGAATGATACCGTATTGCTGGCTTTGTGGTGTATGAATGATACAGTATTGCTGGCTTTGTGATGTATGAATGATACAGTATTGCTGGCTTTGTGATGTATGAATGATACCGTATGCAGTATTGCTGGCTCTGTGATGTACGAATGATACAGTATTGCTGGCTTTGTGATTTATGAATGATACAGTATTGCTGGCTGTGTGATGTATGAATGATACAGTATTGCTGGCTTTGTGATGTATGAATGATACAGTATTGCTGGCTTTGTGTTGTATGAGTGATACAGTATTGCTGGCTTTCTGATGTATGAATGATACAGTATTGCTGGCTTTGGGATGTATGAATGATACAGTATTGCTGGCTTTGTGATGTATGAATGATACAGTATACAGTATTGCTGGCTTTGTGATGTATGTATGATACAGTATTGCTGACTTTGTGATGTATGCATGATACAGTATTGCTGACTTCGTGATGTATGAATGATACATTATTGCTGACTTTGTGATGTATGCATGATACAGTATTGCTGACTTTGTGGTGTATGAATGATACAGTATTGCTGGCTTTGTGATGTATGAATGATACAGTATTGCTGGCTTCGTGATGTATGAATGATACATTATTGCTGACTTTGTGATGTATGCATGATACAGTATTGCTGACTTTGTGGTGTATGAATGATACAGTATTGCTGGCTTTGTGATGTATGAATGATACAGTATTGCTGGCTTTGTGATGTATGACTGATACCGTATTGCTGGCTTTGTGATGTATGAATGATACAGTATTGCTGGCTTTGTGATGTATGAATGATACAGTATTGCTGGCTTCGTGATGTATGAATGATACATTATTGCTGACTTTGTGATGTATGCATGATACAGTATTGCTGACTTTGTGGTGTATGAATGATACAGTATTACTGGCTTTGTGATGTATGAATGATACAGTATACAGTATTGCTGGCTTTTTGATGTATGAATGACATAGTATACAGTATTGCTGGCTTTGTGATGTATGAATGATACATTATTGCCGGCTTTGTGATGTATGAATGATACAATATTGATGGCTTTGTGTTGTATCAGTGATACAGTATTGCTGGCCTTGTGATGTATGAATGATACAGTATTGCTGGCTTTGTGATGTACGAATGATACATTATTGTTGGCTTTGTTATGTATGAATGATACAGTATTGCTGGCTTTGTGGTGTAGGAATGATACAGTATACAGTATTGCTGGCTTTGTGATGTGTGAATGATAAAGTATACAGTATTGCTGGCTTTGTGATGTATGAATGATACTGTATTGCTGGCTTTGTGATGTAAGAATGATACAGTATTGCTGGCTTTGTGATGTATGAATGATACAGTAGTGCTGGCTTTGTGAGATATGAATGAGACTGTATTTCTGGCTTTGTGATGTATGAATGATACAGTATTGCTGGCTTTGTGATGTATGAATGATACAGTTTTGCTGGATTTGTGATGTATGAATGATACAGTATTGCTGGCTTTGTGATGTATGAATGATACAGTATTGTTGGCTTTGTGATGTATGAATGATACAGTATACATTATTGCTGGCGTTGTGATGTATGAATGATACAGTATACATTATTGCTGGCTTTGTGGTGTATGAATGATACATTATTGCTGGCTTTGTGATGTATGAATTATACAGTATTGCTGGCTTTGTGATGTATGAATGATACAGTATTGCTGGCTTTGTGATGTATGACTGATACCGTATTGCTGGCTTTGTGATGTATGAATGATACAGTATTGCTGGCTTTGTGATGTATGAATGATACAGTATTGCTGGCTTCGTGATGTATGAATGATACATTATTGCTGACTCTGTGATGTATGCATGATACAGTATTGCTGACTGTGTGGTGTATGAATGATACAGTATTACTGGCTTTGTGATGTATGAATGATACAGTATACAGTATTGCTGGCTTTTTGATGTATGAATGACATAGTATACAGTATTGCTGGCTTTGTGATGTATGAATGATACATTATTGCCGGCTTTGTGATGTATGAATGATACAATATTGATGGCTTTGTGTTGTATCAGTGATACAGTATTGCTGGCCTTGTGATGTATGAATGATACAGTATTGCTGGCTTTGTGATGTATGAATGATACATTATTGTTGGCTTTGTTATGTATGAATGATACAGTATTGCTGGCTTTGTGGTGTAGGAATGATACAGTATACAGTATTGCTGGCTTTGTGATGTGTGAATGATAAAGTATACAGTATTGCTGGCTTTGTGATGTATGAATGATACTGTATTGCTGGCTTTGTGATGTAAGAATGATACAGTATTGCTGGCTTTGTGATGTATGAATGATACAGTATTGCTGGCTTTGTGAGATATGAATGAGACTGTATTTCTGGCTTTGTGATGTATGAATGATACAGTATTGCTGGCTTTGTGATGTATGAATGATACAGTTTTGCTGGATTTGTGATGTATGAATGATACAGTATTGCTGGCTTTGTGATGTATGAATGATACAGTATTGTTGGCTTTGTGATGTATGAATGATACAGTATACATTATTGCTGGCTTTGTGATGTATGAATGATACAGTATACATTATTGCTGGCTTTGTGGTGTATGAATGATACATTATTGCTGGCTTTGTGATGTATGAATTATACAGTATTGCTGGCTTTGTGATGTATGAATGATACAGTATTGCTGGCTTTGTGATGTATGAATGATACAGTATTGCTGGCTTTGTGATGTATGAATGATACAGAATTGCTGGCTTTGTGGTGTATGAATGATACAGTATTGCTGTCTTTGTGATGTATGAATGATACAGCATTGCTGGCTTCGTGATGTATGAGTGATACATTATTGCTGGCTTTGTGATGTATGAATGATACATTATTGCTGGCTTTGTGATGTATGAATGATACAGTATTGCCGGCTTTGTGATGTAAGAATGATACAGTATTGCTGGCTTTGTGATGTATGAATGATACAGAATTCAGTATTGCTGGCTTTGTGATGCATGAATGATACAGTATACAGTATTGCTGGCTTTGTGATGTATGAATGATACATTATTGCTGGCTTTGTGATGTATGAATGATACAGTATTGCTGGCTGTGTGATGTATGCATGATACAGTATTGCTGGCTTTGTGATGTATGTATGATACAGTATTGCTGGCTTTGTGATGTATGAATGATACAGTATTGCTGGCTTTGTGATGTATGAATGATACAGTATTGCTGGCTTTGTGATGTATGCATGATACAGTATTGCTGGCTTTGTGATGTATGAATGTCATGTTATTAATCCCCCAGTATGCAGTGTTGTATTGGTTAGTATCAGTATCGTGATATGTATCACGTGGTGACAGTATCGTCCCAGTACTAGTATTATTCGTGATTAAATCATGATTAATCGTTATTAATCCTGCATGAATCATCGATTTATAGATGTCGGCAAAGTTATTCTCCCATGTATTGGCCTACTTATTAATATTGGGTTTAGAACTTTTCGTAGTATTGCATAAATAAGTTTACACACTTGTGCTTGTTTATTATTTTTGGTTATTAAATTATTAGTAGCTGAATAGATCTATGCTATTGGTTCCAATCCTACATGTAATTTCTAGTATACTTATCACAGTGTAGTATTTCAAATATTCTCCCGGAGTGATATTGTACAAGTTGTATTATTTGACGTGAAAATGAATAAATATAGGATCTTACATGAGTGATGGCTACATACAATATTTTATGAAACGAGTTTCGGATGTTTGCTATTAAGCGAGCATTTTAACATTACCACAGTAACAATAACTATACATTTGAAGAAAATGTACGCCAATATATGTTTCAGACTTATTACATTAAGGTGCATCCATACGCCGTAGTAAATAAACACCACCACGTAAAATTAGTAATCGACACACTATTTTTACTCACTATCCTTTGCATATTTTGCATTTTATTGATATTAGCAGTTCATGTTCAACAAATAAAGCTTGAACACAAACAACATGCATACGTGGAAGTCGTGATAGTGCAGTGGATGCGCGTTCGCTTCAGGTGCGAAAGGTCCGGAGTTCGAGCCCCACTGGAATTGTTACGATTGTGCCCTTAGACAAGGAATTTAAATTCCACGTGCCTCTTCTCTCTCCTTCATGGCGATGGATTCCATCAGGAATGAGGTCTCGAAAGTGATTAATATAAGTTGGAAGAACTTGTTTCGCAATCGAGCTAAAATAAATTGGTATAAACTAACATGCATAAGTCGAATGTGCATTGCAAATTTGTCATTGTCATGCCGCGACCAATCGGAATCTTCAAACTGTTATTACACGTGTTGACATTTAAGAAAATATGTCACAGCTGTATTACACTGACCACAAGCAAAGTTATGTGATAACATTGTTTGATGTATGTAATCAAATATGTTCGTTATATTGAATTCCCTTATAAAGCCAGTTATCATGTTTCTTGACGAATTGTTCCAAAGTAGTTGTTTGGATATGTTTTCTACAGTTTCAACATAATTTGTATTTGGTCTAAACATATTTATTCGACATTATTCAACACAATTTGCATTTGATAATTCCTTTAATAGTTCTTTCACATTCCAAATTTTAGTCAACCGTTTCAATGTGACAGATGGATAGGATTGGTGGATGTGTTGCCATTTACATGAGGTATAGTTTACACGCCACCGAACGCCGTGATTTCATGTAAACGGTATATAAGCTATTTAGTTGGAGGTTCTTGTTAATCAGTGTACACTTCTAGTTCGTGGCCTCTACACCCCCCCGATGGTGCAAACCATATCCAATGGCTCATGCGAGAGCAGAGTGTCGACCAAACTGTTCATCAACGTTGCAATAATAGTGTCGTAACAGGCGATTTAAATATTGACGTTAATAAATCAATCCACTTCACATAAAATGTCCCATCTGATTTCTTCGTACAATGCTCAGCAGCTTAAATCGACTCATTTCACAGAGCATTCTCAGTCCCTTACCGTCCTGATATTTGTTCGCAGCAACCAGCATGTCAAGTTTCGCCTCTGACCCTTGTGTGCCAGACCGTAACCGTTACCACTGTCCAGTAATTTCTCCAAATCCACATCTAGCAATCATCGCCGCCGCATCTGGTTATACGACAAGTGCGACTAAAAATTCAACAACACACTACGATCAACTGACTGGAGCACTATCATAGACGATGTTAATTTGTATCAAACTGCTGAAACTATTTCAAATTCCATACTCCAAGCAGCACCAGAGAGCAACCCCAACAGACCGTAGTCATTCGGCCAGGTGACGTTCCTTGGATGCCAAGCGAGGTGAGACAATCCATCAGGAAGCGTAACAGAATGCATATAACTATATTTTTCGAATCCGAAGTATAGAACGAACAAACGATTCAGTAGCCCAGTGGTTAGCACGCCGGACTACGAATCCACGGATCGTGGTTCGATTCCCCGTCCAACCCTAATACTATTAACAGTCTTTCAGATGAATCTTTAAACCTAGGTAAATGACCGCAAAACCAAGAACTGGTACACTGCCGATTGCATACGCGACATGCATAAAAAACACTATATTATTGCTCATCTTTTGTAGACCTTGATGTAGTTGTACGTGACGTCGCTTCTAATTCACAATCAACAAATAAATTATCTTATAAAATTATTTCAGATTATAACACTACTTTCGGATCATTGTGGCCTGATCGTGATCGCGCATCCACACAGTGCTTGACCGATTTGTGCATATATATATATATATATATACCGTATATATATAATTATATATAATATATAATGCACATTTTGCTACTTCACAACGAAGACTACTAGACACAGACAGTTTAAGCTTTAAGCCCTGTTTGCATAAGTTTTGATATACGCGGTAAGTGCATGTTTATGGATACGAATGTGTAGAATTTGTTTTGTTTTTGGTGTGTTTTTGTGTATGTTTTTGTGTGTGTTTTTGTGTATGTTTTTGTGTGTGTTTTTGTGTGTGATTTTGTGTGTTTGTGTGTGTGTTTTTTGTTGTCTCTTTTGTATATTTAGGGTCGTATCAATGTTCAACTGGGCTTGGTATCGGTATATGTATCAATCTAAGCAATCTAAGCATTTGTGGAAGTCGTGATAGCGCACTGGATGCGCGTTCGCTTCAGGTGCGAAAGGTCCGGAGTTCGAGCCCCACTGGAGCCGTTACGATTGTGCCCTTAGGCAAGGCATTTAAATGCCACGTTGCCTCTTCTCTCTCCCTCATGGCGATGGATTCCATCAGGAATGAGGTCTCGAGAGTGATTTATATAAGTTCAAATAACTTATTTCGCAATCGAGCTAAAATAAATTTGTATAAACCAAAAATATCTAAGCATAGATTATATAGGTTTGTCTTGTTTTTTCTCTAATCCTTTGAGTCATTTTTATTTTCGTTCTAGTTTGCGTGCTCTTTTCAGTTTAATCAAACGTTAGCTTGACTTTCTCGTGCGTCAATATGGTTAAACAATAAGCTGGGCTCGGTGCTAGGTCCACTGTGTGTGTGCGCGCGGGTGAATGACATCACTGTGGCACATATTCACTATGTAGTGAAACATGTTTATATGTTCATGATAGCTCATTAGCTGTCTCATCTAATAATAGAAATCATAACGATGGTTTGTATCCATAGCTCGAGCCATCCAAAACTGAAGGTTGTTATTACTTACAAAAACCCAGCTCATTGTTTTTTATGAATGAACTGCGACTCACACATTTTGGGATGTAGATGTTTAGATAAATGTATATACCTATGTGTGGGCTCGGGGCGGAAGTATGCAACTGCAAATGACAGGCAGTGGTTTGGTGCTGAGCCCCGGGGAAACAACACGGGGCAGTTCAAATGAAATTTCCGCGCAGCAAATTAGTTTTGAACAGACCCCGTGGTAACTAATTTTAAGCACGTTCAGATTTTCCCACGGCCCAGGTAAAGGCTCGCTTATCCGCGCAGCCATAACTGAAAGACAACAGCAAAGCACATCGCTAAAACAAAAAAGGAATTTACAAGATTAAATCCAGCTCCTCCACTCCTCCACCTCGTATTGAAAGAAATGTACTTGCCTTACTGTAGTACCATCATGTATATGGATGTCTCAACGGCGTTTGTTAATTTATACCCACCTTCATTTAAGAATATATTTTAATACATGTGGTGCTATCATGTTATCATGTTTCACATATATGT
>CM026388.1:14401001-14440779 GCA_014843695.1 Archivesica marissinica | reverse complement strand
GTATCGCTTGCCCACCCCCAACCCCGACGTGGAACAAATGCATGTATGCATATTTATCAGTTACCTCTGATAGGGTGCGAATTAATGGCCCTGATGAGTAATGTAACGACGCCATTTGTGTAATGTGGCAAGCGTAATGCTGATGTTAATGACCATAAGATATATTTTCAGTAAAGAATCGTCCACCATTGAACGGCTTGTTTCGGTATTTCATATCGAGGAAAGAGAAAACCGGACAAGCATACATCTGTTTAGATGATCTTGTGCACACGGATATGATACTAACAACTGATGTAGCGCTGAAATTGGTGCTGCAGTTAGCGCGCTGTCTGCATCTGTTACAGACGCATTCGCTGCGGATTGTTAAGCTATCCAGTGAATCAGTGTATGTAAGCACCGAATGCGGTAAAGTAAGTAGGAAGAATAATTATAACACTTCAACTCCCGAGACAAACCGGATAATAACATTCAGTGATACCTCATACACTGCCAAGACTGTAATGTTCCCACAAATAGTAATATGGTTTTGCAAGACTTTCGGGCGATTTTCTTGATCCGTCTACTTTATCATCTGCAGTTACTATTTATTGATCGTATATGTAATTCCTTTATTGTTATTGCCTTTGCTTAGTGCTACAGAAAGTTTTATACAACGGAGCTAATGTACAACAATGAAGAACACCTTTTCTTACCTCGAAGACGATAGCAAAGTATCATTATTTGATGCAAATGCTGTTGGCGTCATTTTATAATAGTTTTATTCAATCGATTATTTTGTCTTTAATATTTCCTATTTTGTTAAACAGTTATTGTTTAAGCCATGCTTTATTAATGCGGGTTCATTACCAAACCAAAGATATCCACCTAAAAGTGTTCATGTTTAATTATTTAGCAATGTATCCGAATTTGTTGTTGTGTTCGAATAACTGATTACCAGACTCACTATAGAACGTGGCGTTAACGCTAGTAAAAAAGCTGTAAGCTTTATTTATTTTACAACGATTGCGAAGCAAGTTCTAACAACTTATATTAATCACATTCGGTAGCGCGGATGAAAGCGTATAGGTGGTCATTCGTGTTGCAGGAAATCGGAGTACCCGGAGAAAACCCACCTGTCCGGCCTGGCCCACCGTACCATCTCATATACTTCCCGGTCCGAGGATCGAACCCGGGTTGCATTGGTGAGAAGCGAACGCGCTAACCACTGTGCTAATCGGACAGCCGAACGATAGTAGTCTCCATTGTACACGGTTGTCAACCGTTGACTATGCATACATATTTGCATATGTGTGGTTAATTGCATACTTGCGGTAGACTATGCTTACTTATTTGAACATATGTGGTTAAATATGTATATATATATTAGTTGCATATTTGCGATAGACTATGCTTACTTATTTACATATGTGTGGTTAAATATGTATATATATTAGTTGCTTACTTGCGGTACACTGTGCTTACTTATTTGCATATGTGTGTATGGGAAATGTAGCTGTGCTTCAGATTAAAGTATGGTTTTCATACATGTGTGTATATAAGCAACAGTATGACAGTATATATGCATGCTGAATATTCTTAGGCAATATTTCGTATAATATTAGTGACTGTTGTTTCTCTCAGATTGTTGGAGATATACAGATAAGACAAGAACCCGTCGTCTGCTTTGACTCAGAGAAAATGTCGGATGACATTTACAAATTCGGGATAATTATTCGAGGCGTTTTGAGACGATTACAGAACAAGAAACACAACTAGTGAACCGTCTTTTTTAATAAGAATGTATTAAAAATCATGGAGTATGTGTCATACTCAATTGTCAGATCTAAGCTAGTTTAAATTGCGCGTGCTTTGATTGGAAATATTCAAATTATGCGTCGAATTTTAAAATAATGCAACATATTATATGTATGCACATGTACATTGTTAAAGTAATTATATTGTATTTAATGTAATTTGTATTGTAGAAAATTGATACCGTTGTAATTATTCTGGCCGGGAGTTTATAAAACAATTCTTCAAGATCAAGCTCAAGTTCAAGCTTCTGATTGGTTCAGCTGAGAGTAAATACAACAATCAACCAATCAAATCACTTATGCTTGAGCTTGAATTTAAGAAACTTTATATAACCTAAATGCCTGGTCTGACAATATTGTTATGGTGTGGCAGTTGTGCTTAATTTAATCATATTTTATTTCCTTTATTGCTTACATGACTGTATAATTCAACAGATACATGTACATTGATATAACAGATTTGTTGGGCCACAAGTGTTGACAACATTAGAAAACTACCATCACCAGAGTATAACACAAACGTTTAGTTAAACTAATTGACGACGTTTTGTTGAGCCGTTGAATACTGTTATGCAATTGATCTGAATATAGTGACATTAAATATATAGTTTTTCTTTATAATATAGCCCAACTTATTCGAGTATAACAAACACAATACATTTTTTCTCAAATTTTATTTACATTTTTACAACTTTTAAATGTCAATGTTTCTTCAGCTTTATTCACACATGGGCGTTACTCTGTAGCATGCTTTTATATAGTTGATATAAGGACCAAAGCACCCAACATCCATACTCTGTACAATATGGGATGTGTGTGGTGGCAAACCATACACAATATAATGTTATGGCCCAGTCAATGATATATGGTGGCAGATGTGACCGATGGCCACCATAACAGAGGAGTAGATACTCGCTGCTCCAGCTGAAGCACCTTCCATCAACTCTGTTCTAGTAACGACCCTGCAGTACATCAACTAGTACAGAACCTGCAATGTACAGAGAGCTGCTCCTTCTCCAACAAGTACAGAACCTGCCAGAGAGCTCCTACTCCGCATCACGGCTCCTTGTGTACATCAACACACTTGTACAGAACCTAACAGAGAGCTCCTACTCCGCAACACTCATCATGGCTCCTGGAGTAAACCATCAAACGTGTACAAATCCTAACAGAGAGCTCCTGGTGTACATCAACAACCTTGTACAGAACCTAACAGAGAGCTCCTGGTGAACATCAACAAACGTGTACAGAACCCACGAGAGAGCTCCTGATGTACATCAACAAACTTGTACATAACCTAACAGAGTGCTCCGTCTCCGTGGCACTCTGCATTAGTAATTGCTGTTGGTTAATATTTCCTGAAATTTCGCTGTGTATGTGGTGGACTGCCATAAATATAAAGAACACTTACAAACTATCCCTTTAAGTGCACTACATGACACATTGTTTGCCTTCTAATATCCATCCGCATGCAATGATACAGATCGGAGAGTAGGCCTCCTAATATCCATCCGCGTGCAAGGATACAGATCGGAAAGTAGGCCTCCTAATGTATATCCGCATGCAAGGATACAGATCGGAGAGTATGCCTCCTAATATCCATCCGCGTGCAAGGATACAGATCGGAAAGTAGGCCTCCTAATGTATATCCGCATGCAAGGATACAGATCGGAGAGTAGGCCTCCTAATGTCCATCCGCGTGCAAGGATACAGATCGGAAAGTAGGCCCCCTAATATCCATCCGCATGCAAGGATACAGATCGGAAAGTAGGCCTCCTAATATCCATCCGCCCGCGTGCAATGATACAGATAGGAAAGTAGGTCTCCTAATATACATCCGCGTGCAAGGATACAGATCGGAACGTAGGCCTCCTAATATCCATCCGCGTGCAAGGATACAGATCGGAAAATATGTCTCCTAATATCCATCCGCGTGCAAGGATACAGATCGGAAAGTAGGCCTCCTAATGTATATCCGCATGCAAGGATACAGATCGGAGAGTTTGCCTCCTAATATCCATCCGCGTGCAAGGATACAGATCGGAAAGTAGGCCCCCTAATATACATCCGCATGCAAGGATACAGATCGGAAAGTAGGCCTCCTAATATCCATCCGCCCGCGTGCAATGATACAGATCGGAAATTAGGTCTCCTAATATACAGCCGTGTTCAAGGAAACAGATAGGAGAGTATGCCCCCTAATATCCATCCGCGTGCAAGGATACAGATCGGAAAGTAGGCCTCCTAATGTATATCCGCATTCAAGGATACAAATCGGAAAGTAGGTCTCCTAATATCCACCCGCGTGCAAGGATACAGATCGGAAATTAGGTCTCCTAATATCCATCCGCGTACAAGGATACAGATCGGAAATTAGGTATCCTAATATCCATCCGCGTGCAAGGATACAAATAGGAAAGTAGGCCTCCTAATGTCTATCCGCTTTCTCTGTTTTTAGAACACTGTCGTTACGTCTTATCTTTATACGTGCTGTCAATTATTAATAAAATAGGACTGCTGTCAAAAGGACAAATTAGTATGCTAAGTCACACGCGTACATTGCTGTCAAAAGGACAAAGTATTATGTTAAATCACATGCGTACATGTAATAAATTAACAATTTTAATTAGTAGGATGTACACGCCTCACACAGTCCAATATTTTACATATTGGATCGTCTTCGGCTTATATCTTACTTATATTACAAGATCCTACTAATTAAAATTGTTCTTTTCCTGCATTTACGCTTATATTTAAAATAATACTCTGACCTTTTGACACCAGTTCAATATTAATAATAATGGATAGCAAGTACAAAGGTATGACCTCGCGACAATATTTTAAGTAAGATTTAAGCATCAAACCAGATTCAATACGTAAAATATTGGTACTGTCTTCGCCGCTACACGCCTCACACAGTCAAACTATTTTACATATTGGATCATTTTCGGCTTATTTTCGATACTTAATTATTAGAATAATAGAGGGAATCACTGAAGTTGATGCAATGTCAGTATTATGCACGAAAATGATGCACACACCCATGTCACCACCATTTGTGTTACATATTGCTTTCGGCCATCACTATTGAGAAAATGAACACATTTTAATAAAGACATGTTCAAATTGATATTTGATATGTTAATTGAACAGGTGAGAAAAAGAGACGACAGTCACTTCTTCGTTAATGATTGCTTGATTAAACTTGTATTATTGTGTTCACATTTAAGTTATAAGAATTTAGTACAATAGATTGAAACCATAATTTTGATTTTCTACACCGTTTCATTATAGTATTATACCGCGGCTTATTGTATGTATTAGACTATATAATATGCTAATTATCATGCATTTTAATAAAACGTTTTCTCACTTTCACCTGTGTTGCGTTGGTTTTTTAAAATATATATGGTAAATAACAGTGCATTTTAGATGCTCAAATGCCCATTTGCATTTGAATTAGGAATGAGTGGATATTCATTCCCTTTTTAAAATGGACATCGATAAATACAGACGAAATAAATTTACCTAGCTCTTCTGCTTTCTCCATCTCATATCAGTTACTGATCCGTCCTCTCTTTTCAAGTCTTGTGTGCCCGAATCCACGTTACATTTTGAATTAATAATTATAGGCATAGAACGCATTTGTGTTATATTCCTCCGAGATATTTGTTTCGAAATATATTATCTATATTATCATCATTTTGCAAATAGTTTGCTCTTACAATATTAACAGCAATAATAATATAAACTTACTGCCAAGTAATCGGTAAGCGTTAGTGTAAGGTTCTGATTCAATGGAAGCACCAACTGCAAGAGATGGAGAGGTCCTCTGTGTGTGTTACGCTTATTTATCGTCGCTACCGGGTGCCCATATGAACGCCTCCTCCTGAAGAGATTAGTCATTGTAGATTTTGGAGGATAGTGCAATGATACAGACAGAGACCTATTCCAGAGTCTCAACTGGTTCTTTTACGTGCACTGTGTAACCTCGGTTTAAAGTCTCATCTGAAAGACTGTTAATTTTATTAGGGTCAGATGGGGGATCGAACCTGCGATCATCGGATTACCAGTCCAGCGTGTTACCACTGGATTACAGATCCGTCTGTAAGAGGTCTGCTCCGGCATATATATTATGTACATCAGATGACCAGTCGGACGACCATGACGATGTCCATGAAGCTGATTATTGATCATCTTTACAAAATATGCTCGCATAACTAGCGTGATGTACTGACCAGCGAAGCGATACAACACACGAGAAAATACAACTAAAATATATATTCATTTCGGAATACATTCGTTTTGACAATTGAATCTCTTGAATCTCTGAGTATGCAAGTGAGTAATTTGTTTTTATAGAATGAAATGTTTATTAGAAACGTATTTACCTATCCGCGTAATATTTGGCTGACTTGATTTATTTAACATCGCTACCAGTTTCCCATTTGAGCGACGGGCAGCTTACCTAACAACACCTTTCCTGGGCAGGCTCCAGCAGTTAACCAGTACTTCGTGCACCAACCTCCGTAAAATACTGCCATCTTTTTCATATAAATGAGACACGGTCTGAGCGGGGCTCGAATCCGTGACCATCAGAGATGATAGGTAACAGTGGTATACAAGTCAGCGACCTTAACCACTCGACCACGCAGGCGGTCTGCTGACTTGATATCATTACTGTTGTTATGTTGCATACTATGCATTGCATCCACCACGTACCTGCTTTATCAATAGGTGCGTAATCGCAGAATCGGTTGCGATTGTTGACACAAAAATGGCAGGATAAGATTAATGTACATAGTTTTCAAAGATCTAAAATGAAAATATGAAATGTTTCAAAATGATGGCTGAGCGGGTAATAGATCAAATGTGATATACGTTACCTTTACGAAGTTATTTATAATAATGATTGTGTCATATTGAAAACGAATGCTGTTCTGTACCATTTGCAGCATGGTTTTAGAGAAAAACGGTCATGCATGACCCAACTAGTAATGCTAGTCAATGACTTGGTTACCATCAGGTAGATCTCATCCTATTATACTTCAGTAAGGCTTTCGATAAGGTCAATCACGATATCAGTACTACTAAACTGCATGACTATGGAGTCAGAGGTCAAACATTAAGGTGGATTAAGAGTTTTCTAGATAATAGACTCCAGTCAGTTGTCCTTAATTATATTAGTTTATAGGCCATTCCGATGTCCTCTGGAGTCCCACAGGGATCCGTACGTGGACCCCTGCTTGTCCTAGCCTACATAAACGACCTCCCACAAAACATCAGTTCCAAAGTCCATATCTTTGCAGATGATACTGCAGTCTATATATCACTGACATCGGCAAATGAATCGGTCACACTCCAAAACGATCTTAAGAGATTAGAAGAGTGGAAATTGGGGAGTGACATGGAATTTAACCCCTCCAAATGTCAAGTTATCCATGTCACCAGAAGGAAACATCCTATTCCCAGTAAATATAAACTCCATGGAGTCCTATTTGAGTAGGTCGTGGATATCTCAAATAACCTGTCGTTGGACACTCACATAAAAAGGTCAACAAAGAAAGCAAACCAAACATTAGGATTTCTACGTAGAAACCTCCAGGTCAAATCCGAACCCCTTAAGTCAATGGCTTACCAGACACTAGTGAGATCCCAGCTTGAAAATGGCTCCGAGATCTGGTCACCCCATACCCAAACATTGATAGATCAAATTGAAGGTGTCCAGCGAAGAGTAGCCCGTTGGATAAAGGCTGACTTCTATCGTACCTCTAGTGTTACAGATTTGCTACATTCCCTAAATATACGCAGGCTAGATCAACGGCGTATTGACAATATGTTATCACTTATGTATAAAATGCATAACGATCGTGTAGCTATTCCCATTGAAAATTACCTAGTTCCGCTCTCACGTCATGCTCGCCATTGCCATCCCTTAAGCTATAGGTTAATTACAGCAACTACAGACTACTACAAATTTTCCGTTTTTCCAAGAACAATCTACTATTGGAACCATCTCCCTACCATAGAGCAATTCAATACGGCAGTTTGCCATATTGATCATGCCAGTCCCTAGTTGTTCTGCGCGCTGCTTTTAAACTTGTACCACAACTTATTTTCTTTACTTTCTTAAATTATACTACTCATACTTTTAACTTCTTTGCGGTTTTTGACGCGCAACATGTATACGTCCCAGCTAGGGGATCGACATTAACGGAAGATAGATAGATATATAGATAGTAAAGCACAATTTGGTATTATCTATCAGCGCACCATTGAAGTCAGATGGCTAAACTTTCATCCAAAGCACACTTGGGCTTTAACACTCGGCACACCATTGAGGTCAGGTCCCTTAACTGTCATCTAAAGCATTACGTTGTCTTAAATTCTCTGGACACCTTTGAAGTCAGATGGCTAATCTGTTATCCAAGGCAAAATGTGGTAATATCGATCAGCAGACCATTGAAGTCAGATGGCTAAATTATCATCCAAAGCACACTTGAGGTTTAACACTCGGCATACCATTGGAGTCAGGTGACTAAGCTGTCATCCAAAGCACACTTGGGATTTAACACTCGGCACACCATTGAAGTCAAGTCCCTAAACTGTCATCTAAAGCACTATGTGGTCTTAAATTCTTTGGACACTATTGAAGTCAGATGGCTAAACTGTCATCAAAAGTACTATGTGGTATTAACTATCTGCACACCAATGAAGTCAGGTGGCTAAACTGTCATCTAAAGTACACTTGGGTTTTAACACAATATAAAGCACTATGTAGTCTTCAATTCTCTGCACACCATTGAAGTCAGATGGCTAAACAGCCATCTAAAGCACAATTTTGTAATATCGATCAGCACACCATTGAAGTCAGATGGTTAATCTGTCATCCAAAGCACACTTGGGGTTTAACACTCGGCACACAATTGAAGTCAGGTCCCTAATCTGTCATATAAAGCACTATGTGGTCTTAAATTATCTGCACACCACTGAAGTCAGATGTCTAAGCTGTCATCTAAAGCACCATTTGGTATTATCTATCAGCACACCATTCAAGTCAGATGGCTGAACTGTCATCCAAAGCACACTTTGGTATTATCTATCAGCAGACCATTGAAGTCAGATGGCTAAACTGTCATCCAAAGCACACTTGGGGTTTAACAATCGGCACACCATTGAAGTCAGGTCCCTAAGCTACCATCTAAAGCACTATGTTGTCTTACATTCTCTGCAAACCATTGAAGTCAGATGGCTAATCTGTCATTTAAAGCACAAATTGGTATAATCTATCAGCACACCATTGAAGTCAGATGGCTCAACTGTCATCCAAAGCACGCTTTGGTATTATCTATTAGCACACCATTGAAGTCAGATGGCTAAACTGTCATCCAAATTACACTTGGAGCTTAACACTCGGCACACCATTGAAGTGAGGACCCTAAACTGTCATCTAAAGCACTATGTGGCCTTAGATTATCGGCACACCGTTGAAGTCAGATGGCTAAACTGTCATCCAAAGCACACTTGGGGTTTAACACTCGGCACACAATTGAAGTCAGGTCCCTAAACTGTCATCTAAAGCACTATGTGGTCTTAAATTCTCTTCACACCATTGAAGTCAGATGGCTAAACTACCATCTAAAGCACAATTTGGTATTATCTATCAGCACACCATTGAAGTCAGATGGCAATACGTTCATCCACAGCACACTTGGAGCTTAACATTCGGCACACCATTGACGTCAGATGGCTAAACTGTCAACTAAAGCACAATTTGGTATTATCTATCAGCACACCATTGAAGTCAGATGGCTAAACTGTCACACAAAGCACACTTGGGGTTTAACACTCAGTACACCATTGAAGTCATGTCCATAAATTGTCATCTAAAGCACTATGTGGTCTTAAATTATCTGCATACCATTGAAGTCAGATGACTAAACTGTCATCTAAAGCACAATTTGGTATTATCTATCAGCACACCATTGAAGTCAGACGGCTAAACTGTCATCCAAAGCACACGTGGGGTTTAAAACTCGAGACACCATTGATGTCAGATGGCTAAACTGTCATCCAAAGCACACATGGCGTTTAACACTCGGCACACCATTGAAGTCAGGTCCCTAATCTGTCATGTAAAGCACTATGTGGTCTTAAATTATCTGCACGCCATTGAAGTCAGATGGCTAAACTGCCATCTACAGCACACTTTGGTATTATCTATCAGCACACCATTGAAGTCAGATGGCTAATCTGTCATCCAAAGCACACTTGGGATTTAACACTCGGCACACCATTTAAGTCAGGTCCCTAAACTGTCATCTAAAGCACTATGTGGTCTTAAATTCTCTGCAACCATTGAAGTCAGATGGCTAAACTGTCATCTAAATCACACTTTGGTATTATCTATCTGCACACCATTGAAGTCAGGTGGCCAAACTGTCATCCAAAGCACAATTGGCGTGCAACACTCGGCACACCATTGAAGTTTAGGTCCCTAAACTGTCATCTAAAGAACTGTGTGGTCTTATATTCTCTGTACACCATTGAAGTCAGATGTGTAAACTGTCATCAAAAGCACACCTTGGTATTATCTATCTGCACACCATTGAAGTCAGATGGCTAAACTGTCATCCAAAGCACACTTGGGGTTTAACACTCGGCACACCATTGAGGTCAGGTCCCTAAACTATCATCTAAAGCACTATGTAGTCTTAAATTATCTGCACACCATTGAAGTCAGATGGCTAAACTGTCATCTAAAGCATATGTGGGGTTTAACACTCGGCACACCATTGAAGTCAGGTCCCTAAACTGTCATCTAGGGCACTATGTGGTCTTAAATTATCTGCACACCATTACATTCAGCAGGCTAAACTGTCATCTAAAGCACACTTTGGTATTATATATCTGCACACCATTGAAGTCAGGTGACTAAAATGTCATCCAACGCACACTTGGGGTTTAACACTTGGCAAACCATTGAAGTCATGTCCCTAAACTGTCATCTAAAGCACTATGTGGTCTTAAGTTCTCTGCACACCATTGAAGTCAGATGGCTAAACTGCAATCTAAAGCATAATTTGGTATTATCTATCAGAACACCATTGAAGTCAGATGGCTAAACTGTCATCCAAAGCACACTTGTGGTTTAACACTCGGCACACCATTGAAGTCAGGTCCCTAAACTGTCATCTAGGGCACTATGTGGTCTTAAATTTTCTGCACACCATTAAAGTCAGCAGGCTAAACTATCATCTAAAGCACACTTTGGTATTATCTATCTGCACACCATTGAACTGAACACCATTGAAGTCAGGGGGCTAAACTGTCATCAAAAGCATACTTTGGTATTATCTATCAGCAGACCATTGAAGTCAGATGGCTAAACAGTCAACCAAAGCACACTTGGGGTTTAACACTCGGCACACCATTGAAGTCAGGTCCCTAATCTGTCATCTAAAGCACTATGTGGTCTTATATTCTCTGCACACCATTGAAGTCAGATGGCTAAACTGTCATCTAAGACACACTTTGTTATTATATATCTGCACACCATTGAAGTCAGGTGGCTAAACTGTCATCTAAAGCACACTTGGGTTTTAAACTCGGCACACCATTGAAAACAGGTCCCTAAACTGTTATCTAATGCACTATGTGGTCTTAAATTATCTGTACACCATTGAAGTCAGATGGTTAAACTGCCATCTAAAGCATAATTTGGTATTATCTATCAGAACACCATTGAAGTCAGATGGATAAACTGTCATCCAAAGCATACTTGTGGCTTAACACTCGGCACACTATTGAAGTCAGGTCCCTAAACTGTCATCTAAATCACTATGTGTTCTTAAATTCTCTGCACACCATTGAAGTCGGATGGTTAAACTGTCATCCAAAGCACACTTGGTGTTTAATACTCTGTACACCATTGAAATCAAGTCCATAAACTGTCATCTAAAGCACTATGTGGTCTTAATTTCTCTGCACACCATTGGAGTCAGATGGCTAAACTGTCATCTAAAGCACACTTGGGTTTTAAGACTCGGCACACCATTGAAGTCAGGTCCCTAAACTGTCATCTAAAACACTATGTGGTCTTACATTCTCTGCACACCATTGAAGTCAGATAGCTAAACTGCCATCTAAAGCATAATTTGGTATTATCTATCTGCACATCATTGAAGTCAGGTGGCTAAACTGTCATCCAAAGCACACTTGTGGTTTAACACTCGGCACACCATTTAAATCAGGTCCCTAAACTGTCATCTAGGGCACTATGTGGTCTTTAATTCTCTGCACACCATTAAAGTCAGCAGGCTAAACTGTCATCCAAAGCACACTTGTGGTTTAACACTCGGCACACCATTTAAATCAGGTCCCTAAACTGTCATCTAGGGCACTATGTGGTCTTAAATTATCTGCACACCATTACATTCAGCAGGCTAAACTGTCATCTAAAGCACACTTTGGTATTATATATCTGCACACCATTGAAGTCAGGTGACTAAAATGTCATCCAACGCACACTTGGGGTTTAACACTTGGCAAACCATTGAAGTCATGTCCCTAAACTGTCATCTAAAGCACTATGTGGTCTTAATTTCTCTGCACACCATTGAAGTCAGATGGCTAAACTGCAATCTAAAGCATAATTTGGTATTATCTATCAGAACACCATTGAAGTCAGATGGCTAAACTGTCATCCAAAGCACACTTGTGGTTTAACACTCGGCACACCATTGAAGTCAGGTCCCTAAACTGTCATCTAGGGCACTATGTGGTCTTAAATTTTCTGCACACCATTAAAGTCAGCAGGCTAAACTATCATCTAAAGCACACTTTGGTATTATCTATCTGCACACCATTGAACTGCACACCATTGAAGTCAGGGGGCTAAACTGTCATCAAAAGCATACTTTGGTATTATCTATCAGCAGACCATTGAAGTCAGATGGCTAAACAGTCAACCAAAGCACACTTGGGGTTTAACACTCGGCACACCATTGAAGTCAGGTCCCTAATCTGTCATCTAAAGCACTATGTGGTCTTATATTCTCTGCACACCATTGAAGTCAGATGGCTAAACTGTCATCTAAGACACACTTTGTTATTATATATCTGCACACCATTGAAGTCAGGTGGCTAAACTGTCATCTAAAGCACACTTGGGTTTTAAACTCGGCACACCATTGAAAACAGGTCCCTAAACTGTTATCTAATGCACTATGTGGTCTTAAATTATCTGTACACCATTGAAGTCAGATGGTTAAACTGCCATCTAATGCATAATTTGGTATTATCTATCAGAACACCATTGAAGTCAGATGGATAAACTGTCATCCAAAGCATACTTGTGGCTTAACACTCGGCACACTATTGAAGTCAGGTCCCTAAACTGTCATCTAAATCACTATGTGTTCTTAAATTCTCTGCACACCATTGAAGTCAGATGGTTAAACTGTCATCCAAAGCACACTTGGTGTTTAATACTCTGCACACCATTGAAATCAAGTCCATAAACTGTCATCTAAAGCACTATGTGGTCTTAATTTCTCTGCACACCATTGGAGTCAGATGGCTAAACTGTCATCTAAAGCACACTTGGGTTTTAAGACTCGGCACACCATTGAAGTCAGGTCCCTAAACTGTCATCTAAAACACTATGTGGTCTTACATTCTCTGCACACCATTGAAGTCAGATAGCTAAACTGCCATCTAAAGCATAATTTGGTATTATCTATCTGCACATCATTGAAGTCAGGTGGCTAAACTGTCATCAAAGCACACTTGTGGTTTAACACTCGGCACACCATTTAAATCAGGTCCCTAAACTGTCATCTAGGGCACTATGTGGTCTTTAATTCTCTGCACACCATTAAAGTCAGCAGGCTAAAATGTCATCTAAAGCACACTTTGGTATAATCTATCTGCACAACATTGAAGTCAGATGGCTAAATTGTCATCTAAAGCACACTATAGTATTATCTATCTGCACACCATTGAAGTCAGGGGGCTAAACTGTCATCAAAAGCATACTTTGATATTATCTATCAGCACACCATTGAAGTCAGATGGCTAAACTGTCAACCAAAGCAAACTTGGGGTTTAATACTCAGCACAACATTGAAGTCAGGTCCCTAAACTGTCATCAAACGCACTATGTGGTCTTATATTCTCTGCACACCATTGAAGTCTGATGGCTAAACTGTCATCTATAGCACACTTTGGTATTATCTATCTGCACAACATTGAAGTCAGATTGCTAAACTGTCATCTAAGGCACACTTTGGTAGTATCTATCTGCACACCATTGAAGTCAGGGGGCTAAATTGTCAACCAAAGCACACTTGGGGTTTAACACTCGGCACACCATTGAAGTCAGGTGACTAAACTGTCATCCAAAGCACACTTGGCGTTTAACACTCGGCAAACCATTGAAGTCATGTCCCTAAACTGTCATCTAAAGCACTATGTGGTCTTAAATTATCTGCACACTATTGAAGTCAGATAGCTAAACTGCCATCTAAGTCATAATTTGGTAGTATCTATCAGCACACCATTGAAGTCAGATGGCTAAACTGTCATCCAAAGCACACTTGGGGTTTAACACTCGGCACACCATTGAAGTCAGGTCCTAAGTTTTCATCTAAAGCACTATGTGGTCTTAAATTATCTGCACACTATTGAAGTCAGATAGCTAAACTGCCATCTAAGTCATAATTTGTTAGTATCTATCAGCACACCATTGAAGTCAGATGGCTAAACTGTCATCCAAAGCACACTTGGGTTTTAAACTCGGTACACCATTGAAATCAGGTCCCTAAACTGTTATCTAATGCACTATGTGGTCTTAAATTCTCTGTACACCATTGAAGTCAGATGGTTAAACTGCCATCTAAAGCATACTTTGGTATTATCTATCTGCACAACATTGAAGTTAGATGGCTAAACTGTCATCTAAGAAACACTTTGGTATTATATATCTGCACACCAATGAAGTCAGGTGATTAAAATGTCATCCAAAGCACATTTGGGGTTTAACACTCGGCAAACCATTGAAGTCATGTCCCTAAAGTGTCATCTAAAGCACTATGTGGTCTGAACTTCTCTGCACACCATTGAAATCAGATGGCTAAACTGTCATCTAAGGCACACTTTGTTATTATCTATCAGCACACCATTGAAGTCCGATGGCTAAATTGTCACCCAATGCACACTTGGGGTTTAGCACTCAGCATACCATTGACGTCAGGTCCCTAAACTCTCATCTAAAGCACTATGTGGTCTTAAATTCTCTGCACACCATTGAAGTCAGATGGCTAAAGTGTCATCTAAGGCACAATTTGGTATTATCTATTCGCACACCATTGAAGACAGATGGCTAAACTGTCATCTAAAACACTATGTGGTATTAACTATCTGCACACCAATGACGTGAGGTGGTTAACTGTCATCTAAAGCACACTTGGGTTTTAACACTCGGAACATCATTGAAAGCAGGTCACTAAACTGTCATCTAAAGCACTATTTGGTCTTAAATTCTCAGAACACCATTGAAGTCAGATGGCTAAACTGTGATCCAAAGCACACTTGGGGTTTAACACTCGGCACACCATTGAAAGCAGGTAACTAAACTGTCATCTAAAGCACTATTTGGTCTTAAAGTCTCTGGACACCATTGAAGTCAGATGGCTAATCTGTCATCAAAAGCACACTTGGTATTATCTATCGGCACACCAATGAAGTCAGGTTGCTAAACTGTCATCTAAAGCACACTTTGATATTATCGATCTGCACACCATTGAAGTCAGATGGCTAAACTGTCATCTAAAGCACACTTTGTTATTATCTATCAGCACACCTTTGAAGTCAGATGGCTAAACTGTCATCCAAAGCACACTTGGGGTTTAACACTCGGCACACAATTGAAGCCAGATGGCTAAACTGTCATCCAAAGCACACTTGATGTTTAACACTCGGCACACCATTGAAGTCAGGTGACAAAAGGATCATCCAAAGCATACTTGAGGTTTAACACTCGGCACACCATTGAAGTCAGATCCATAAACTGTCATCTAAAGCACAATTTTGTATTATCTATCAGCACACCATTGAAGTCAGATGGCTAAACTGTCATCCAAAGCACACTTGACGTTTAACACTCGGAACTCCATTGAAGTCAGATGGCTACTCTGTGATCCAAAGCACACTTGGGGTTTAACACTCGGCACACCATTGAAGTCAGGTCCCTAAACTGTTATCTAAAGCACTGTGTGGTCTTAAAGTCTCTGGACACCATTGAAGGCAGATGGCTAAACTGTCATCTAAAGCACACTTTCGTATTATCTATCTGCACACCAATGAAGTCAGGTGGCTAAACAGTCATCCAAAGCACATTTTGATATTATCTATCTGCATACCAATGAAGTCAGATGGCTAAACTGTCATCTAAAGCACACTTTGGTATTATCTATCAGCACATCATTGAAGTCAGATGGCTACACTGTAATCCAAAGCAAACTTGGGGTTTAACACTCGGCACGCCATTGAAGTCAGGTCCCTAAACTCTTATATATAGCACTATGTGGTCTTAAGTTATCTGCACACCATTGAAATCAGATGGCTAAACAGCCATCTAAAGCACAACTTGGTATTATCGATCTGCACACCATTGAAGTCAGATGGCTAAACTGTCATCCAAGGCACATTTGGGGTTTATCACTCGGCACACCATTGATGTCAGGTCCCTAAACTCTCATATAAAGCACTATGTGGTCTTACATTCTCTGCACACCATTGAAGTCAGATAGCTAAACTGTCATCTAAAGCACAATTTGGTATTATCTATCAGCACACCATTGAAATCAGATGGCTAAATTGTCATCTAAAGCACTATGTGGTATTAACTATCTGGACACCAATGACGTCAGGTGGCTAAACTGTCATCTAAAGCACAGTTGGGTTTTAACACTCGGCACACCATTGAAGTTATGTCCCTAAACTGTCATCAACAGCACTATGTAGTCTTAAATTCTCTGCACACCATTGAAGTCAGATGGCTAAGCTGTCATCTAAAGCACAAGTTGGTATTATCTGTCAGCAAACAATTGAAGTCAGATGGTTAAACTGTCATCTAAAGCAAACTTTGGTATTATCTATCAGCAAACAATTGAAGTCAGATGGCTAAACTGTCATCTAAAGCAAACTTGGGTTTATCACTCGGCACACCATTGAAGTCAGGTCCTTAAACTGTCATCTAAAGCACCATGTGTTCTTAAATTCTCTGCACACCATTGAAGTCAGATGGCTAAGCTGTCATCTAAAGCACAAGTTGGTATTATCTATCAGCAAACAATTGAAGTCAGATGGCTAAACTGTCATCTAAAGCACACATTGGTATTATCTATCTGCACACCATTGAAATCAGGTGGCTAAACAGTCATCCAAAGTATAATTTGGTATTATCTATCTGCACACCATTGAAGTCAGATGGCTAAATTGTCATCGAAAGCAAACTTTGGTATTATCTATCAGCACACCATTGAAGTCAGGTCCCTAAACTGTCATCTAAAGCACTATGTTGTCTTAACTATCTGCACACGAATGACATCAGGTGGCTAAACAGTCAGCCAGAGCATACTTGGGGTTTAACACTCGGCACACCATTGAAGTCAGGTCCCGAATCTGTCATCTAAAGCACTATGTGGTCTTAAATTATATGCACATCATTGAAGTCAGATGGCTAAACTGTCATCTAAGCACTATGTAGTATTAACTATCTGCACACCAATGACGTCAGGTGGCTAAGCTGTCATCTAAAGCACTATGTGGTCTTACATTCTCTGCACACCATTGAAGTTAGATGGCTAAACTACCATCTAAAGCACAATTTGGTTTGATCTATCAGCACACCATTGAAGTCAGATGGCTAAACTTTCATCCAAAGCACACATGGTGTTTAACACTCGGCACACCATTGAAGTCATGTCCATAAACTGTTATCTAAAGCACTATGTGGTCTTAAATTATCTGCACAAAATTGAAGTCAGATGGCTAAACTATCATCTAAAGTACAATGTTGTATTATCTATCAGCACACCATTGAAGTCTGATAGCTAAACTGTCATCCAAAGTACACTTGGGGTTTAACACTCGGCACACAATTGAAGTCAGATGGCTAAACTGACATTCAAAGCACACTTGGGGTTTAACACTCGGCACACCATTGAAGTCAGGTGACTAAACTGTCATCCAAAGCACACTTGGGGTTTAACATTCGGCACACCATTGAAGTCAGGTGCCTAAACTGTCATCTAAATCACTATGTGGTCTTAAATTATATGCACACCATTGAAGTCAGATGGCTAAATTGTCATCTAAAGCACAATTTGGTATTGTCTATCAGCACACCATTGAAGTCAGATGGCTAAACTGTCATCCAAAGCACACTTGGGGTTTAACAATCGGCACACCATTGAAGTTAGGTCCCTAAACCGTCATCTAAAGCACTATGTGGTCTTAAATTATCTGGACACCATTGAAGTCAGATGGCTAAACTGTCATCTAAAGCACAATTTGGTATTATCTATCAGCACACCATTGAAGTCAGATGGCTAAACTGTCATCCAAAGCACACTTGGGGTTTAACACTCGGCACACCATTGAAGTCAGGTCCCTAAACCGTCATCTAAAGCACTATGTGTTCTTAAATTATCTGGACACCATTGAAGTCAGATGGCTAAACTGTCATCTAAAGCACAATTTGGTATTATCTATCAGCATACCATTGAAGTCAGATGGCTAAACTGTCATCCAATGCACACTTGGGGATTAAAATTCGGCACACCATTGAAGTATGGTCCCTAAACTGTCATCTATAGCACTATGTGGTCTTAAATTATCTGGACACCATTGAAGTCAGATGGCTAAACTGTCATCTAAAGCACAAATTGGTATTATCTATCAGCACACCGTGGCGTCGCATTCGGCGAACGTAATGAAATGTTCACGTACGTCTCGTATATCGTAGACGAACTATCGCAAACATAGAACCATCTGCTCAATTGTGGAAGAATCGGTGGCCTCCTCTTCTATGAAGCCAACGAATGGGGCACTGTTATACTGTTTTTACATTAGATGATTTGATTTGTTCACCACAGATATCGATCAGTTCGTTCTGGATTTCTGGCGAAGTATATTTGGTTTTGGGTTCACAGTTTCCAAGTGATCACGTAGGACTGTGTTATATTTCGATTGATACTCTAGTATAGCTCTGAAGTTGCTATCTTTGTCATCGTGGCCTTTTAAGGCAACGTTTTGCTTTCCACACAGTATGATCGTGTCTACAACAGCTTTGAGAATTGTGCGATTTTTTCCCACTGACGTGTTGTATGATGTGGAGATTGAATTCATGATATCCTTTTTGTCACCCGTCATTACAGATTTGAAGTTTTCCGCAGCCTCCGTAGAGCTGATATGCCAATCACTCTTTCCGTGGTTAGCAATCATTTTGCCGAGGTTGCTGGGGTCGGTCGCTGCTATCGATACGAAGGCTTTCTTCTCTACATGTGTTAACATGTGACACGGGGCACAGTATACTCCTCCGGCAGACTGCGAGTACCGTAACCACGTGTTGTTAATGAACCAGTGTGACTGGATTTTCCGGATCTTCCCGTTCACAAACCTGAAATAAAAATGATAGTGTAACTTTATATCTGGAGCATCAGTAACTTTTAGTGGAGCGGCTTAACATAACAAGTGTGCCTTTTGTGACAAATGCATCAAAGTTAGCACACATTGTCATATGGATTGATATATAGGTGTTAAATATACGTACGTTTACTATGCTCAGCCGTATTATTACAAATATAAGCGCTGCAGTATCGTTTTACAAATTCATGAATCGAATTATATGATCACGTGTTATCTTGAATATACGAGATAATCTATTGAACTAATTTATTGCATATTATTGTACATATTCATATTATTTTACGTAATCGTTATATAGGCCTACATAGAAATGCAATGTCTACAAAGGCTATTTGTTGATGCATCAATGTGACCAACATGATATGTACTATGAGTGGAATAATTCAATATCATGTTAAGAAATTGTACGACTCGATAATTCCCGCATGCGATAATACGGTATATGTACTATGAGAATGTTTTATCTTTTTACGAATGGTTAACATTGGAATAATTCAAAATCATGTTAAGAAATTGTACGACTCGATAATTCCCGCATGCGATAGTTCGATATGGAATTAATGCGGACATATCATACGTTCTTTCTGTCATTGTCATCTGTAATTTTCTTTATGAAAATGTCCGAATATGACGGATCGAAATCCCTGATTATCTATTATATATATAAGCCAATTAGTTTCTAGAATTTCAGTATAAAATGTGAATTTGAATATTAAATATCGATAGCCCTAGTGTTGTCCTAGCGTAGAAGTGATTATCACGCACAATCTCCACTATAAATACCTTGCATACACATATTTCTGCACGAAATACTCGCCTAATCCGCCCTGTATTGTGTGTGTACAAGTCGTGTTAAGATATTCGTTCTCAGCTATACGATGTACGTACGTACAGAGAACGTGCAATTATAAAAGCTCATCAGAACTTATGTTATGGGGAAAAGTCTTGCCGACTCAAAATAAAAGTTATATATATTATTTTATTTTGTCATGTTTTGTATTCACACATATATATAAAACGAATACAGCAATACAATATGAATACAGTAAACGTCCATATACTCACGTATGCAGTTGCGTACCATCTGAATCTACATTGTTTAAAAAATTGAAATATATGGAACTAAATGTATGTATGCTCATGGCTGAAATTGCATTTAAAATGTTCGTACTATTCACTGCCCGCCGAGGTTGTGTGAATAGTGCATGCCTACCATCACATGCATCGGGTGCATACACTGGACACAACACAGGGTTACTACATTCCAGGACTATGTTACAACGTAGCATCAATCATTTCTAGACAAAAAACACATATTTCTGATGCATGCGCCGAACATCGCATGCTCGGCCCCTGCACAATATATAAGTCAAATATATGTAACAAAACTGTGGTAAGGAAACGAAAACAAAAATGGTATATATGTATAGTATATTACCCTAAATAAGCAGCGGCTAAATGTGATTTTGTATGTGCATTTTTAAAACTATTTCAAACATTGCGCATTAGGCATCTAGATATCTCCTCCACCACGTGCACGTCATGACCTTGACACAGCTCACAGCAGGTAAATGGGCCAAGGACTTCACTGACGGAAGCTGCGCTATCGGAATAGTAGAAGCCGCGTGCCAAAGTATGAATGTCAACATACTTACCTACTTGGCAAGACAGCAATGCTCGGTGCTGGAGACGGCTCCTTCAGGGAGATGGTGGGACGTGAATTATATATAGCGACGAGGACCCCAGCGAAGAAACTGGAACCATTATCGCTGCTGTGAGCTGACATATGGTGGAGGATGTGGTCTTAAAACGGACCGCCTCTTCAGATGTTTACATAATCATCGTAGTATTCAACATAAACTATTTAGAGAAACAAGTCGCACACATGCCTCATAAATGATCTCTTCCCAGATAATGTAGACTTAACAAACCCATATAACTTGAGAAGTAATAAAGACTTTGTTACATTAGCAAGTAAGCTGAAGTGTATTCCTCATCTGTAATACCATCGTCAATGGAAACTGTGGAACGAACTTGATATTGATATGCGTACTATTAATACGTTGTCGTCTCAGTCTATCACACTCGTATCAGAAATGCTTGTAGCAACTTGAATTCAGATTTATTTAACAATCATCTACGCGACAATTCAAATTGCATATGTGTACTAAACGAAACGGAATATGCAGAACACTATTTATTTCGATGTCCATGGTTTGTAATCCAGAGGCGTCAGCTATTCCTAAGATTGTGCGGAAAAATTCTAACGCCAGAAAAGGGCATGTTGTTGCGAGTTATTTCCCTTTGTGGTGTAGTTCAATAGAATGCAGTCAGCCTAACGAGGACAACACATACAATGATTTGAAGTGCTATAAAACAAGATAAAAAATTGATTTAGTTCACTTTATAAAAGGTAATACTTGTTTGTATTGCTTACATCGAAGCTGACTGGCAGATAACGTACTAACTATATAATAAGCAATAAATAATAAATGCGAACAATATTTAGTCGTTGTTCTATGTACTGGAATCAATAAAATATTATGGACTGATATTGTACCGTAATCGTATAAGTTCCAACAAGTCCAAGTTATAACACACGTATTTATTTATCATTAAATTGTTACGGATTCATTAATTAACCAAACCTTTTTCAAACGGAATTGTTTCTATTTCTAAGCATTAAAGTAACAAAGCCCAAGTCGGGGTTGGAACCCACAACTGCCTGATCCTCCATTACCTGGAGGTGAACACTCTACCCTGTCGCTATAGAAGCTAGCTCTATAGCGAGACAGTATAAGTCTCCCTATATACCATTACAGCATCATCGTTTATAATCCAAACACTGATCACCTGCAAACTATAATTGATTCTGCCCTGTCCTCTGATCGATACCCATCCTTTCAACAAAGTTCATGAAAGTCCGTCCGTAGCTGTTCACCTAGTCCTGCTGGCAGATATACAGTTATGATAGCGAAATTGTAGCGCGTTCGCTTTCATGTGCGAAAGGCTGTAGACGTTACGATTGTGCCTTTAGGCAAGGCATTTAAATTCTTCTCTCCCTCGTTTCGATGGATTCCATGATATCAAGAATGATTAATATCACCTAGTTCGCTATCGAGCTACGCTAAATTTGTATAACACTTAACCGTATCAGATCAACAAACAATCAAATAAAGGATGGACAATACGGCTCTCCTAAAACGGGGTATTTAAGTCCCTACCGGTTGCCCATATGAGCGACGGATGTACCGTTATAACACACGTATTGATTTATCATTAAATTGTTACGATGTGTCTAAGCACCATACGGCACTTTCAAAATCCCAGTTCGTCTCTCCTAATCTACATTTATCTCATCTTTTATAGAGAAGCAAGCTTGGACATACATTCCATAAAATGTCAAGCTATCAGATGTTCCAGTAAACACGTGTGGTATAACTGTCACTCAATATATCAATTCGGATATATTGTGTTGGTGCAAACGCATGCTTGTACGGAAACTAACATGTTATTTTTTTGGAATTGTACTGTTTAAGCTTAAACACCAGAGTACAAGTCTGATGTAATAGCACATATGTGTGGGAAAACCTTTAATATGCTGATCAGGCATACATGTATGGGATGTCCACGGCAAGTATTATTGTTTCTCTGCCAAATGTACTTGCTTCTCTGCCAACATAAACAGTTCCATGTATAATTGCCTTGTATGACGACCATATACAGCATTATTAGAAATGGACCAATACTCATAAATATGTATCATGCTATCCAACTAATTATGGAGGTTATTACTTAAAATATATATAAACATATAATGCCATTATGTTACAATATACCGTGACTTGTCGAAACGAAACACAATACCCAGTAGGTATAGAACATCGATAACATGTTTGTGATTGTATACTGCTTAATGAACTTTTTGTATATCTCTATGGCCAATTGTTTTTTATTACAAGTATTCGAATTCAAACAGTTTGAATACTGTGTTCATAAATGAAATGAATGACGTTGTGGCATACAGTATAGCTTAGGGGCAGACGGACGGACATGCAGACAGAGAAAAGTACGCAGACTTTGACATAACTTTAAAAATTAAAAACAACAATATCAGTCATGACAAGGAATTCGTTTGGATATCCATGCCAACGAGAGTGATTAATATGAGTTGCTAAAACTTGCTTTTCAAGATTAAACTTTTAAGATGCAGTATGTATTAGTTAAGTAACATATAAGAGACCATACTGTCAGGAAAATAAAATAACATTTTACTTGCTGTTTGACTCAAAAAGCAACATATGAATATATTAACCCGTGACAACCTACGCAACAAACAATAAAATAAAGAGATACAACACACTCTACTTGAGACAACTGTTAACGGGTAACGTTGACTGTAAAACAGGGCTTACTTCACGGCTTAAACTAGATCACAACTTTTGCTCTGTAACATATGTGATAACGGCACCAACTCAGACAACACATGTTCTATAGCCACGAGAACAATGATGAACCCGAACCGAGTGATCGCAGTTCTATTTGCTCCGGCTTTGACATCACCATAGTGAAGGTTGAGGTCATCGAAGCTGTGAACGACTGTTGCTTACGAACACTTGAAATTATTAAGTACGTCAGCCCTGGCTGCCTATCCCGTTTCATAATGTGACTGTAATTTAATCCGATTTTCCATATGTGCCCTGCTTTCATGATCATTCGAGAGAGTTTCCTGAACACGTAACAGCCGTTTTCCCGAGTAATTAAACAGGAGCGTGTCTTCTTGAACGGTGTTGATCATGTTTCGGGCCAGTGGCTCATCCGATGCATGGATATTAGCCAGGTTTAGACAATGAGAATGTGTACATCTGCCAAATTCGCGCTTGAACACCACGGAACTTCCCCTATATATTGGATGCTCCGTCGTAGCCTTGACCTCTCATTTTGTTGCAATGTCTACATCAACTTTTCTCATATTTGCCAGGAACGCCTTGGATAATGATGCACGCATAGTAGCCTCGCATTCTGCAAATACTATGAACTCTTCTCTAACCGACTTTGTCTTATGATGGAAGTATCTCAAGCAGAGTGCCATTTTCTCCATAGTGGACGTGTCCGTTGCGTTGTCTGCCAGAATTCCAAAGAACGGAGCACTGGTGTCAGTTGCATCTACTCACAATTTCCTCTCTGATTTGATCACCGCATATTGTGATTATTTCGTTCTGTATGTCGGGTGAAGTTTATTTTGTTCTCGTGTCACCGTTATCCAAATGATAGCGCCATACCCAGTATGCATACTATGAACATCAGCTACACTCAATATATTTTGACATTTCGTTAATGTCTGCTTTGTTGAGAATGGCCAATATCAGTCTTCACCCTTTCCCCCTTACGATCCAGGTTTTATGGCATTTTTCGCATTTATTTAGTTGTCACTTTCAAGAACTGTCAAAATAAATCTTACGCACGAGCGTACTTGCGTCAGCCTAGCTACACTCCTGTACTAATTTCTTTTAAGCAGTGGACTGTACCTACCCATATTAATTACATGGGCATACATTGTGTGAACCCAACTACTATCTATATACTGATGTATGTTACTAAAAACTTCATGTGATATCGCCATCTTTGTCATGCTGCGTTATTTCGATGGCGGGTGCTGGTAATTGGGTCCCCCTCTCTCCCCTCTCTCTCCCCCTCTCCCTCCTATTTCTCTCTCTCCTCTCTTTCCTCTCTCTCTCTGTGGGTTAAATCAGGAATGATGTCTCGAGTACGATTAATCTAAAGTTGTAAACACTTGTTTTCGCAATCAAGCTAAACTAAACGTTGATAAATGATAATGTGAGCCGGAGGAAATTGTTAGTTTGAAGCATATATCGTGATTAGGATTCACGTATTTTCAATGTTAAATATATTATGTTCCGGCGTATTGTATAACAACACATTGATAGGGAGAAGAACTATATTAGTTGTTTTCCATTCAAATCCATTTCAGTCTAATGTATATGTAGAGTGTTAATTCTATAATATATATGTAAAATACTGAAATAAATAATGTTTAAACTAATAAGTTTTTATTTTGGTTTTTCATAAAATAATTGTTATTCTAATGGTACATTGTATTAAGGATATTGGCGAAAAGTTTACTTACAACATTCACTAAAACTAAGCTCAAACTCTAGTGTTGCAGAGGGGTCTTCGTGGCCGAGAGATTAAGGGCGTTGACTTCAAAACGCTTGTCCCTCAGCACTCTAGGCTCGAATCCCACCGGAGTGTCGAGTGGTTTCAAGGGGTTTCAAGGGGTTTCAAGTGAGAAAATAGCTGGATAGTCGCCATAATATGACATATTAAGGCTGTTGCGACTTAAATTAACCAGTTATCAGACAGTGTATGCGATAAATCCTGTACGATGCTGCGGAAGTCTATTCGGATTATAACATGTTATCATACCGTGTATGAGTAAAAGATATTCACTACATATATTGTTGACAACTGTGCATAATACTTAGTCCACCTTCGTGGTCGAGTGGTTAAGGTCGCTGACTTATATACCACTGTAATCTATCATCACTGCTGGCCACGTGTTCGAGCCCAGTTTCTATACGAACACGTTGACAGTTTCTTACGCAGATGTGTGCACCAAGTACTTGTTAACCGCTGGAGCCTGCCCAGGAAACGTGTTGTTAGGTAAATTGCCCGTCGATCAAATGGGCAATCGGTAGTGAAGTTAAATAAACTTAAATAAAAAAGAAGTATAATAGTTATTTATTATAAAGATATTTGTTCTAACTGTATACACGGCTGCCTACGTAAGCATTCCATTTCCATCCTTTAGATACATTTAAAAGGACTACATACGACCGTAGCTACTTGTGGCCCTATAAATCCTATACAATTTAAGATTAAATTAAAAGCTTAATTTCTTGTATTTCATTTCATACGTAAATGTACAGGTCGCAAATAAAAGAAAGTTAGCAGCAGACGAGAACAGGAAACAGTGACATAAACGACAAACGACATCACCCACTGCAGAGTATGACGATTCGACCTCGCCATGGTTATCTACCGAAGAACCAATGGATACTGCCATACGAAATGTATGTCTTAATGATAGATCGTGCTTGTGCAGTGTGCGTGGACATATCCGAGCTCCAATACCAATATGACACTGCGGACTGGTAGCCGTCCACCTGCATGTCAGAGCAAGAAGCTCTTGAGGCACCGTATGCTCAGCAGTGTTAGCATTGTACGCGCCCTCTCTGCCAGCACCAATGGTGTTTGACGTGGTTGTGAAGTCGGTTGCTAAGAATATTATACATTATTAAATATGGTTATGTTTATTAAAGTGTTATTGTCTTTATGCTAATGACTCTATAATGCATTGTTTAATAGTTGAATTAATTGTGGCGGTGTTGCTTAGTACCCCCGATCTAACCGCAGTATCCGGAGGATGCCAATAGACAAGAAAGCTGCTCACTGTTTTACTGTATCCATCCACCATAGTGTAGTGTTCACTTTATTCAGTCAAAGGCGAACTTCTACGGCGTAAAGCATTGATTAACATTTTGTTTCGGGGCACCATTTGGGTTAACCCCAGTTATTAATATCAGTAATAGGTATGGTATGCATTGCCGGAATAAGGGTTTCGTGAGCCTTAGACACTCATCCTGAACTCAAGGGTTGTGGGCCCTAAGTGAGGGCCAGCCTCCGAGAAAGTGATAAGATAAGATAAATGTTATCTTCAGTCGGCAAGATAGCAACAATACAACACAAGCTCTGAATGAGCTTTTGAACCGACTATATATAACACAAAATAATGGTAACATCTATAAAATTAGAATCCCTGATAATAGTATGCATATTTATTATTAATTTGTTTCTTAGATAAATGCTGAAAAATGTTAAAACATATCTAGGTTATGGGGGTAAGACAAATGTGCTTGCTAGCCGTAAATAATATTAAGCTAGTAAATCAATGACTTAATTGGTAAAACTAATATAAGTATATATGGATTAAGCAAACATGTTGACAGGAACATCAAATTTTTAAAAATATTTAATATTCATCATTATAAAAAATATTTTCAATGGAAATTGAGCTTATTTTACGTCATTTGTTTGACAATACTGAAATGGACAATATTTACTAAGACCATAAAATATGTTTATGGGATCAATGTAGACATGAAAATTAATGTCGACAAATAGAGGTTATATAAGGTATTTATGTAAACCATTATGATTGATAGGTGTAGTAATGTGGGTAGCTATCGTTGGGGATTGGTGTAGGGGACACTGATAGAGAAGGATAAAGATGGATAGTGGAATGGGGATAGGAGGGATCCTTATATATTATATTGTATATTCTGTGTTCATTTAATTCATGGGCAACTGATTTTTAAAATTGTTAAAATCTGTTATGGCTCTCAAGTTTTCTGGTAGTGAGTTCCACTAATTAACAATTAATATGAATCATTGAATGCATTCTTGTATGTGTAAGAATATCCTATGATTATGAAGATTGTACATAAACAAATGTATGGAGATGTCAGTATCAATGGGGTGATACCTTCATAGATTTGTTAATTTATCCGGACCGTGGAGTATATTCATTTAATCTCAATGTATCATCAGCTTATATATATTTCTAATTTTGATAAATCAAGACCAATTTGTTGTGTATTATACATTTGACCTCTATTAAGTAGCCACCTGTGCTAAGCCGCCACCTTTCCCTGACTGGCTGCTTAAGACAGGTGTGACTGTATGTGGGATTCATTAATTCATCAGCCAGAATTTCAAACTGATTATGAAACTATTATTTAACTATTGATTAACTCTATAAATGTCTCTGGCCATTAGTTCATCTGATCTGCGAGTATGCTCATCGTGAATGTTGGTCGTCCCCCGTCCGTGCACATTACAATATCTACAAACCGTATTTCCTCTCAATTCTGATGCGAAGCATCCTGGAAACGAGTATACATAGCATGACATGTCCTATTGCATTCAGATTCAACATGGCCTCCACTATATTTTCGAGTTCTCCACATGAACCGTTTAAGTAATCGTAGATTACATTAGATAATAACAAACGGTAAACTAAATAATATCTTCAAACTTCACGTGGCTATTCACTCGTTAGTTTAAACAGTATTTATTCCAATAAATTACACGTAAAACACACGAATAATACAATTTTGTTTACAAATTTTGAATAATTTGGATTGGAAAACAAGTTTTCAGAAAACATATATATTAATTCCTCTCCAAAATGTACACACTATAAATTTGCATGTAGAGAATAATATTAAATCGAGTGTTACTTGAGGCGGACATGCTGTATACATGTATGCGAGAAGTACAATTGGTGTCTCGATAGATAACCAGTCATGCATTGCCATTATAGAGCTTCAAAACAATACGGTCAGATTAACAACATCATGATATTCATATTTTAATCACGCTAGCATCCCATTGACAAAGAAATGGCTAAAACCAATCTTAATGATGCAACGTGCGAGCTGATGCCTGACATATTCATATGATCATCATTTTCTTGATGTAAATCTAATATTGTGAACAGCCCATTTTATAGGCTGGTGCTATATATATGTGGAAGCCCACCTCCTAATTATATTTAAAGTACAACTATTTATAGTAAGTGTTACTTTATCTACGAGAAATTAGTCCTCTCAGTCATCGAGTGTAAATCCATGTGACAATATCTAACAATTAAAACCAATGTATCAATTAAGGAAATCAATATATATGTACTTGGTCGTTTGCACACACATGACTATGCTACACTAGTTCTTTTCATCAATTTGTATAAAATATGGCTATTTAATAAATGTGTATACAATATGAGTATTTCTTTTAATAAATTTTCATACACTTTGGGTAATTCTGTTAATGACGTTTAGAGCTAAAACTGCTAACGAAGATAACCCATAAAATATTATATTTGACAGTTCTAAACTTTCATATTGCCACAGTATATCATACACACTCTCAGTATCATTTCCACGGCCCAATTCTTGTTTCACTGTTTTAAGCTATTTACAAAGTAATTATTACTACAGGTATACCATTCGTTAAATTGTGCCATGCATTACCATATACATGTATATGTATATTCCTCCCGATCTCAGTCCAGGCCTTCCCAACCCTCTCAGCCGTTAGACAAGTATGAAGCTGTTGCTGATATTGGCATTATTTCTGAGAGGCAATTCTCTTTTCAGAGGATAAATCTACATGGTTGTGCTATGATCTAATTCATTTCACTTTTCTATGCTTGAAATGGGCATATAAAGTTAGCTTCTACATTGCATTGTGAGTGTTGCCTCCCCGTGATCATGATATACACATATCTACACAGATATGTTAGACGTCATGCAGAATACAAGTATGATCCAATCAGTGATTATTGCACTTTAAAGAAAGAATAAACATGATGTTCATTAGTTTGTTTTTTAATTTAAAGTCGCACAAACCGCGTAGGTTGTCCCTAATAACCCACCAAATCTATATTAAAACCGTCACGTATGTCATTATGTGTTCTATTCACGTTAGAATATTCTCCTCGAAACCCGATCTGCAAAGTTGAACTATACAATATCGTTATGAATAGAATAATCCTATGGTATCGGTAATTAATCTATCTACCATACAAACCGTGCATACATGGCGTAGTGGTCAACATATTAATACACATATATGAATGCACAATTTTACAATAGCCTAGATGTTAGAGTTATAAACTAGAACATGCAACATAAATGTAAAACCTATAGTCAGTAACATAGCTTTAGCAGCATACATACATTCCAGACTGAATCATTCATATTACAACACAAAAACTAGCACATTCAACATATTACAATATTTCATACTACAAACTAAACGTTTTGATTCCCTAAACTTTCTATTAACTAATGTCTCAGCAAAACAAATAAAAACTTGGATAATCAAGAATCATAACCGGTTATATACATAATACATGTAACCGGTTATATACATAATACATGTAACCGGTTATATACATAATACATGTAACCGGTTATATACATAATACATGTAACCGGTTATATACATAATACATGTAACCGGTTATATACATAATACAACAACAAACAACAAACAAATACATTAACCGGTATATACATAATACATGTAACCGGTATATAAAATAATGTAACCGGTTATATACATAATACATGTAACCGGTTATATACATAATACATGTAACCGGTTATATACATAATACATGTAACCGGTTATATACATAATACATGTAACCGGTTATATACATAATACATGTAACCGGTTATATACATAATACATGTAACCGGTTATATACATAATACATGTAACCGGTTATATACATAATACATGTAACCGGTTATATACATAATACATGTAACCGGTTATATACATAATACATGTAACCGGTTATATACATAATACATGTAACCGGTTATATACATAATACATGTAACCGGTTATATACATAATACATGTAACCGGTTATATACATTGCTGAACAGAATATCAACACTCTCTTTCAGAACAAAGACCAACACATCCTCCTCACGTTTCTTTTTACTTTATAAATCCCGACGAAAAATATAGTTTTCGCACTATTCCTGCGTCCGTCCGTCCGTCCGAGTCAATATTTCCAGTCCGATCTGTAATTTATTATGTGTATAACACCTGGAGATTAAATGACGTGAAATATAGGTTACGTGCTGTAACTTCATAGGCTATGAAAGGATTTCGAATTAATGTGTCAACAATGTTCGCTATATATATATATATATGATATATCGTACACATGATCCAGGTCAGTAACTTCAAGGTCAAGGTCACACGTTGTGAGTTTTAATGTGAAATATAGTGACAGTATTTCTTGTCCGGCCTGTCACCTCTTTTGCTATGGAAGGATTTCATAACTTCTTTTGCCACATATAGTTGATATTGTAGCCCATCAGGATTCATGTTGCATAACTCATATGTGTATACTCTGAGTTATAGCCCTGTTTCTTGTTGACCTCTAGTGAACTCTGACCCAATGAGTTTTGTGTATTACGTCACATGATTTTAAGATCGTCTGTTTGTTTGTAAGCAAGCCATTTGTCAATTTCTCTACGGTATTTTCTGGGTAAGATTTCTCCTAATCTACATTACAGATTTTATTCAATACATTGTGTATTTATAAATGTTTCTGTGTTTTAGAGATAATACAACTCATTCAAAATTCTAAAATAGCCTTTCAGCAGAATTTGACAGATTGTCTGTCAAATCCTGTCTGTCTTGTACGGAATTCTGCCGTATTTTGCAGAATTCTACAGTTTTCTGCGGGCTGCAGATTTACAGCCTTACGTTTTAAGCCTGATTAGTATAAAAGGGCGAGTTTGGTTTCAGTTGAGAACTAAGTAATCATATAACATTACCCATCTAATGCACACGCTAACGAATATAAATGTGTGTTAGTACAGTGTGACACCTGTGCTGACCCTATACATGTTTGTGCTTGCAGCCTAATCTATGGCCGGGCTGAGCATGTAAATAATAGTATATATCAAACATATTCATACCGCAACGAATATGAGATGTGAGACAGTATAGAGTGACTCCTGTACTGACCATATATATTTTAGTGCTAGTTGACTAATCTATGGCCGGGCAGAGCATTCAAATAGTAGTATTAACGCACACAACTGAATCACCGTTGTTTATAATATATGAGTGCTAACTAAGCATTTCGCTCGCCCACATGGTTTGCCGGCGGCGAAGTAACAGTTGAGAATATCTTGGAATTTAGAACATTTAGACTATTGTTTAATAGACCAACATTGATTAATAAATTACACTGGGAACCTTTTCGGACTTGATTAGAAACATTTAATCAATTAAAATATTATTTATCTCGAAAGGTATAATAACTATGCAGTAATTGTATGATATTCTGCGATAGATTGATATACATATGAATAACGATGTAAATAATGGACGTGAATATGTTTGTTGTTCTTTCTATTATAATAAATGGAGGAAGCCACTGTTACGCTACTAAGCAGAGGTCCGCTACAATATATCGTATGTACGACCCAGGTCCGTAACTTCAAGGTCAATGTCACACTTGGACGTTTAATGTGAAATGGTTCCGGTCCTGGCTGTAACTTCATTTGCTCTATTACTAATAAATATAAAATAGATAACTTTGATTTTTCTCGTTTCTATGTTTTTGCTAGTCTTGGCAAACACCAATGATATTCCGAAAATTGTCAGTAACATTTACAGTTACAATTTGTATGGGCATTGAAGATTTAGACTCAGCCTCTTGTGTCCCATATTCGTTTGTTACATTCCAGCGGAGGTCAGGATTTGAATGAGTCGACCGAGTTTGCAAAAACTACCATCTCTGACAGGTCATTCCAGGAGTTCACGATTATAATGCTGAAATAGTTTTGACGTAACAGTAGTCGTTTGTGAAGAGTTGGTTAAAGCATTTCACGAAACTTCCTCCCGTTGCTGAGATATGCGATCTTTTGACATAGACTAGTTATCAGAGTTTATTTGATACTTTGTTACTTATAGAATTTTGAATGTTTCAATTAAGTCCGCTCTTAAGCGTCTCTGTTTTAAAGTGTACATATATGTTTAAGCTAGTTAATCGTTCTTCATATGTAAGGTTTCTTAATTATTGAACAAGACGAATAGGATATTTCTGAACTCTTTCCAAACAGTCAATATCCTTTGAGTAATAAGGATTCCATGATTGCACGGAATTTAATAACAACACATGATATCAGAGTTTAATAATCATGTCACGGCGCATGCTACAATTCAAACTTCCTGATTTCATGACACACCATTACACCTGGTTTTACTGGATAACTGATCAGATACTTCTCTCCAAATTTAGATTGTTGCTATACTGTATGTCTTGTTCAGTATCAACTTAAACATGCAACTTCTTACAGCCAACATAGCGATTCGAGGGTATCCATCACTTATTGTGATATTTCTTGCTTCTTTCTACTTCTGCTACTGTAATACTCTAACAGTATGCTGCGTCCAAGGAATGAACAATAAACCAATCTCACATCATTAAACGCGTTAATAGTCAATCCACAAACAATAATGGTATATCACAAGTGCCACGTAATCAAAGCGCCATATTACATTTTGGTTATTTATAGATCACAACATGATTTACTAAATACCTTTATATGAAGCAGAAAGTTAATCTTGCTAGATTTGGTCAGATTTGTGGTATCTATTTATTCTTCAAACTGTTTGTCAATATTTGCTTCAAAATGTAATTATTGTTGTTATCATTGTTCGATATGTTTCCTTTACGAACGATTTAGTTTTATTTATAGTCGCCACTGCCGAGTCATTGGGGCGACTGGTTTCTCTAAGTAGATTACGTTTACATCTAAGTTGCTTATGTTGACAACTTGAAAGGCATCTTCGTTCGTCTCAGGGTGGTTTATTCTGTATCCTATCTTTCGAAGGGATCCCTTTTAGGGCCACAACCTCCACGATCTGTCAGCTCACAGCAGCAATAATGGTTCCGGTTGCTTCGCTGGGGTCCTCGCGTCATCTAGAAGTCAGCGTCAGAACCGTCTCCTTGAAATAAAACACCAGCTTTTCGCCATCGCCAGCACCGAGCATTGCTGTCTCGCCAAGTAGGTAAGTTACTAAGTTTATATTTGCATAGAGTCTCGCGACTTCTGTTGATCCGATGGCGCGGCTTCCGCCAGCGAAATCCTTGATCCATATGCCTGTTGTGAGCTGTGCCTAGGTCAGGACGTGTACGTTATAGAGCCGATACATTTATAGGAGAGGGATCTACTTAAGTAGTTTATGCTTTCCCCTCAATCCCGTTGACACACTGTTTATTATAAATGACAATTTTCCGAGAAAATATGTTAGTTATTTACTTCATCGAGTACGGAAACTTTCGCTCAGAGCCTACGATATCGACTAAACATGTAAGTACGACGCCAAGAATATAATTTCTTTCCTGAATTATTCGGTAACTCATATACAAGCACATACATTGTGCACTACATTTGTAGTGTAGGTAATCGACACTTGTGATGGGTACGTGCGTGGAATAACCGATATGTATTATTAATATCGGTTTGGTGATAATATGACCGAATGTACTTCAAGCAAATGAATGAGTTCGTAGTGTATTATAGGGATGGAAATGCCACATGAATCATTAAAGGCGTAATTAAATCGACATGTCCCTTGTAGAAAATACAAGTAATTCACAAATAATAAACCAAAGATAAAGAAAATTACATGTACTTCGGACTCGAACTTTAGTTAAAATCAAAATGGTGAACCGTCCCGTAGTCAGAAGCTGGATATAACCGAAACGATCCTTCTAGTGTGGTACAGGACATGCTCTCCCGGATTTCGTTTTGTAGATGTTTGTCTGTGCATTGTGGTGCATTCGGAAGCTTGTATGAACCTTCTAGTGTGGTACAGGGCATGCTCTCCCGGATTTCTATGTGTAGATGTTTGTCTGTGCATTGTGGTGCATTCGGAAGCTTGTCTGTACGCTTTGGTGCATTCTGAAGCTTGTATGTGCGTTTGGGTGGATTCTGAAGCTTGTCTGTGCTTTTTGTACAGTTTGAAGCTTGTCTGTGCGATTTGGTGCATTCTGGAGCTTGTATGTGTGCTTTTGTGCATTCTGAAGCTGGTCTGTGCGCGTTGGTGAATTCTGAAGCTTGTCTGTGCTTGTTTTTACATTTTGAAGCCTGTCTGTGCGTTTTGGTGGATTCTGGAGCTTGTATGTGCGCTTTGGTGCATTCTGAACCGTGTCAGTGCGTTTTGGTGCATACTTGTGGCAGTTCGATATCAGTGTTTTCTATGTTTGTTTCCATTATTTGCCAAAATTTAACCGAGACGAGTGCCGCATTATACAATCAAACACATTAGTACATTAAGCTCATTTTGTAGGCTAGGTAATCGCCACTTGTGATTGGTTCATACTTCTGTGATCCGTCCAAGCATTCTATCAAATAGTCATCATCGGGTTGAACAAAGAACACAACCGACTGTCGAGGCGTTCTCATTTTAAGTTCCATCTCTTGAATGCGCACTCTGTGTCTCGTGGCCACAATGGCGTCGGCTGTCCATCTTTGCATTAAATCACCAATATTGACGACGACGGTGCCAGGAATTGGAGTAGCTGGTACAAATCCTTTGATTGGACTGCATACCTCAAGTCCACCAACATCGTCTTGGAACAGTAGTGTTATTGTTCCGTAATCCGAATGTTCATTTAATCGCAGCTGACCTGGTTTTACATCAGCATCAACTGTGATCGGAGGATAATATAAACTACGCAATGCCGTTTGATTGCCCCTCTGACCCACATTTTTATGTGCATCACTCATGAACCTCTCACCAAGACCAAAACCGACAGATAACGCATCACATATACGGCGAGACAGCTCAGAGCAACTCGTGAACATAGATTTGCTTGCCTGTCGAAATGTCTCAGTCGACCAATTGCCTGTGTCTAATCCTGGTTGATAATTAAAAGCTTCCTTCAAATCTGCGGGTTTCTCTATGTCCAAACGTTCCACGTCAATCCAACCGTAGAAGTTTTCTGTTTTTCGAGCGTGTTTTGCCTTCTCTTCAGGAGACTGTTGGAAGAACTCCAATGACGTAGACATTTGTTCATCCACCATCTCTTGACTGATACCATGGTTCTTCAGATAACAGAATCCTATTTTACAGAATGCATCTTTGATAAGACCTCCAACATCTAGCAACGTTGATCTATCAATATCATCACGTTTCCTATGCACACCTAACTGTTCAAAGTCAATAACAGGAATAATGTAATCCTGTGTCGCCATTTGGTCAATGGTATCTGAAATAAATCAGAATACTGTATTATTGACTAACGAAGATATAACGTGTACGTTGTAGCTTCTTCTGAACACATTAATAGTGTATGCAGCCATGTTATATTGTCATTAACATTAATCGTTTTTCATTGTACGGGTTAAAATCCTACCAAGGCATTGTTTTATGTGAGAAAACTATCAAGTAGGTTTCTGGAAGGTCGTTGGTTCTAAATGGTATACACTCGTGTCTGCAACAAAGATCCTATATGCATCGTCACCACTTAGCACTGGAAGCTCACTTTATAAATGTAGTTGTTGGTATATTTTATTGCTATCAAGTAACACGCATAATTAGTCTAGATATACAACAAATGAAATGCAACGAATACTACTATTGATGCTATTACTATTATTCGAATGTTTCTTTAAAGCGACACTACATCGGCACCTTTCTACAGAAAGTAATTCCTATAACTAGTATATGGTATAAGTTGGAGTATTGCAACTAATACAAGGATACGACGTTTGTTGGCATACCAAAATGATATAAGCAAGGTCAACATTCATGCTTAATACAATGGGTGTATCCTGAATAACAAGATTTATTTCGGAAGATTACTGTTATATATCTCACATTTGTACCTATGCATAATTATGTTTAGACTAATTTGATTTAAATTATCTCTAATTAGTCCTGGATGGGTAGTGTATATATAGAGTAAAACACTTTCAAATTCTTAAATACATACCCAGGAATAAAACACAAATCCGGGTAGATTTTTTCTACCACGGACATAAGGTCACTAAAGGGCGCTATTCAAAATGGCCGTCGTCGCACTTACAATCACTATATATGTGATATCAGTGCAATCTTAGTATCTATTTTTGTCTGTGAATTCAATTATAGCAATATATTTCCTGTAAGTTAATTATTTTGCACTCTGAGTCATATGCTATTAAAATACAAGATTTCTGCCATCAGTATTTCGGATCAGAAATGATCGGTTTACGTACTGAGTTTCAGGATAATAAGATGAACACATGTATGAGTCACCAACACTCTAAGAAAAAAGATGGGTCAACGAGATGCTACATGTGATTGATATTGAATTTCTAACAGCTTGTCCACCATGCATTAATTTTCATAATAAAATAATATGCTATACCCACCACTAATTTAAACGATTGCTACCTTGGCTGAATCAGGATGCTTCTAAATATAGAATCATGGGAATTCTCCTGGATTAACAGTTTCTGTAAGGTGGCTCTTTGATATCAATTATAAAACGATAAGACACATACCCCGTCAAAGTAATAGCACGTCTTTGAAAGATATTGCTAAAGAATATGCTACATTGTTATACAATTATTAAGAATTACATGTTGCCCTCAATATGTTAGGGAAATTCTGACCATGGTAGGAAATTAATTTCGGTCGTAGAACCACATAATCCGGATACAGTGTTAGAGCTGATAAAGACGGCGGCCTTTGTCCGTTGTAACTTTTAGCAGATGCTGCACATTCATACCCCTCATCGAAGCCACCAGTGGGCGACATTTCTAATATACTCCCAAGTATTTATAACGGGAGAGTAATCATCCACTACAATAGGAGGCAAGAACGGAGAGTCAGTCTCCGAGGCTGTTCGAAAAGATCGACTTCAATGTCAACATCTGTGCGAGCTGAAACCTGGAGGCTTTTGATGTAAACCCAAAGCAACAGTCTGGAAATGACTATCCGAGTCAACCAATGGAGCAACATGTTGGCGTACAATGTTGTATCACGAGGGACCAACACCCTACCTGCACCGGAGAGAGACACAAGCTTGCCCAAATGCGTGCGTATGCTCGCTCCACTCCAGATTAATTTCCCCAAAATTCATCGTCTTTGGAGAGTTAATAAACCGCTGCCGATCAGTAAACTGACATTCACGGAACACCGTAATATTCATCGGGTGTGTCACACTGCAAGTCTAATCATGTTGTCAATAGGCAAATGCTGTGGAGCAGAGTATATAGCCACCATTAGTCGGTGAAAACGAGGAGTCATTAGCTGAGAGTGGGTCTGCAGCCATGGTAAACACCCGAAACGTGGAAAGCATGGTGTTTATTATAAATGTTTTGTCCTGTCACAGACGGACCAACCGGATGACCCACAAGACCAAACTTTACGTCGGAGCCCAGCCTCATCCACTTACCTCGGCTTACATGTAAGCTCAACAACTGGTACCCCATACCAGGTGCAGTCTCAGATCACATCTGAATCTGACCACATCTATATCAACGGTCTTGTAATTTGGGACATGGAGTGGGTTTTACGACAGAGGCAGAATGTTTCACATCATTGGCCCATGGCCGCGTAGTTGTTATCGGGCCGTAGTAGTCCGGATCTTCATACAAAGTATGTGCCTGAGGTGCTGGAACGTCGCTACGATCAACTATTAACTACTGCTTTACTATGCAGAAACATTTCTACCCTGCTTCTGTTTTCTCTTAGGTATGTACTTAAAGAAGTTATGCATTGGTCTGGGCATGAAATGGCATACACACACTACCTCAGCTACCACTGCATTAAAATGACAATATCACGCGTTAGTAATGACTTCAATGCTATAAACAAACGTCAATTTAGGGTCGTGTCTGACCGTCATGGAGGAAGAAGAAGTATTTTAATTTGCATATAAGCCCTCAAATGGGTCATTTACAAGCAGCAATCTAACACATAACGTAAATAACACAGCATGGCAAAGATGACGCGATGACTTTTTTCTTAACACACATCATCGATTATTACACACAACATTTCTCGCCAGTGAGAGACAGTATGAACACCATCATAACAAAGTTCACATATTATAAATGTATGATTACATAAGCTTTATTATAACAGACCTAAATTACATACATAGTATTTAACATTAGACTATAATTATATGGCTAACATAGCACTAAATGAAAGCATATGTTGACTTTGAATGAATGCTTTATATGCAAATACGCTTAAGTTCCTTATATCTGAAACATTTTCAGTTGTCAATAATGCAACAAACTTAAAATTACTAGGATTATGCCAATAGTATTCTATCTATCATATCCTATTTTTACTTTTGAGAGTTTGTAGACCGTAAAACACTGTTTATTGATTGAAAGTTAGTTTTCGAATTATTTCGGAAGAATTTGTAGTAGCGATAGTAGGTAACTGTGTATACGTACAATTGCTCTTATTATCTGTATTGCTTTTGGCGATGTAGTGTCACTTTAAGTTTGTATTCATGGACATTGAACTGCTTATATACACCCGCCCTGCTCGTTATTTGTTTACTGAGTAATCGTAATGTAAATTGCACAATGTGCTATATGCCCAATATGTAACCATTAAGGCGTGGC
>CM026388.1:14374284-14400001 GCA_014843695.1 Archivesica marissinica | reverse complement strand
ACAATTCAGTCGGGAGAGAGGGTTCTAAGAACACCTTTAACAGCTATTCCTGATTGTTGTTTGTGCCCAGTCTCCGCTTTCAAGCATATGATCAAACAAGTTCCAGCTAAAGAGTTGTCTCCCTTGTTTATATTAAGTTCCGGCAAACCAGTTTCATATAGTATGTTTTTATCAAAGTTGAGATCGGTAATCGTTGATATTGGACTAGAACCTTCTCAGTGTTCTACCCATTCCTTTCGTAGAGGTCTAGCTACTCTTGCCTTCAGGTTAGATATTCCAGGTAATCTTATTCAATTAATGGGAGACTGGCGCTCTGATGCATATTCAATACTCACAACAGGATAAATTCAAAGTGTCTAGGTTTATTGGTAATAATATTACTAACGATGATTCCTCTATGTAAGAGATAACGTCATTACCTTGTACTATTATTAGTTTGGATTATGACAACACCGCTCCACGGTAGTTGTGTTTATTAAAACGTTGTATTATCTACTATTGACATACTGTTACTATAGTAAAGCTGAGTGTTCTAGTTGAATATAGCTATCATGTCTTGTGCGTGTCTTGTGCGTGTCGTCCTTATAAAGAAACGTTTCTGTTGCCAGTTTGGATTATGACACCATCTGAACAGAATAGACATTCACAAGTCAGCATATATTCCATGGTGGTTGTTTCAAATAAAACATTTGAATTACATATGTTTAAGGTATACTATGTTAGGAAAACCAAATATTCTGGTTGAAAATAGCTGTCATGTCTTGTGCTTTTCGTCCTAGCAGAGAACATTTTTCTGTTGTCAGTTTGGACGATGACACCATCTGAACAGAATAGACATTCACAAGTCAGCATAAGTTCCATGACAGTTTTTTCTCACCTAGTATTGTCGTTTTCTACTATTACAGGTATGTGGGCTGCATACATGTAGTTAATAGGTATCGACGGTCTTAAAGACTTGTGTTGCAATATACTATGGTATATACTATATAGTGTCTCTATTACCATCTATTTGACATGCTACATTACACATATACAAATGTTGAGTTCATTTTTAAATGTTACAGAATTCCGCAAAGTGATTATTATCGGCGACTCCATCATTAAGAACATTCCACCGATGGAGGGAGTAGTGGTGAAATCATTTCCGTGGGCCACGATCGGTAGATTAAGCCAGTGTATAGACAAAAAGCTTGTAGACTTGTCCAAGTTTAATTATGTAATAGTACATTTGGGAACGAATAACATTAATAATCGTAGTTCGGTGGCACATATGACTGCAGACATTGCAAATTTGGTTGCATTGATTCGTCGTCGTCGTGGTTATATAGACATAATATTCTCTGCCATATTGCCACGTTCGGTAGATCATGCGCTTACAGATGGGCGAATTAAATAATTCAATCGTATCCTAGATAATGTCATGTCTAAGGATTTGCACTTCAAATTTTGTTTCAAGGGACAGCCAATGCGTTACCTTTTTGCCAAGTTAGATGGTGGTCTGCATTTAAATACGGAGGGTTCTGGTCGTTTAGGACACTTTTATCATCGGGTCATTTCTACATTATCGTATTAGATGTATTTAAATTGGTGGGAGTTTCTTAATCTTTACGCCGGGCTGATCGTTAGAAGTGCAGGTGCTTTGACACGACATCGGTCTGAGTTCAGCACTATTGTTCATAGTAGTGTAGTGATATTAAACTTGTTATACAGTATTACATATATACACATGTATGTTCATGTAAATTTATAGGTGTTTTCCAGTTTGTGTCATTACATGTCTACAGACAAGGTAGGATTGCATGTAGTTTGATATATTTGTTGTTGAATTCGGTTAAGCTACAACGTAAAGTGAGAGTGTTGCTGTTGTTACCTTGCATATTCTGAAGTTATTCATTGTGGGTTACAAAGTTACATACTATCTAACTGTATTCTCACACTAAAGGATTCAGTTTTAATTAATGCTGCCTGCTTAGTTTTGGAAGCGTTTATTTGGCCGGGGTTTGGCGGATTGAGTGGGCATATCAGTTTAACTCAAATCTATTGAATAGGTGACACGTATGTAGGTCATTAAAACTTATTAATATCATCCTCGTCTTGATTGTTTTTCCCAGAAGCAAAGGTTAATTGGTAGATTTTAGTTCCATTAAAATATTTAATTAAGACTGAAGCGCTGCTCATGTTAAGTCGTTAGCACCTTAATCTTTACAGTCAGGCAACAGTCATATTGGTGTCATTTAGTCATTGGATAATATTTAGAGATGACTGTTTTCATTGGTTCCTTGCACCATTATAGTTTCGTGCACGAGATTTCGCGCCTCTTGAATGAATTTTGTTGTCACCTGTCGAATATTTTGATACCCGCCCACCCTTGAAAATCCCTAATATTGGCTTGCTTAAATTTACGTTTGCTTACTACATGTACTAGGTACATTATTTGTCATGTTTGTAGGATCCATTGTGAAATAGTAATCACCATCATGTACTTAGTTCCTACATATATGGCATACGGCTGTAGTGGTAATATGCTTCAGTAATTCACAATGGGTTCTATCAAATTTGACTTGGTCATAATATATATATATATAGACTTATTTAGAGTAATATGCGTCAACATTAACAGTGTTATATTTGTAGATTAACACAATTTATTTGTAAAGATTAGTTTGACATGTGTGGTCTATATTGTGAACCCGATGTGTTGTGCATCGGTTATAGTGTTGTCATTCTGATATGTCCTCCGTGTCTGATATTTGTAATTTAACAGTTGTTGATATTCAGAAAGGCGGATTGAGTGGGCATATCAGTTTAACTCAAATATATTGAATAGGTGACACGTATGTAGGTCATTAAAACTTATTAATATCATCCTCGTCTTGATTGTTTTTCCCAGAAGCAAAGTTTAATTAAGACTCTGTCTTCCATTCTGATCTTGTTTCTGTATTCTTATTATGTGTGGTGTATGCATTGTTCAATATGTATTATATTGGGAAATAAAATATGTTTAAACTAAACAACGGTATGTGTGTTCATCTTGTTAGCAATTTTAATTTATAAAAACGACGTTTTAGAATATAAAATATACTACGCTTAATTGAGGCTTAGACTTTGAAAAATGCCTTGATAGTAAAATGTCACATTTTTTAAGTCTAAATATTTGGAATAAACTAGAATCACAGAGCCGAATAGTGAAACTATTTCTTTCGAGTCCGCCGTAAATGTGTGCATTAATTTATTAGATAAGTTTCTAGTCGCGAACTAGTTCATGAAAGATACATATTTAAGTGTTGCATAACAATCTGATAAGAAATAAAATATACTTACTATTGTGCACATGGTGTCATTAGGAAAAGGGAGATACGTATGCAAATGAGTCCATGCAATTGAAACAGGATTAATGGTGCGAGTTCCAGTCAAAACGTACCCAAGTCAAAACGTACCCAAGTCAAAACGTACCCACAAAAGTCAAAACGTACCCTGGGTATAAGTCTGATTGTGATGGTCACTGTACTAAACGTAGGGTGTGGTCACTATACTCACGCAGGGTGTGGCCACATAGGGTATATATATATGCAAACTATCACATGTTCTACATTCGTTCACATACGCTTGTGGTATTGACAACTTGCTTGTTTCGGGTTCAAAACATTATGGAAACTATAGTACTATGATACACCGTCAATATCAAAGCCATATACCGAAATACCACAATATTGCACATGTAAACAATCAGCTTGCTACACAATTGAACGGCCGTAAAATGCCAGTATCTAAATTTACATGTAAAGCCACTAGTTTAGTTCTCCACAGTTATCATTTGACATCTACCTTCGCCTGTTTTAAAAGATAAGCAAATTGTCTGTGAATTCTCCATCTTGGTCAAGGTACTATATAATATATGCCGGCGACGCTTTTCTACATATGGCTTTAACAGCGAATGTGTGTCATTTTTGAACTTGCCTGAGTATGGCATAAGCACCTGTATACATGTATATAGTCGAGCCAATAGTCACTGTGTATCATATATAATGTTCTTAAACAAAATAAAAACATGTGTTTTGGTATTGAACCCGTAACCATTTGTCCAGACCTCAAGTGTCTGTGCATTCGTTTTCAATATGACATGTATTATAAATAACTTCGTAAAGGTCACGTATATCACATTTGATCTATTATGAGCCATTGGCAGATTTGCTGTGTAAATGTGTGTACTTAGACATGCATGGCTTAATCTTTGAGACACGCATATGATTAATGGCAGGATCAACCAGGTAGCTACTCGCAATTCGCCGGGGAACCTGCTGCTGAGAGGCCATCATTTTGAAACATTTCATATTTTCATCTTAGATCTTTGAAAACTATATACATTAATATTATACGCCATTTTTGTCTCAACACTCGCAACCGATTCTGCGATTACGCACTTATTGATATAGCAGGTGCGTGTCAGATGCAATGCATAGTATGCAACATAACCACATACCTAATAGGTTTACTGAAATGATATCAATGGCGGATGCAATGCATAGTATGTATGCCACATAACAACAGAAATGATATCAAGTCAGCAGACCGCCTTCGTGGTCGAGTGATTAAGGTCGCTGACTTGTATACCACTGTAACCTATCATCTCTGATGGTCACGGGTTTGAGCCCCGCTCAGACCGTGTCTCATTTATATGAAAAAGTTGGCAGTTTCTTACGGAGGTTGGTGCACCAAGTACTGGTTAACCGCTGGAGCCTGCCCAGGAACTGTGTTGTTAGGTAAACTGCCCGTCGGTAGCGACGTTAAATAAACTTAAATAAAAAAAATCACGTCAGCCAAACGCTGATAAGTAGATACGTTAACATTACTCACTTGCTTCAACAGATTCAATTGTCAAAACGAATGTATTCCGAAATGAACATATATTTTAGTTGTATTTTCTCGTGAGCTGTATCGCTTCGCCGGTCAGTACATCACGCTAGTTATGTGAGCATATTTTGTAAAGATGATCAATAATCAGATTCATGGACATCTTCATGAAGCCGTCCAGCCAGGGGCGAGATTTTAAATATAAATAGACATGTGTAGTGTAAATACAAGTTGAGGATTTTAAAGGCACATACACTGAACCGAATTTCTAAACGTCCACCTAATAAATTGTGAGTTTAGGGTAGCGGTTCTGTGTATTAGTCCAAATATTGGTAGTCTATTGTTATCCACCATACTATATCAATGTACACTAAGAAAGCACCACTTTATTGTCATGGCTGACCTAGCGGAACGGAATGTTCGAATCCTAAGTGGTGGCATGAGGACCACGTGCACGGCATGGTGAGTGCTCAATTTGATTGCAATTTATTCTATGTGCGACGCGTAACCGAAAAAACCCAGAAAATATGGCGAGAATGACCATTGAGGAAAGCGGGGCGAGCTTGATACATACACTTCTATCAGACAGGTATGTTCAGCGTTGTAATTGAATTCGATATTTCAAGTACATTTTGTAATGAATCATACAATGTCATATTTTAATATCATTCTAAATCATTTCCATCGTGTTTCCAGGTTGCACTACTTTTCAACAGACGGCATTCAACTATGGTCTTTACTTGTTGATTGTCTTCAACTGTTATACAACATCAGGTGGACGTTTAGAAATTCGGTTCAGTGTACAGTTTCACGTTCAACGCGTCTGGCGAGGCACATGTTTTTAAACCGCACATATTGTCGTTATGTATGCCTGGTGGATCTTGATGTGTAAAGACATTGAAGTTGAAGTCATGGTCGTCCGACTGGTTATCTGATGTATATAATATATATGCCGGAGCAGACGACCTCTTACAGACGGATCTGTAGTGCAGCTGGATTGGTAATCCAGGGATCGCAGGTTCGATAAATAAGCGTAAAACACACACGTCTCTTCATCACAGACGGATCTGTAGTCCAGTGGTAACACGCTGAACTGGTAATCCAGGGATCGCAGGTTTGATCCCCATCTGACCATAATAAAATTAACAGTCTTTCAGATGGGACGTTAAACCGAGGTCTCGTGTCGCTGCTTTACACAGTGCACATAAAAGAACCACATGAGACTCTGGAATAGGTCTCTGTCTGTATCATTGCACTATCCTCCAAAATCTACAATGACTAATATCTTCAGGAGGCATCGTTCATATGGGCAACCGGTAGTGACGATAAATAAGCGTAAAACACAGACGACCTCTCCATCTCTTGCAGTTGGTGCTTCCATTGAATCATAACCTTACACTAACGCTTACCGATTACTTAGCAGTAAGTTTATATTATTATTGCTGTTAATATTGAAAGAGCAAACTATTTGCAAAATGATGATAATATAGATAATATATTTCGAAACAAATTATCTCGAAGGAAAATAACCCAATTGCGTTCTGTGCCTATACTTATTAATTCAAAATGTAACGTGGAATCAGGCACACAAGACTTGAAAAGAGAGGATGGATCAGTAACTGATATGAGATGGAGAAAGCAGAAGAGCTAGGTAAATTTATTTAGTCTGTATTTATCGATGTCCTTTTTAAAAAGGGAATGAATATCCATTCATTCCTAATTCAAATGCAAATGGGCATTTGAGCATCTAAAATGCACTGTTATTTTCCATATATATATTTTTAAAAAACCAACGCAACACAGGTGAAAGTGAGAAAACGTTGTATTAAAATGCATGATAATTAGCATATTTTATATAGTTTAATACATACAATAAGCCGCTTTATAATACTATAATGAAACGGTGTAGAAAATAACAATTATTGTTTCAATGAATTGTACTAAATTCTTATAACTTAAAGGTGAACATAGTAATACAAGTTTATTCATTAACGAAGAAGTGACTGTCGTCTCTTTTTGTCATCTGTTCAATTAACATATCAAATATCAATTTGAACATGTATTTATTAAAATGTGTTCATTTTCTCAATAGTGATGGCCGAAAGCAATATGTAGCACAAGTCTGGGTGATACACGTGGTGACATGGGTATTCGCTTCATGTTCGCGCATACTGATAATCAACTTCAGTGATTCACTCTATTATTCTAATATGTATCGAATATAATTTGTCGAAAATGATCCAATATGTAAAATAGTTTGACTGTGTGAGGCGTGTAGCGGCGAAGACAGTACCAATGTTTTACATATTGAATCTCGTTTGAGGCTTATATCTTACTTAAAATATTGTCGCGAAGTCATACCTTTGTACTTGCTGTCCATTATTATTAATATTGAACTGGTGTCAAAAGGTCAGAGTATTATTTTAAATATAGGCGTAAATGCAGGAAAAGAACAATTTTAATTAGTAGGATCTTGTTATATTAGTAAGATATAAGCCGAAAACGATCCAATATGTAAAATATTGGACTGTGTGAGGCGTGTAGATCCTACTAATTAAAATTGTTAATTTATTACATGTACGCGTGTGATTTAGCATAATATTTTGTCCTTTTGACAGCAGTCCTATATTAATAATAATTGACAGCAAGTACAAAGATAAGACGTAACGACAGTGTTCTAAAAACAGAGAAAGCGGATAGACATTAGGAGGCCTACTTTCCTATTTGTATCCTTGCACGCGGATGGATATTAGGAGACCTAATTTCCGATATGTATCCTTGTACGCGGATGGATATTAGGAGACCTAATTTCCGATCTGTATCCTTGCACGCGGATGGATATTAGGAGACCTATTTTCCGATCTGTATCCTTGCACGCGGATGGATATTAGGAGGCCTACTTTCCGATATGTATCATTGCACGCGGATGGATATTGGGAAACCTACTTTCCTATCTGTATCATTGCACGCGGGCGGATGGATATTAGGGGGCCTACTTTCCGATCTGTATCCTTGCACGCGGATGGACATTAGGATGCCTACTCTCCGATCTGTATCCTTGCATGCGGATATACATTAGGAGGCCTACTTTCCGATCTGTATCCTTGCACGCGGATGGATATTAGGAGGCCTACTCTCCGATATGTATCATTGCATGCGGATGGATATTAGAAGGCAAACAATGTGTCATGTAGTGCACTTAAAGGGATAGTGTGTAAGTGTTCTTTATGTTTATGGCAGTCCACCACATACACAGCGAAAATGCAGGAAATAGTAACCAACAGCAAGTACTAATGCAGAGTGCAACGGAGACGGAGCACTCTGTTATGTTATGTACAAGTTTGTTGATGTACACCAGGAGCTCTCTCTTGGGTTCTGTATAAGTGTGTTGATGTACACCAGGAGCTCTCTGTTAGGTTCTGTACTTGTTGGAGAAGGAGCAGCTATCTGTACAGTACTGGTTGATGTAGTGCAGGGGCCGTGGTGAAAACATAATTGATGGAAGGTGCTTCAGCTGGAGCAGAGGGTATCTACTCCTCTTGTATGATGGCCATCGGTCACATCTGTCACCATATATCATTGACTGGGCCATAACATTATATTGTGTATGTTTTGCCACCACACACATCCCATATTTTACAGATTATGGATGTTGGGTGCTTTGGTCCTTATATCAACTATATAAAAGCATGCTACAGAGTAATGCGGCCATGTGTGAATAAAGTTGACGAAACATCGAAATTTAAAAGTTGTAAAAATGTAAATAAAATTTGAGAAAAAATGAATTGTGTTTGTTTGTACCCATGTTATACTCGAATAAGTTGGGCTATAAAGAAAAACTATATATTTAATGTCACTATATTCAGATCAATTGCATAACAGTATTCAACGGCTCAACAAAACATCGTCAATTAGTTTAACTAAACGTTTGTGTTACACTCTGGTGCTTGTAGTTTTCTAATGTTGTCAACACTTGTGGCCCAACAAATCTGTCATATCAATGTACATGTATACGTCATGTAAGCAATATAGGCAATACAATATGATTAAATTAAGCACAACTGCCACACCATAACAATATTGTCAGACCAGGCCTTTAGGTTATTATAAAGTTTCTTAAATTCAAGCTCAAGCATAATTGATTTGATTGGTTGATTGTTGTATTTATTCTCAGCTGAACCAATCAGAAGCTTGAACTTGAGCTTGATCTTGAAGAATTGTTTTATAAACTCCCGGCCAGAATAATTACAAAGGTATCAATTTTCTACAATACAAATTACATTAAATACAATATAATTACTTTAACGATGTACATGTGCATACATATAATATGTTGCATAATTTAAAAAAATTCGACGCATAATTTGAATATTTCGAATCAAAGCACGCGCAATTTAAACTAGCGTAGATCAGACAATTGAGTATGACACATACTCCATGATTGTTAATACATTATTATTAAAAAAGACGGTTCACTAGTTGTGTTTCTTGTTCTGTAATCGTCTCAAAACGCCCCGAAGAATTATCCCGAATTTGTAAATGTCATCTGACATTTTCTCTGAGTCAAAGCAGACGACGGGTTCTTGTCTTATATGTATATCTCCAATAATCTGAAGAAACAATAGTCACTAATATTATAAGAAATATTGCCTAAGAATATTCAGCATGCATATATACTGTCATACTGTTTCTTATATACACACATGTATGAAAACCAAACTTTAATCTGAAGCACAGCTACATTTCCCATACACACATATGCAAATAAGTAAGCACAGTCTATCGCAAGTATGCAACTAATATATATGCATATTTAACCACACATATGCAAATAAGTAAGCATAGTCTACCGCAAGTATGCAACTAATATATATATACATATTTAACCACACATATGCAAATAAGTAAGCATAGTCTACCGCAAGTATGCAACTAATATATATATACATATTTAACCACAGATATGCAAATAAGTAAGCATAGTCTACCGCAAGAATGCAACTAATATATATATACATATTTAACCACACATATGCAAATAAGTAAGCATAGTCTACCGCAAGTATACAACAAATATATATGCATATTTAACCACATATATGCAAATAAGTAAGCATAGTCTACCGCAAGTATGCAACTAATATATATGCATATTTAACTACACATATGCAAATATGTATGCATAGTCAACGGTTGACAACCGTGTACAATGGACACTACTACCGTTCGGCTGTCCGATTAGCGCAGTGGTTAGCGCGCTCGCTTCTCACCAATGCAACCCGGGTTCGATCCTCGGAACGGGAAGTATATGAGATGGTACGGTGGGCCAGGCCGGACAGGTGGGTTTTCTCCGGGTACTCCGATTTCCTACAACACGAATGACAAACTATACGCTCGCATCCGCGCTACCGAAAGTGATTAATATAAGTTGTTAGAACTTGCTTCGCAATCGTTGTGAAATAAATAAAGCTTACAACTTTTTTACTAGCGTTAACGTGGTATTCAATAGTGGGTCTGGTAATCAGTTATTCGAACACAACAACACATTCGGATACATTGCTAAATAATTAAACATGAACACTTTTAGGTGGATATCTTTGGTTTGGTAATGATCCCGCATTAATAAAGCATGAATTGTTGGCTTAAACAATAACCGTATCACAAAATAGGAAATATTAAATGTTAATGACACAATAATCGATTGAATAAAACTATTATAAAATGACGCCAACAGCATTTGCATCAAATAATGATACTTTGCTATCGTCTTCGAGGTAAGAAAATGTGTTCTTCATTGTTGTACATTAGCTCCGTTGTATAATACTTTCTGTAGCACTAAACAAAGGCAATAACAATAAAGGAATTATATATACGATCATCAATAAATAGTAACTGCAGATGATAAAGTAGACGGATCAAGAAAATCGCCCGATAGTCTTGCAAAACCATATTACTATTTGTGCGAACATTACAATATGGGCAGTGTATGAGGTATTACTGAATGTTATTATCCGGTTTGTCTCGGGAGTTGAAGTGTAATAATTAGTCTTCCTACTTACTTTACCGCATTCGGTGCTTACATACACTGATTCACTGGATAGCTTAGCAATCCGCAGCGAATGCCTCTGTAACAGATGCAGACAGCGCGCTAACTGCAGCACCAATTTCAGTGCTACATCAGTTGTTAGTATCATATCCGTGTGCACAAGATCATCTAAACAGATGTATGCTTGTTCAGTTTTCTCTTTCCTCGATATGAAATACCGAAACAAGCCATTCAATGGTGGACGATTCTTTACTGAAAATATATCTTATGGTCATTAACATCAGCATTACGCTTGCCACATTACACAAATGACGTCGTTACATTACTCATCAGGGCCATTAATTCGCACCCTATCAGGGGTAACTGATAAATATGCATACATGCATTTGTTCCACGTCGGGGATGGGTGGAGGGCAAGCGATGCATACTCTGGATATGGACATAATCCCCCAATCATGATGCTTTGTGGTGTATGAATGATACAGTATTGCTGGCTTTATGATGTATGCATGATACAGTATTGATGGCTTTGTGACGTAAGAATGATACAGTATTGCTGGCCTCGTGATGTATGAATGCTACAGTATTGCTGGCTTTGTGGTGTATGAATGATAAAGTATTGCTGGCTTTGTGATGTATGAATGATACCGTATTGCTGGCTTTGTGGTGTATGAATGATACAGTATTGCTGGCTTTGTGATGTATGAATGATACAGTATTGCTGGCTTTGTGATGTATGAATGATACCGTATGCAGTATTGCTGGCTCTGTGATGTACGAATGATACAGTATTGCTGGCTTTGTGATTTATGAATGATACAGTATTGCTGGCTGTGTGATGTATGAATGATACAGTATTGCTGGCTTTGTGATGTATGAATGATACAGTATTGCTGGCTTTGTGTTGTATGAGTGATACAGTATTGCTGGCTTTCTGATGTATGAATGATACAGTATTGCTGGCTTTGGGATGTATGGATGATACAGTATTGCTGGCTTTGTGATGTATGAATGATACAGTATACAGTATTGCTGGCTTTGTGATGTATGTATGATACAGTATTGCCGGATTTGTGATGTATGAATGATACAGTATTGCTGGCTTCGTGATGTATGAATGATACATTATTGCTGACTTTGTGATGTATGCATGATACAGTATTGCTGACTTTGTGGTGTATGAATGATACAGTATTGCTGGCTTTGTGATGTATGAATGATACAGTATTGCTGGCTTTGTGATGTATGACTGATACCGTATTGCTGGCTTTGTGATGTATGAATGATACAGTATTGCTGGCTTTGTGATGTATGAATGATACAGTATTGCTGGCTTCGTGATGTATGAATGATACATTATTGCTGACTCTGTGATGTATGCATGATACAGTATTGCTGACTGTGTGGTGTATGAATGATACAGTATTACTGGCTTTGTGATGTATGAATGATACAGTATACAGTATTGCTGGCTTTTTGATGTATGAATGACATAGTATACAGTATTGCTGGCTTTGTGATGTATGAATGATACATTATTGCCGGCTTTGTGATGTATGAATGATACAATATTGATGGCTTTGTGTTGTATCAGTGATACAGTATTGCTGGCCTTGTGATGTATGAATGATACAGTATTGCTGGCTTTGTGATGTATGAATGATACATTATTGTTGGCTTTGTTATGTATGAATGATACAGTATTGCTGGCTTTGTGGTGTAGGAATGATACAGTATACAGTATTGCTGGCTTTGTGATGTGTGAATGATAAAGTATACAGTATTGCTGGCTTTGTGATGTATGAATGATACTGTATTGCTGGCTTTGTGATGTAAGAATGATACAGTATTGCTGGCTTTGTGATGTATGAATGATACAGTATTGCTGGCTTTGTGAGATATGAATGAGACTGTATTTCTGGCTTTGTGATGTATGAATGATACAGTATTGCTGGCTTTGTGATGTATGAATGATACAGTTTTGCTGGATTTGTGATGTATGAATGATACAGTATTGCTGGCTTTGTGATGTATGAATGATACAGTATTGTTGGCTTTGTGATGTATGAATGATACAGTATACATTATTGCTGGCTTTGTGATGTATGAATGATACAGTATACATTATTGCTGGCTTTGTGGTGTATGAATGATACATTATTGCTGGCTTTGTGATGTATGAATTATACAGTATTGCTGGCTTTGTGATGTATGAATGATACAGTATTGCTGGCTTTGTGATGTATGAATGATACAGTATTGCTGGCTTTGTGATGTATGAATGATACAGTATTGCTGGCTTTGTGGTGTATGAATGATACAGTATTGCTGTCTTTGTGATGTATGAATGATACAGCATTGCTGGCTTTGTGATGTATGAATGATACATTATTGCTGGCTTTGTGATGTATGAATGATACAGTTGCTGGCTTTGTGATGTATGAATGATACATTATTGCTGGCTTTGTGATGTATGAATGATACAGTATTGCTGGCTTTGTGATGTATGAATGATACAGTATTGCCGGCTTTGTGATGTAAGAATGATACAGTATTGCTGGCTTTGTGATGTATGAATGATACAGAATTCAGTATTGCTGGCTTTGTGATGCATGAATGATACAGTATACAGTATTGCTGGCTTTGTGATGTATGAATGATACATTATTGCTGGCTTTGTGATGTATGAATGATACAGTATTGCTGGCTGTGTGATGTATGCATGATACAGTATTGCTGGCTTTGTGATGTATGTATGATACAGTATTGCTGGCTTTGTGATGTATGAATGATACAGTATTGCTGGCTTTGTGATGTATGAATGATACAGTATTGCTGGCTTTGTGATGTATGCATGATACAGTATTGCTGGCTTTGTGATGTATGAATGTCATGTTATTAATCCCCCAGTATGCAGTGTTGTATTGGTTAGTATCAGTATCGTGATATGTATCACGTGGTGACAGTATCGTCCCAGTACTAGTATTATTCGTGATTAAATCATGATTAATCGTTATTAATCCTGCATGAATCATCGATTTATAGATGTCGGCAAAGTTATTCTCCCATGTATTGGCCTACTTATTAATATTGGGTGTAGAACTTTTCGTAGTATTGCATAAATAAGTTTACACACTTGTGCTTGTTTATTATTTTTGGTTATTAAATTATTAGTAGCTGAATAGATATATGCTATTGGTTCCAATCATACATGTAATTTCTAGTATACTTATCACAGTGTAGTATTTTAAATATTCTCCCGGAGTGATATTGTACAAGTTGTATTATTTGACGTGAAAATGAATAAATATAGGATCTTACATGAGTGATGGCTACATACAATATTTTATGAAACGAGTTTCGGATGTTTGCTATTAAGCGAGCATTTTAACATTACCACAGTAACAATAACTATACATTTGAAGAAAATGTACGCCAATATATGTTTCAGACTTATTACATTAAGGTGCATCCATACGCCGTAGTAAATAAACACCACCACGTAAAATTAGTAATCGACACACTATTTTTACTCACTATCCTTTGCATATTTTGCATTTTATTGATATTAGCAGTTCATGTTCAACAAATAAAGCTTGAACACAAACAACATGCATACGTGGAAGTCGTGATAGTGCAGTGGATGCGCGTTCGCTTCAGGTGCGAAAGGTCCGGAGTTCGAGCCCCACTGGAATTGTTACGATTGTGCCCTTAGACAAGGAATTTAAATTCCACGTGCCTCTTCTCTCTCCTTCATGGCGATGGATTCCATCAGGAATGAGGTCTCGAAAGTGATTAATATAAGTTGGAAGAACTTGTTTCGCAATCGAGCTAAAATAAATTGGTATAAACTAACATGCATAAGTCGAATGTGCATTGCAAATTTGTCATTGTCATGCCGCGACCAATCGGAATCTTCAAACTGTTAGTACACGTGTTGACATTTAAGAAAATATGTCACAGCTGTATTACACTGACCACAAGCAAAGTTATGTGATAACATTGTTTGATGTATGTAATCAAATATGTTCGTTATATTGAATTCCCTTATAAAGCCAGTTATCATGTTTCTTGACGAATTGTTCCAAAGTAGTTGTTTGGATATGTTTTCTACAGTTTCAACATAATTTGTATTTGGTCTAAACATATTTATTCGACATTATTCAACACAATTTGCATTTGATAATTCCTTTAATAGTTCTTTCACATTCCAAATTTTAGTCAACCGTTTCAATGTGACAGATGGATAGGATTGGTGGAGGTGTTGCCATTTACATGAGGTATAGTTTACACGCCACCGAACGCCGTGATTTCATGTAAACGGTATATAAGCTATTTAGTTGGAGGTTCTTGTTAATCAGTGTACATTTCTAGTTCGTGGCCTCTACACCCCCCCCCCCCCGATGGTGCAAACCATATCCAATGGCTCATGCGAGAGCAGAGTGTCGGCCAAACTTTTCATCAACGTTGCAATAATAGTGTCGTAACAGGCGATTTAAATATTGACGTTAATAAATCCACTTCACATAAAATGTCCCATCTGATTTCTTCGTACAATGCTCAGCAGCTTATATCGACTCATTTCACAGAGCATTCTCAGTCCCTTACCGTCCTGATATTTGTTCGCAGCAACCAGCCTGTCAAGTTTCGCCTCTGACCCTTGTGTGCCAGACCGTAACCGTTACCACTGTCCAGTAATTTCTCCAAATCCACATCTAGCAATCATCGCCGCCGCATCTGGTTATACGACAAGTGCGACTAAAAATTCAACAACACACTACGATCAACTGACTGGAGCACTATCATAGACGATGTTAATTTGTATCAAACTGCTGAAACTATTTCAAATGCCATACTCCAAGCAGCACCAGAGAGCAACCCCAACAGACCGTAGTCATTCGGCCAGGTGACGTTCCTTGGATGCCAAGCGAGGTGAGACAATCCATCAGGAAGCGTAACAGAATGCATATAACTATATTTTTCGAATCCGAAGTATAGAACGAACAAACGATTCAGTAGCCCAGTGGTTAGCATGCCGGACTACGAATCCACGGATCGTGGTTCGATTCCCCGTCCAACCCTAATACTATTAACAGTCTTTCAGATGAATCTTTAAACCTAGGTAAATGACCGCAAAACCAAGAACTGGTACACTGCCGATTGCATACGCGACATGCATAAAAAACACTATATTATTGCTCATCTTTTGTAGACCTTGATGTAGTTGTACGTGACGTCGCTTCTAATTCACAATCAACAAATAAATTATCTTATAAAATTATTTCAGATTATAACACTACTTTCGGATCATGTGGCCTGATCGTGATCGCGCATCCAGGCAGTGTTTGACCGATTTGTGCATATATATATATATACCGTATATATATAATTATATATAATATATAATGCACATTTTGCTACTTCACAACGAAGACTACTAGACACAGACAGTTTAAGCTTTAAGCCCTGTTTGCATAAGTTTTGATATACGCGGTAAGTGCATGTTTATGGATACGAATGTGTAGAATTTATTTTGTTTTTGGTGTGTTTTTGTGTATGGTTTTGTGTGTGTTTTTGTGTGTTTTTGTGTGTGTTTTTGTGTGTTTTTTGTGTGTGTGTTTTTGTTTGTGTTTTTGTGTGTTTTTTGTGTGTGTGTTTTTGTTTGTGCTTTTTGTTGTCTCTTTTGTATATTTAGGGTCGTATCAATGTTCAACTGGGCTTGGTATCGGTATATGTATCAATCTAAGCAATCTAAGCATTTGTGGAAGTCGTGATAGCGCACTGGATGCGCGTTCGCTTCAGGTGCGAAAGGTCCGGAGTTCGAGCCCCACTGGAGCCGTTACGATTGTGCCCTTAGGCAAGGCATTTAAATGCCACGTTGCCTCTTCTCTCTCCCTCATGGCGATGGATTCCATCAGGAATGAGGTCTCGAGAGTGATTTATATAAGTTCAAATAACTTATTTCGCAATCGAGCTAAAATAAATTTGTATAAACCAAAAATATCTAAGCATAGATTATATAGGTTTGTCTTGTTTTTTCTCTAATCCTTTGAGTCATTTTTATTTTCGTTCTAGTTTGCGTGCTCTTTTCAGTTTAATCAAACGTTAGCTTGACTTTCTCGTGCGTCAATATGGTTAAACAATAAGCTGGGCTCGGTGCTAGGTCCACTGTGTGTGTGCGCGCGGGTGAATGACATCACTGTGGCACATATTCACTATGTAGTGAAACATGTTTATATGTTCATGATAGCTCATTAGCTGTCTCATCTAATAATAGAAATCATAACGATGGTTTGTATCCATAGCTCGAGCCATCCAAAACTGAAGGTTGTTATTACTTACAAAAACCCAGCTCATTGTTTTTTATGAATGAACTGCGACTCACACATTTTGGGATGTAGATGTTTAGATAAATGTATATACCTATGTGTGGGCTCGGGGCGGAAGTATGCAACTGCAAATGACAGGCAGTGGTTTGGTGCTGAGCCCCGGGGAAACAACACGGGGCAGTTCAAATGAAATTTCCGCGCAGCAAATTAGTTTTGAACAGACCCCGTGGTAACTAATTTTAAGCACGTTCAGATTTTCCCACGGCCCAGGTAAAGGCTCGCTTATCCGCGCAGCCATAACTGAAAGACAACAGCAAAGCACATCGCTAAAACAAAAAAGGAATTTACAAGATTAAATCCAGCTCCTCCACTCCTCCACCTCGTATTGAAAGAAATGTACTTGCCTTACTGTAGTACCATCATGTATATGGATGTCTCAACGGCGTTTGTTAATTTATACCCACCTTCATTTAAGAATATATTTTAATACATGTGGTGCTATCATGTTATCATGTTTCACATATATATGGTGTTAGCATGTTTCACATATATGTGGTGTTATCGTTTTTCGCATATATATGGTGTTATCATGTTTCACATATATGTGGTGTTATCGTGTTTCGCATATATGTGGTGTTATCATGTTATAGTGTTTCGCATATATGTTGTGTTATCGTGTTTCGCATATATATGGTGTTATCATGTTATCGTGTTTCACATATAATTATGCGGTGTTATCATGTTTGACATATGTATGGTGTTATCATGTTATCATTGTGTTTATTCAACATAAGCTCCATATGTTGTATATTCAAGTTTGATGTAATGGACAATAAATGTGCTTATTACTAACCTAATCCTGCGTCCACCATGCGTTACAACAATGACATTGGGTTTCATGTGATATGTTTGAAACTATTTTATATAGTAACACACATTCTTGTAGTGTAATCATAAATCCTTTGATTCATTAATAATGTTACTTACACGATTGTATGCCTTATTTCTTACTGATGTTACTTACACGATTGTATGCCGTATTTCCTACTGATGTTACTAAGACGATTGTATGCCTTATTTCCTACTGATGTTACTAAGACGAGTGTATGCCTTATTTCCTACTGATGTTACGAAGACGATTGTATGCCTTATTTCCTACTGATGTTACTAAGACGAGTGTATGCCTTATTTCCTACTGATGTTACTAAGACGAGTGTATGCCTTATTTCCTACTGATGTTACTAAGACGAGTGTATGCCTTATTTCCTACTGATGTTACTAAGACGAGTGTATGCCTTATTTCCTACTGATGTTACGAAGACGATTGTATGCCTTATTTCCTACTGATGTTACTAAGACGAGTATATGCCTTATTTCCTACTGATGTTACTAAGACGAGTGTATGCCTTATTTCCTACTGATGTTACTAAGACGATTGTATGCCTTATTTCCTACTGATGTTACTAAGACGATTGTATGCCTTATTTCCTACTGATGTTACTAAGACGAGTGTATGCCTTATTTCTTACTGATGTTACTAAGACGATTGTATGCCTTATTTCCTACTGATGTTACTAAGACGATTGTATGCCGTATTTCTTACTAAGACGAGTGTATGCCTTATTTCTTACTGATGTTACAAACAAGAATGTATGTTACGTCACCAAAATAAGTTGCAAGCATAACATGAGAAGCATAATGGCACATTTATGTTGTACGTGCATTCTGACTACAAAACGACAAAATGATGTCGAACCTAAGCTTATTAATATTGCTATAATTTTATGCTCCCTGACAATACATTACTATGCATGCAAATTGCATGAGACGTTTTCGGCTTACTTCTTTTAATGTGGACATGGAACGTTACTGACATCTGGTTGTACATATTCTACTATTACTGTGTGTCCCATTGCTCGTGTATTCAGAACATCAGTCGCATTGACTTTAGTTACTGAACAGCCTGGTGACAAGCAGTACAGATCACTGTTACTTCCGTGAATCTTAAAAAGTTCAGTAAAGTTCCCGAATGCGTTCAAATCTTTTGACACAATGTCTTTTATTCGTGATGCCTCAAGCTATTGTATACAAAGATAGTATCTGATATCATGCCTGTCCTCTGAAGTGTAGGTTAGTGTATGTCGATAGTGTCGTGTCACAGAACACTGACAGGGGTGTAAACTTATGTTGAAACCTACTCGCCCTGTAGGACTAGTGGCCAATAAAATCGACTCGCCCTTAATAATGTGTCACTCGCCCTTAGAAAATTACTAGTATTTTGACCATTTCCATTGTGTAACATTAAAACACCTTTGTTTATAATATACATGTAGGCCTATGCAGGTATCAGTGTGACAGGAGGATCCGAGTGCTTCTTGTTGTATCTTGTTTCAGTTAATAGTGACGTAAATATGAAAGTAATTAACTGTTTTTAAAACTCAATGACTTGTCTTGGTAATGGGACAGGTGTGACCATGGACAGGTGTGACCCCGTTTGGGACACAAACACAAGATAACCTTCTTGATTCTACCGCTGTTTGGTTGGCCTAAAAATGCAGTATACATACATACTGAAGTACAATACACCTTTTTCTATAACCTATTTTATGGTACATATTTATTTATATATCTGAATATTACTTACTATATGTAGTGTTTAAATGAAATTGACAAGAAAAATAACTGCCATTAACTGGCCAATTTCTTGTCCAATACACATAAATATACATGTTAAACTACACATTAATCTAATATAATGTGGTCATACCTATCATATAACCTGGTCATACCTATACCTGGTCCCTAAGCGGGGTCACACATGTCCAGGTAACTATAGACCAGTTAGCATATTGCCAGTTATATCCAACATTTTGACAACGCCATCGTACCATCGTACCATCGACATCGTGCCATCGTACCATCGACATCGTACCATCGTACCATCGACATCGTACCATCGACATCGTACCATCGTGCCATCGGCATCGTGCCATCGTACCATCGTACCATCGACATCGTACCATCGACATCGTGCCATCGTACCATCGACATCGTACCATCGTACCATCGACATCGTGCCATCGTGCCATCGACATCGTACCATCGTACCATCGTACCATCGTACCATCGCCATCGTGCCATCGTACCATCGACATCGTGCCATCGTACCATCGCCTTCCTGTGACGCATGCGCATAAAATGTTCATGCGTGTATACTCAGTTTATACAAATATATCTAAGCTCGATTGCGAAACAAGTTCTTACAACTTATATAAATCACTCTCGAGACCTAATTCCTGGTGTAACTCCGGGCCTTTCGCACCTGAAGCGAACGCGCTATCACTGCGCTATCACGACTTCCACGACCGTGTATATTTACATTCCGACTGCTGTCGTCTACGATGAATCAATACCAGTGCAAATGTATTCATAAACTGATGAACACCATTAGGACCTAACGCACATAATAATACTTGGAGCGTGGGAATCGGGCTACTATTTTCATTCATTAAAACATCCAACGGCCGACTTCCGTTCTATATTTCCAGGCGCGTAGCTACCCGTACGCAAAAACGCAGCTGCGTACACATAGTTTTGAAAAGGTTGAAAAATGTCGGTGATCAAATTATCCATAGATACCTCAGATGGCAGGAAATCGCCTTTACGATGTAAAAAGAATTCAGGGGGAGCATGCCCCTGGACCCCCTGCCTAGGTTGCAATTTCAGTGTTCCCATTTTGCGTACACATACTTTTGGTACGATGTCGATGGTACGATGGTACGATGTCGATGGCACGATGTCGATGGTACGATGGTACGATGTCGATGGTACGATGGTACGATGGTACGATGTCGATGGTACGATGGCACGATGTCGATGGTACGATGGCACGATGTCGATGGTACGATGGTACGATGTGTTATTATCATCGTGCCATCGTACCATCGACATCGTACCATCGTGCCATCGTACCATCGACATCGTGCCATCGTACCATCGACATCGTGCCATCGTACCATCGACATCGTACCATCGTACCATCGCCATCGTGCCATCGTACCATCGACATCGTGCCATCGTACCATCGCGTTACATTTTTTATATACCGCGATGACCCTAACGGAACACCGTACACCTCCCTCTTCTCGCTGTCATCACCACACTGCCCGAATAAAGATCTAATATCGCTTTGTTTACAAGACATGCTTGAACACTTTCGAGACGCATCCATGGGAAAATTAGTTATTTATAGTGTATTTTCGATTTCATGGTTAATGCAATATTAGGAAATTTGTAAGCGTTTTAGACGAAAATAATTTCCATTTATGCTGAATCTGATAGTAGTTGTGAAAATAAATTTCGTTCAAAAATAAAAAATACAGCTTCTTAAGTTACATTCAACCGAAGTTATTCGCCAGTGACTAGGTTTGTTATTATTGTTACATAATTGTACTGCAGATACTATTTTGTTGTTTCTTAAATGGATTATGCTGCAACAATACAACGGACTCGCCCGGCAGGGCGAGTACTTACCCACCTATACTCGCCCACAGTGAATTCAACTCGTAAATGCGAGCGGGCGAGTGGAATTTTACACCCCTGACACTCATGGTACGCCGTCCGCCTCCGTGGTCGAGTGGTTACGGTCGCTGACTTGTATACCACTGTAACCTATCATCACTGATGGTCACGGGTTCGAGCCCCGCTCAGACCGTGTTTCATTTACATGAAAAAGTTGGCAGTTTCTTACGGAGGTTGGTGCACCCAAGTACTGGTTAACCGCTGGAGCCTGCCCAGGAAAGGTGTTGCTAGGTAAACTAACCGCCGGCGATATAGCCCAAAATGGTGCTGATGCATGCGTAAAACCCGAAATATAACATAACTGATGGTACGCCGGATAGTTGCTGCTGACATCTAGGATACCTTCTTTGCATTAGGCATCCTTGTTTGTCGTCTGCTTACTGATCAAATCAACAGTATTTCTGGAACCGAGAATTGGTGATTTTGTCACGTTGAATCCACTGTGTTTAAGAACTGCAGCCATCTGGATGTGCGGTTTCCATCTTTATTAATGTTGAGATATAGACAGGCAGATACAAACGTGGTTCGTATGGTTGTATACGAATAACACTGAACACGTCGTGTACAGTGAGCAATATGCAGATCAATGTCATTATATTTGATGGCTCATATCAACATTAGTTATAATTAGGGATGGGACCGAACATTCCAATATCCGAATATCCGAATACCTGACCAAATATTCGAATCTTATTTCAGTATTCGAATACCACAAAAATCAAATAGATAATTCTATTTTCAGTTTTTGTTTTAATATTGGTCATTTTCTAGTTATCGTGTAAAGTACACGCGTGTACAGGTGAACCGGTGAATATGTCAGATTGGAAAGTTAGGATTTGATTTGTAATATTCATCGAATATTCGAATACTATTCCGTGTAGATCAGCCAAAACTCGTGTTTTGTCTCTTTGACCATATTTGATGGATTGTCTATGTTCCTCAAAATAGATAGCGAGAGCTTCCTTTTAAGAATTGTATACTATACGACTGATCTATAAGCCAGACAGTCAGTTTTAAGTACATACTTTGCTTAATAATTCATAAATAAAATAACTGTAAAAATATTACTTTTCGGTTGATATTTCGTACTTACCCTACTGTCTTTAGAGGTAGATAGATTTCTTTATTTATAGAGGGTGGCCTAATTAGTTTTGAACTAATACTCCTTAGGGCCCTCTTCAATTTGTTAACACTATAGAATAAATGTACATACACAATAATTATAACATAGTTACGCCGTACAATATACATGCATAATGTTGTACAATGTAACTTAAACAACAGCCTGAATAAATCAGGTACTTTGATAGAAATACAAAACGACATAAGCATATTGATTTACAATCATTATATATATATAACTGTCTAGTGTCTACCGATTAAAACGTTGTATCCATACTTTACATTTTGTCTTGAATATATTTAAAGATATGGACGTCTTAATTTCAAATGGTAGACAATTCCATATCTTTGGACCAGAGTATTCTAATGATTTCTTATACATTTCACATCTAGGTCTTGGAATATAGAGATCCATATTTGAAACATTTCTCAATGTCATATCTGAAGTAACTGAATTGCAGTCTTAATTGAAAATGTTCATTCAAATAATTCGGTACAAGATTGTTCATAATTGTGTACATTGTTACTGCTTTTTGAAAAATAATCCGTTGGTCAAAAGTCATTATATTAATTTCAGACATTGATTCACGCAAATAAATATAATCTTGGCCCAGAATGAATTTACAAGCTCGTCTCTGCAATCTTAATAGTGTGTTAATATTGTGTTGTGTGGTGTTTCCCCATATGATACAACAATAATCAAAATGTGGTTGGATATATGCCTTGTAATAAAGTATTCTGTAGTTCAGATTCACAATATACCGTATTTTACCTAATAGCCAAATTTTAGTTGAAATCATTTTCACAATATATTTCATATGTGAGTCCCATTTTAATGAATCCTGAATGTGTACTCCAAGCAACTTCTCTGATTTGCTGGTTTTCAATAATATATTTTCATATTTAAGAGAGAGTGTAGGCTTAGGGAAAGCACATTTTCACTGGGCTGTCATCATAAATAGAACTTTCGTTTTGTCTGTATTAATCTTCATTCCATTTTGGAAACACCAGTATTTCAAGTCTTCCAAAGTTTGTTGTAATCTTGTTTCTAACACTGCTTTCTTATTATGGATATCATATAATGTAGTATCATCTGCATATAAATCGCTACCAGTGATTTTATTTGAAAACATTAGTGGTAAGTCATTGATAAAAAGTAAGAATAAAAGAGGTCCTAATAGAGTCCCTGCGGGACTCCACAATTAACAGTTCTATTTTCAGATAAAACGTCATTTATAGAAACAATTTGCTTTCTATCATAAAGATATGATTGAAAAAGGCTTCAAAGTATTGTTGCTACATTTGTATAATGATAATTTCTTTTAACAAAACAGTATGATCGACAAGATCAAAAGCTTTTCGAAAATCGACCATTACAATTCCAATCAATTTTCCCCCATTCAGTGCTCGAATCCATTTATCTATCATATAAAGTAAAGCTGATTCAGTTGAGTGGCCAGTTCTGAAACCACTTTGTGCTTTGTGAAGTAAATTGAAGTGATCCAAAAAAGTCTGCAGCGATTTATGCACGTGTCTTTCAAAATGTTTCGACAAAGATGGTAAAATTGAAATAGGTCTATAGTTATTGACGTCATTGGTTTTTCCACTTTTGAATAATGGTTTGACTTTTGCAAATTTCCAAGCTTCATGGAAAGTTGATGTTTGCAAACTCTTATTTATTATTACAGTTAAATGTTGTACAATGATATCAGCTGAAAGTTTTAACAGCTTTGGTCCAATATTATCGATTCCAGTAGCTTTAGAAACATTAAGTTCGAGTAATTGCTTTCGGATATTACTCTTTGTAGAGATTATATAGATGTCCATTGTGTAACTGGTGCTTATTTGCAATGTATGTAACGTACCGAAATGTAGCGTAAATTACTACACATGAAGTATGGTTTAGTCTTCAAATATATCTAATATTAATTACAAGCCTTATTGTTTCATTTGCCACGCCTTAATGGTTACATATTGGGCATATAGCACATTGTGCAATTTACATTACGATTACTCAGTAAACAAATAACGAGCAGGGCGGGTGTATATAAGCAGTTCAATGTCTATGAATACAAACTTAAAGCGACACTACATCGCCAAAAGCAATACTGATAATAAGAGCAATTGTACGTATACACAGTTACCTACTATTGCTACTACAAATTCTTCCGACATAATTCCGAAAACTAACTTTCAATCAATAAACAGTGTTTTACGGTCTACAAACTATCAAAAGTAAACATAGGATATGATTGATAGAATACTATTGGCATAATCCTAGTAATTATAAGTTTGTTGCATTATTGACAACTGAAAATGTTTCAGATATAAGGAACTTAAGCGTATTTGCATATAAAGCATTCATTCAAAGTCAACATATGCTTTCATTTAGTGCTATGTTAGCCATATAATTATAGTCTAATGTTAAATACTATGTATGCATTTTAGGTCTGTTATAATAAAGCTTATGTAATCATACATTTATAATATGTGAAATTTGTTATGATGGTGTTCATACTGTCTCTCACTGGCGAGAAATGTTGTGTGTAATAATCGATGATGTGTGTTAAGAAAAAAGTCATCGCGTCATCTTTGCCATGCTGCGTTATTTACGTTATGTGTTAGATTGCTGCTTGTAAATGACCCATTTGAGGGCTTATATGCAAATTAAAATACCTCTTCTTCTTCCATGACGGTCAGACACGACCCTAAATTGACGTTTGTTTATAGCATTGAAGTCACTTTAATATATACCCAAGATAAAACAGAAGCAGGGTAGAAATGTTTC
>CM026388.1:14261599-14373284 GCA_014843695.1 Archivesica marissinica | reverse complement strand
TCAGATTATAAGAACGTTTAAATGCATCTATTGTGCGTATGTGTAAGGCATACAAATCAATAACGAGTATATCTATAACACAACACGCCTAAGCCGTTCTTGGATGAACTGTTGCAACTCATGTAAGGTAGCAGTTCTTAATTCGTCAATACTTTGACACTTTAGATTGCGTTGGTTACTGTTTCCACCAATAAAGTCATATACATACTATATAGGGTTCATATCTGGCCACATCGCAGGCCATGTAATTGTCTGAACAGCCTCTTACTGTAACACATGTTGTACGATTCGGGTAATATTTGGCCTAGCGTTGCCGTCCATGAACATTGGCCTGTCAGCCAACGCATGATTGTCGAAATGGGAGACTACACGTGGAGCGAGCACATTGTCACGGTATTTTTGGCCTGTCGAATTACCATCAAGAACGTACAAGTCAAACTTACAGTCACAGGAAATACAACCCCAGAGTGTTACACCCCACCCCCAAAAGCAGTTGTACCCAAAATATGGTTGTCCTGAAATGAAGTATTTCGTTGTCGCCAAACCCTTGCACGACCGTCGGGCGTAACAAAAAAACGACTTTCATCAGACCAGTGGACCCGTCTCCATGTGCAATTACCCCAAATAATCACGTGACCAGTCAATTCGAGCATGGCGATGATGTAATGTCAATTATGGACGTTATATGGGCCGCCGTGCTCGCATTCACCGATGGAGGAGGCGTCTGCCTACAGTGCGTGTACAAATGTGGCCACCAAACGCTAAATTACCACGAAGTGCACCAGCTGTACTGAAAGCGCCCGTCTGGATATGAGCCGGTCCTCTCTCGGCGTCGTTTTGCGAGGTCTACCTTCACGTGGACGGTCAGTAACATTCCACATTTGACGAAAACGCTGCATCAGTCGTACACTAATGGAACGGTTACTCCTGAAGCGGTCTACCACCCTTCCGGCTAAAGCTAAAACCACCGTTATGCATGCCAACAGCTTATAACAGTATTGTTCATTTTCACCTCACCATACAAAACCAATGGAAAATGAAAGTAGCAACTCTAAACACAAACAATCAGCTTTTGTTCGCAAACACACATTTTGAAAATTACACGTGGCACTTTATACACCCTGTCATATACACATAAATAAGGTAAGTGTGTACAGGTAACGAAAACAGCAAACCGACTTGAAATAAGTTCATCATTAGAAAATATATCAGATGTTGCATAACTTTTGTCAGAGTGTGTATATATATATATATAGTGAACGATAATAACTCAAATGTATTCAAATAGTCTAACATGGCTCTGTATTTTGTCTGTTTGGGCAAAGAAGGAATTTACCATAGTTCATGTCTTAGCACGTGACGTCAAATGTGACGTCGTGTTTGTAGTTTTGTGATCTCATTTACGCACTCTAAAACATAGTACCAACTATTTTTGTATTAACGAAAATTAGTTATTGTCAAATAAAACATGGTTTGTCGTTTTACAGTCTGCATTGCTATTTTCTATGTGACAGAAGTCCAAAGAACATTTTATTCGCCAAAAAATAACTGAAAGACACAACTATTATTTCTTAAATAGGTGATTTGACACAAAGAATGGCAACATAAGTACGCGTATTAATATCGAAGTGCTTGCTGCTTATATTATGAAGCGGCACCTTCGATGTCGAGTGGCTAATGGCTTTGACGTGACACCACTTCATTGGACAGTCACTGCAGTTCGAATCACGTTTGCAGTGTCGAATTGTCTACATGTGAGAATGCTATTCAGCTGACTTTACGGACGGATCGGCTGTCCTAACCGGATGCTCGCCCATGCCTGACCTGTTATTCGGTTGATTAGGACCACGGGATCTTCATCCATCAATAATAGTTGCCATATGACGTGCGATATTAATGTGTTATGCTCAGTATACAAGGTTAGTGGTGTATTGTTCTGATACATTAGGACGAAACCAACACGCACAAACCGTCTGGAATCCGACAAAAAAAACCAGCCGGATGACATGTTTGGCTATATCATATATTTCAATTGATAATTAATCAGTAATACAATATATGTATCTGTTTCATTTGATAATCAACCAGCAATACAATATATGTATCTATTTCAATTGATAATCAATCAGTAATAAAATATATGTATCTAGTTCATTTGATAATCAATTAGTAATACAATATATGTATCTAGTTCATTTGGTAATCAACCAGTTTATACAAATTTATTTTAGCTCGATTGCGAAACAAGTTCTTTCAACTTATATAAATCGCTCTCGAGACCTCATTCCTGATGGAATCCATCGCCACGAGGGAGAGAATCAATCAGTAATACAATATATGTATCTATTTCATTTGAAAATCAATCAGTAATATAATATATGTATCTAGTTCATTTGATAATCAACCAGTAATACAATATGTGTATCTAGTTCATTTGATAATCAATCAGTAATACAATATATATATCTAGTTCATTTGATAATCAACCAGTAATACAATATATGTATCTATTTCATTTGATAATAAATCAGTAATACAATATATGTATCTATTTCATTTGATAATCAATCAGTACTACAATATATGTATCTAGTTCATTTGATAATCAATCAGTAATACAATATATGTAACTATTTCAATTGATAATCAATCAATAATACAATATATGTATCTATTTCATTTGAAAATCAATCAGTAATATAATATATGTACCTAGTTCATTTGATAATCAATCAGTAATACAATATATGTATCTATTTCAATTGATAATCAATCAGTAATACAATATATGTATCTATTTCATTTGAAAATTAATCAGTAATATAATATATGTATCTAGTTCATTTGATAATCAACCAGTAATACAATATATGTATCTGGTTTATTTCATTGTTGTACATAATGCATTAACCTAGGCTTGTGTCTTGTCCAGTCTCCTTTTCATCTTTAGTAATTGCAGAACTCTAGAACACAGGTATTCATAGCATTTGGGGAGTGTGTACATGTTTGTACAAGGATTCTACTCATAGCATTTGGGGGGACTATAGTGTGTACATGTTTGTACAAAGATTCTACGCATATAATGTGGGGAATATAGTGTGTACATGTTTGTACAAGATTATCTTCTCATAGCATTTTTGGGGGGGCTAAGTGTGTACATGTTTGTACAATGAATTCTACTCATAGCATTTGGGGGGACTACAGTGTGTACATGTTTGTACAATGATTATACGCATGTAATGTGGGGGAATATAGTGTGTACATGTTTGTACAAGGATTCTACGCATGTAATGTGGGGGAATATAGTGTGTACATGTTTGTACAAGGATTCTACGCATATAATGTGGCGGAATATAGTGTGTACATGTTTGTACAAGGATTCTACGCATATAATGTGGGGGAATATAGTGTGTACATGTTTGTACAAGGATTCTACGCATGTAATGTGGGGGAATATAGTGTGTACATGTTTGTACAATGATTCTACTCATGTAATGTGGGGGAATATAGTGTGTACATGTTTATACAAGGATTCTACGCATGTAATGTGGGGGAATATAGTGTGTACATGTTTGTACAAGGATTCTACTCATGTAATGTGGGGGAATATAGTGTGTACATGTTTGTACAAGGATTCTACGCATATAATGTGGGGGAATATAGTGTGTACATGTTTGTACAAGGATTCTACTCATGTAATGTTGGGGAATATAGTGTGTACATGTTTATACAAGGATTCTACTCATGTAATGTGGGGGAATATAGTGTGTACATGTTTGTACAAGGATTCTACTCATGTAATGTTGGGGAATATAGTGTGTACATGTTTGTACAAGGATTCTACTCATGTAATGTGGGGGAATATAGTGTGTACATGTTTGTACAAGGATTCTACGCATGTAATGTGGGGGAATATAGTGTGTACATGTTTGTACAAGGATTCTACGCATGTAATGTGGGGGGACTATAATGTGTACATGTTTGTACAAGGATTCTACGCATATAATGTGGGGGAATATAGTGTGTACATGTTTGTAGAAGGATTCTTCTCATAGCATTTGGGGGGACTAAAGTGTGTACATGTTTGTACAAGGATTCTACTCATAGCATTTGGGGGGACTACAGTGTGTACATGTGTGTGCAAGGATTCTACGCATATCATTTGGGGGTGGGACTACAGTGTGTACATGCTTGTACAAGGATTCTACTCATAGCATTTGGGGGGACTATAATCTGTACATGTTTTGTTTAAACATATTTTATTTATCAAGATAAACATGACATATAACATCTGTACCTATAACATCCAAACAATACAACTATCAAGACAAGTGGATTGAATTGAAAGCTTGGGGGACTATAGTGTGTACATGTTTGTACAAGGATTCTTGGCATAGCATTTGGGAGGACTATAGTGTGTACATGTTTGTACAAGGGTTCTATTCAGAGGAATTTCAGATTTCGCACTGATCAACAAAATTACCTTGATTTTTCGAAATATAGCCCATATCCCATTTCTAAATAAAGCACAATTTTAAACTACATGCAGTGCACACAATGTCATGAAACATTGCACCAACAGGCCATATTTCACTAATAGGACACTGGTTCGTTCATTAACAAATATATCTTTCTACTGGGGTGTCGATTAATAAAAGGCCTAATAAAGAGGCCTAACATATCACCGGAAACTGGAAAACTTGACCTCAATACATATCGACCATAGTGTACATCATGACCTCAATAGCTCACATATACCCTGATAAACAACATGTATGGAAGCTACAAATGAGTTGGGGGTCGAAATGTCATGAGGTCGATATGTACTTGGATCGAGTTCTCATAAGAAGTTGGATGTTGGGTTCGAGATGTCCTGTTGTCGAGATGTATTGGGTCAACGTGCCTATCAACGTTATAACATTTTGTCTGTTGTGAGTTCCCTCCGTTAAAAGGTCACTGGCTGCTTAAGGGAGGTTTTACTGTACGTGGATTACGAACCAATAAAAACAGTTATAAACCATAGAGGAGCTGTGATCTAAATCTCACAATTCACACAGACAATACTTGGAAACGAGGATGTCCTCCGTGTAATACCATGGACGTACCGGTATTGAGTCACCCAAAGTTTGAATGGGAATAACTTCTAGTCAGTCTCATTTATAGTTTCTAAAGGAATATGGCTATGCAAAGAGAAAATTCTTGCATTTAATACGCTTGACTAAACTCAGATAGCTTACTATACTTTAGAATAAAACCACAATGTCACTCACATCCACGCGAGGGGTTCGACATTAGAGGAAGATAGATAGATATACATGTGAAATTCAACATGACACAAAACAAGGACACAAGTTTCGAACATCAATCACATTTCATGTAGCAGAAATATGTTTTCCGGTATTGTCACATGATTGACACCAAGTATTTGACTTCCTCCATTACAAACAAGTATGTTTTTTGCATATATCTCTGTATAAGGGATGCTTAGGGTACACGTGAATGAGACTTATGAAAACAATAAACATTTACATATTTTCCAAATAAAAGGTGAATATTGATATGTTTTAGCGTCAACCATATAATCCAAAATACATCCTACTCTTAGCAATGACGTCATTTGAAAACAAGTGAGTTCCGGAGATAGGGCGGTTGACTAGATCTATTTTTAGATAACTTGTTTCATGAAAGCTTTCGAGGTATCCACTGATTTCTGACAATGGATTAATGACAAGTGTATAATTACTCCTTAGAGAATTAGATACCAGTCAGGCGGACATTTAAATGATAATATGTATAACTACTACTCCTTAAATAATTAGATACCAGCCAAGCGGACATTTAAATGATGTCATGCATAACTACTACTCCTTAAAGAATTAGATACCAGCCAAGCAGACATTTAAATGATGACATGTATAACTACTACTACTTAAAGAATTAGATACCAGCCAGGCGGACATTTAAATGATGACATGCATAACTACTACTCCTTAAATAATTAGATACCAGCCAAGCGGACATTTAAATGATGTCATGCATAACTACTACTCCTTAAAGAATTAGATACCAGCCAGGCGGACATTTAAATGATGATATGTATAACTACTACTCCTTAAATAATTAGATACGAGCCAAGCGGACATTGAAATGATGTCATGTATAACTACTACTCCTTAAATAATTAGATACGAGCCAAGCGGACATTGAAATACCACATTTATTTTAAATTGTATTTGCTTACATTGTTCGAAGTGTAGTCCTGCAATAGCTACAGTTCTTCCCAAATCCAACAGCAGCCAAGGCTTATATGTATACACCGATTCGTCCGAAAGTATGGATGTGTCTGGAAGTGATACACTGTATGCTGTATATGAACACTTATTATTCGAAACACTCAAATGTACTCATATTTATAGAAATATTCCTATTAGAAAATATGTTAACTTAAAACGTTAGCTATGCATATACAGCTATGCATATACAATTATAACTATGTATATAGGATCATATGTGAGTGGTGATTTCATATAGTGTAGCAGATAGTTGAAACACTCTTTCAAATGGTGATACAAGCACCAAACTTGGCACAAATACTTCTTAGACATTACTCTTTTGACAAAGTACGCGGGCCACATGGAATTCAAGATGGGTGCCCATTTTGTCGCCATGCAGACAGGTAAATGTGATATTTTAGCATATAATCTCACCACTTTGATCAATTTGGATGATCTTGGCATCTAAAAGTAGGGTTTTGACTACATGAAAGCTAATCATTCATTTCTAAACCTTTCAAGGAGCTCCTTTCTACCATTTCTAGCAAAAGATTGTGAACAAATATAGATAGACAAGGACATATGCTACGAAATATTTTATTTAAATTATTAGAATGTAAAACTGGAATGTGTTATGCGTGCTTAACTAAGCTAGTGGAAGTCGTGATAGCGTAGTGGAAGTCGTGATAGCGTAGTGGAAGTCGTGATAGCATAGTGGAAGTCGTGATAGCATAGTGGAAGTCGTGATAGCATAGTGGAAGTCGTGATAGCATAGTGGAAGTCGTGATAGCATAGTGGAAGTCGTGATAGCATAGTGGAAGTCGTGATAGCATAGTGGAAGTCGTGATAGTGTAGTGGAAGTCGTGATAGCATAGTGGAAGTCGTGATAGCATAGTGGAAGCGCTGTCGCTTCAGGTGTGAAAGGTCTGGATTTCGAACGCCGCTGGAGCCGTTGCGATTGTGCCCGTAGGCAAGGAATTTAAATTCCACTTGCCTCTTCTCTCTCCTTCATGGCGATGGAGTCCATCAGGAATGAGGTCTCGAGAGTGATTAATATAAGTTAAAAGAACTTGTTTCGCAATCGAGCTAAAATAAATGTGTATAAACTAAACTAAGCTAAGCTATGTGCATCTGCACATTTCCATTCAATCAGTCCATACCAGGTTAGGCATGCTTGTCATCCAGATGAATTTGAAATGGCGGTCTGCTATCTGATATTTATGAATGAAACTGTTGTGATCACGTGTTTAGGTTACTACATAATTCCCGTATTACCAAATATGGGCATAATTTTAAGGTCAGAGAGACGCGCTTTTTCTACTGAATGATTATTTTTCCAAACAGACCCCCCCCCAATTTAGTATTTTCATAAAATCAAGTTGATGTTCATATCTATGGAACTTTCTCATGTACATCTATTGACATGTGGAGATATAGCCAGATTCTCGCATTTTATTATTCATAAAAAGTAGGCCCATCGTGAGCCTAAAGCTATTCGTTGTTTTCTGGTGGGAGATTAAAAAGGTATTCATGTTTTATGTTAAGATGATAAATATACTGCTAGACTTACATATTACACAGATTAAGATCTCTATCAAATACTCACATAATTGTATTATGACTACCTTTGTATAAACACCCAAATCAGTGCCTTGGCGCGGTATACTCGGAACTACTGACTACGTAACTGCTGACACGATGGCGCCAAAAACATGATAAACACAAGTGATTCCCAATAATATTTCCTCTTTGTGTATTTGTAATGTTGCAGCGGAGAAGTCATAGGATGAAGCAAAATGAGTTTTAAATTCAGGTACATAATAGTATATCTGTATTTTGGTTTTTAATAGCTAGTACCGCGATATACCCATACTGCATCCTATATAAATTCGCACCTTAAGTCATACGGCGACTCTCTAACTAGTATTGTGGAAGAAGACTCAATGGTGCCCCCCCGAATAGTATATCAGGCACAAACGGGTACCCGGCTAGAACAACCGACCTTCCACAATCCCGCTGCATAGCTTCATCACATGAAATATTTCGGCATCCATCCCGAGTGAAGATATAATGTGGTCATGTCTCAATCACCTATTTTCATTTTTTGTTTTCAGAAATTGTCTCAATCATCCCACTCGAGTAAAAACGTATCAATCACCTCACTCGAGGGCACTACTTATCAAGCACCTCACTCGAGTGCACTACATATCAATCACCTCACTCGAGGGCACTACATATCAATCACCTCACTCGAGGGCACTGTATATCAATCACCTCACTCGAGTGCACTACGTATCAACCACATCACTCGAGTACACTACGTACCAATCACCTCACTCGAGGGCACTACGTATCAATCACCTCACTCGAGGGCAGTACGTATCAATCACCTCACTCGAGGGCACTACATCTCAATCACCACTCGAGTACACTACTTATCAATCACATCACTCGATATCACTACGTATCAATCACCTCACTCGAGGGCACTACGTATCAATCACCTCACTCGAGGGCACTACGTATAAATCACCTCACTCGAGGGCACTACAAAAGCAAATATCAAAATAGAAACATAATAATTATACTAATCATTTTGTCACCTGTTAATAACCAAATTGAATGAAGAACAACATAGTTAACATGTTAAATTCAAGACACATGAACATAATTAGGTGTCAATTTTGACATATGGATATTTACGGGTCATACAGCCACTACATTGGTCAACGATGTCCATCGTGATCCGCACATGTCCATGTGTCCGTCTTGGGTTGGACACGATAAATGCTGGAACAGATAACGGAAATGTATATGCAAAACTTCTGATATCGTATCCACAACGATATAGTCTCAAGTTAAATGTGTACACCATGATTTAGTAACGTGCTATATGTATATCGTATCCACAATAATATAGTCTCAAGCTAAATATGCACACCATGCTTTACTAACGTGCTATATGTATATCGTATCCACAATAATATAGTCTCAAGCTAAATATGCACACCATGCTTTACTAACGTGCTATATGTATATCGTATCCACAACAATATAGTATCAAGTTAAATGTGTACACCATGATTTAGTAACGTGCCATATGTATATCGTATCCACACCAATATAGTATCAAGTTAAATGTGCACACGATGATTTAGTAACGTGCTATATGTATATCGTATCCACAATAATATAGTCTCAAGTTAAATGTGTACACCATGATTTAGTAACATGCTATATGTATATCGTATCCACAACAATATAGTCTCAAGTTAAATGTGCACACCATGATTTAGTAACGTGCTATATGTATATCGTATCCACACCAATATAGTATCAAGTTAAATGTGCACACCATGATTTAGTAACATGCTATATGTATATCGTATCCACAACAATATAGTCTCAAGTTAAATGTGCACACCATGATTTAATAACGTGCTATATGTATATCGTATCCACACCAATATAGTATCAAGTTAAATGTGTACACCATGATTTAGTAACATGCTATATGTATATCGTATCCACAACAATATAGTATCAAGTTAAATGTGCACACGATGATTTAGTAACGTGCTATATATATATCGTATCCACACCAATATAGTCTCAAGTTGTGTACACCATGATTTAGTAACGTGCTATATGTATATCGTATCCACAACAATATAGTATCAAGTTAAATGTGTACACCATGATTAAGTAACGTGATATATGTATATCGTATCCACAACAATATAGTCTCAAGTTAAATGTACACACCATGATTTAGTAACGTGATATATGTATATCGTATCCACAATAATAATTTATAGTCTCAAGTTAAATGTGTACACCATGATTTAGTAACGTGACGGATATGTAGTCCAGTGGTAACACGCTGGACTGGTAATCCATCGATCGTAGGTTCGATCCCCCACCTGACCCTAATAACAAATTAACAGTCTTTCAGATGGGACGTTAAACAGAGGTCTCGTGTCGGTGCTTTACACCGTGCACGTAAATGAACCAGAGGAGATTCTGGAATGGGTCTCTGTCTGTATCATGCACTATCCTCCAAAATCTAAAATAACTAATCTTTTCAGGAGGCGTCGCTCATATGGGTAACCGGTAGCGACGATAAATAAACGTAAAAAAAACCAAAGTACACCGTGATTTAGTTACAAGCCATATTTGTAAACGTTAGCAACATGCCATTATTTGCACAAACTAATATAGTTTCAAAAGCCATATGTGACCCACCATGACAAAATCAGTCTTAAGTCGGAAAACATAAATAATGAGTTAACTATACCATCATATAGGAATAAGTATAAGCTTTCTATGGAGACGCAGTGAAATCAAAACACCATATGTTCCACATGACACAACTAGTCATATTTGGTATCAAATTAAAGGTAAATGTCCATTCTTTAAAATGCCACTTTGCTGAACTTAGTAGTATACATAATGGTTCAGCTGTTCTAGTATAAATACAATAATAATAATTAATAAGAAAATAATAATAAAAATAAATTAAAAAATATTTTTTATTGACTTAAATTTTATTTACTTAAACCAATATATCCTGAGAGGATTATTCTGACTTTTCAGAGTACATGTAGCAATATCCATGTCTCTGTAGATATTCTAGTTGTATGGCCCCTGTATATTGACTCCTTTGATATGACAGTGCCTAGGGCATAAGTGGACACCTGCATGTTAATTGGATCATAATATGCCTACAAAGTAGCAGTGTTTCATTGATCAATTGCACAATTCCCCTTATCAGTTGTGTTGTTTTAGGAAAGGATTAGGGGGTAATTTATGGCTTTTTGTGGGAAGTAAAGTAACCTTGTATATTGTGCATTAGAAAAGGGGTCAAAAGCTGGTTTACAGTGAAAAGTAAACAATTATTTTGTAATATTATGAAATATAAAAGCTGAATTAAGTCATAGTTATTAAAAAATGAATGAACTTTTGGATTCAGGTGAAGTATTATTTTAGAATTTATATTAAATACACGTACGTCCGAAATACTGGGCTACACTGAACACAGGTGCAGATAACGGTGTGTTAAAATTTCACACAACAAATCAGCAGATACAGGTTCTACACTCGTCTAGGTTTACCATTTACCTATATATGACTGATTTACATCGAACTAAATCTAAATAGTAAGCTATATAATGAATAATCGTCAGGAAATCACACCGAAAATCGTTTTGTTTCTATCCAATCGTCTGTGAACATAGGAACAGGTGCGCACTTGCAGATCACGTGGTGTTTATCGTCCAATGGATGAGTGGGAATCACGTTTACGTCGCAACCGAAGAGATTTTTGAAAACATTCCATCGATTTAAAGCCGTTTGATTAGTTGGAAGCATATAAGATCTTACTTCAAAAATAGCATCAGCTGAAAACACGTCATCTCTAGTTTATTTCGGTACCAAATACATGGGGCCAAACCGCGGGACAGTATCATTGAAGGCCATCGGAAAACACCGCCTACCCGGCTTAGATCTTTTGTTTCACTGCGATTAATAACAATGGCAATTAACACAAGCCATATAAAATGTGTTTTTAATGCCTTAAATTGGGGAACAGACAATACCCCCCCCGGAAAATATCCCCCCCCCGTATATTTTGACCCAGGCGACAATATCCCCCCATCAAAAAGACAGGGCGGACAATATCCCCCCCGTAGAAAATCACAGGGCGGACAATATCCCCCCATCAAAAAGACAAGGCGGACAATATCCCCCCCGTAGAAAATCACAGGGCGGACAATATCCCCCCCGGACATTATCCCCCCTTATAAACTTATAAATTAACGCAAATTAACAAGCTTTATTTTATTTCTGTATAAGTAAACGTCGACATCAAGGGGTGTTTCTATCATCTCACCCAGAGTACCTGGAGACGAGTACAAGCGGAAGGCCTCGCCACTGAGTACCGAGAAAACGACGAGCTGAAGCAGTTTGTCGGAATTATTGACGGCCTGGCGTTCCTGCCGGTTGACGAGGTTGTCGAAGGAATGACGGCACTGAAGGACCTTGCGCCAGACTCTTTGATGCCAGTGATAGACTATTTCCACAACACATATGTCAGCGGCGGCTACAACTCGGTTAGGGGACCCAATGGAATCATCAGAATGCGCCGTACACCACCGCGCTTTCCACCACCCACATGGAATGTACATGAAACTACAATGACAGAACTAATAACAATTGCGAAAGTTGGAATAACTCATTTAGACATTTAGTTGGACATAGTAATCCCAGTCTGTGGACAGTACTCTCCTGTCTGCAGAAAGACCAGACAGCCGTGAACACCGAGATGGAACGTCAGCGGACTGGACAACCATCGGCCAAACGCGCTAAGAAGACGAGCGTTTCTCTCCAGAAGAGACTTAACAAATTATGCCGCCAGTACCGTGATGGAGCGAAAACGACAGCCAGTTTCCTGTTCGCGATTGGCGAGTGCATAAGACTGTGAACAATTCTTAGGTTTCGCCACTATGTGCTAAATGACAAGTCTCAATTAGCACTTTCGTGAATAAGACTATAATAAACACCAAAATTCACACAAAATATCGCACTGTCCTACATCATTATTTATCATGCTTATGTGCTTGTATACGGAAATGAAGGTTTAGTTAGAGTGATAGCCATAACAATTGTTCACTTCTGGATAGAAGCAACAAACTTACCATGGTAATAGGTAAATACCAGAAGATTATTTTAAGATCGAGACCCACTTTCAAATTTCAAGATGGCGGCCAAAATTCAAGATGGCGGCCAAAATTCATAATAGCGGTCAAAATGGCCCCAAAACAAAATAATTATACGATTTAAATGACATGTATGATTTTCAAAGGAGAAAAAAGTGAATATAAAGCTACAATTATGAAACCTTTATTAGATGAACACTATTGAATGATAGAAATAACATTTTCATTTAATTGCAGCAATGAAGTGACAGTTGAAATCCACTGGAAGTACAGTTTTAGATGCTCTTTTTGTCAGTAATACTATAATGTTCAGTCAATAGACATAATGTACCCCCAACGGAAGCATAGTTTCAGATTTTGTAAGTACCATCCGTTGAAATAACTCATTGCATGCTGTTTTGGTGATTCTGTGTTCTAATGCACACCGATGGAGTTCAGGTTATATACAGCTTTTTTCAACTTTATATCCACATTTCAACAGTTCATAGCATGACACTGATGCCTGTGGGAGTTTTGTCCATAGTGGTTCCCATGGTGATGTTTCATCTGCTTCCTTTATCCAGCCCCATTCGCTTGGCAAAGGCATCTCTGGGTATGGAACAAGTGCCTGCCACCAACAATAAACAGTCTGACAATCTACAAGATTTGTCTGTTGGAGCTGATGTTGGAGGAATCAGGTCAATAGATCGTCCTTTCCATGTGAAGATATCTTTACGTGTTTCTTTCAAGTTTTCTGTGGAGCTTGAACTATCATAGAGGAGTATAACATAGCGCTCTAACACTGACCTTTTTTGGGCAATGTCATTTTCTGAGGGCATGTTTTCTAGACACTTAAAGGCTTGTGTGGCATCTTTGTAGGTTGCCAATCTCGACCATGCTTTTCTCTTGCCCTTCCCACCAAAGGAGGATGTCTGATCACACCCAGTAAATGCATGGAAGGCTTGTAAAACTTCCGATACATCTTGTCCCAGATTTAATACCAGTTCATGGATAGGAATGTATCGCAAGGATTTTCCGCTTCCAAATGCTACCCATAGCTCATCTATTTGCAAGTGTGTATATTTCAACAATTACAACATCTGTGTCTACCGTGCGTATTATCAGTTTCTTATTCCTTGCTTCCCAACATGTGAGACATGTACATGAAGTCGTGTGTCGGCTGCCTCGTGCGAACTTGGAGTAACATGCCTTGTGTTTTCAATTGCAACTATGTCACAACCTGTGGTTGAAATGACACATTTCCCATCAGCACGCTGCAGTTTGGAGTATTTATCGGCCAAATATTGAAATAACTATTATTATCATCATGTCTGAGGAAGGATCCCAATTACCCGGAAATTTGTATCTTCATTCACTCGCCGTCATGATCCAGCCCCGCATTTTCTTCTTGTGGCTGACCTCAAGCTATTTGGAATATACATATCCCACACGAGATCAAGGCGTGTTACAGATTGTATTTGGCGCTCTATATGAGGCATAAATACGTTGTCAAAATACTCCTTGACAGTCTTGTTGTCCCGTGGTTTCAATATATTAATTACAGCTGATTAATTACAGCTGCTCCATCAATGTTATATTTTTATATTTCGAGTTTTACGCCTGCATCAGCACCATTTCGGGCTATATTGCCAGCGGGCAGTTTACCTAACAACACCTTTCCTGGGCAGGCTCCAGAGGTTAACCAGTACTTGGGTGCACCAACCTCCGTAAGAAGCTGCCAACATTTTCATATAAATGAGACACGGCCTGAGCGTGGCTCGAACCCGTGACCATCAGTGATGATAGGTTACAGTGGTATACAAGTCAGCGACCTTAATCACTCGACCACAGAGGCGGACACCATCAAGCAAGAGTGCATCTACTTCAGGCAGCATTTCATTCTGTGAAGCACAGTGTTGCTTAAGACAGTCCATGAGCTCTGACTTCTTACTAAAGCGCAGTTCTCCAAAGTGAGACAGTGTTAACCCATTCTTGTTAGTTACTCGTTCTCTGGCCTATGATTTTCTACGGGGGGGATATTGTCCGCCTGGGTCAAAATATACGGGGGGGGATATTGTCCGGGGGGATATTGTCCTACACTCCTTAAATTACACAAATACGTGCTTCTATCACATTTATTATAAAGATAAATGATTATAAAATGCCATTATACAATAATCTGAAAATGTTAAAATACCATTGTGTTGACTTATAATGTAATTATCTGCCTTACGATAATCCCGACTTACGACTGATTTTGATATGACGATATGCAAACACTATTTTAGTCACAAAGGCATATTTCATATATAATAATTTCTTGAATTAAAATAAATTTGTAAATTAAATTAGACAAAACTTATGTATATTAATCGCCCTCTATACCTCATTACTGGTTAATTCCATTGTCACGAAGGAGAGGGAGGCATGGTATGTTATGTGTTACTGTTACGGACGCAACCACCGTCGTATTTAGGGGTCTCGCACTCAGAACCTCTCGGTTTCAAGCCGATACCGTATCCACTGCCATACGGGGGCTCCACAAGAATAAATATGTATACACTAGTGTTGCATATGTCTATGTGTGTTAGTCTTAGTGTATTTGTGATATTATGGAGAGGTGTAAAGCTTATCGTCATATTCCTTGTATAATATATATCTTGTAATGAGTGAACAAGATCTCATATCCCTTGTAAAATGTATATCTTGGAATGAGTGAACAAGATTCCCATATATTCCTTGTAAAATGTATATCTTGGAATGAGTGAACAAGATCCCATATATCCCTTGTAAAATGTATATCTTGGAATGAGTGAACAAGACCCCGTATATCCCTTGTATAATGTATATCTTGGAATGAGTGAACATGTTGGACGTCTTCAGTCCGCCTCCGTGGTCGAGTGGTTAAGGTCGCCGACTTGTATACCACTGTAACATATCATCCCTGATGGTCACGGGTTCGAGCCCCGCTCAGACCGTGTCTCATTTATATGAAAAAGTTGGCAGTTTCTTATGGAGGTTGGTGTTCCCAAGTACTGGTTAACCGTTGGATCCTGCCCAGGAAATGTGTTGTTAGGTAAACTGCCCGCCGGCGATATAGCCCAAAATGGTGCTGATGCAGGCGTAAAACCCGAAATATAATAATAATAATAATGGACGTCTTCAGGAATAATCATAGAAAAACATTTATGACGTCATCATTGTGACTTGATGTTAAAAAGATGAAATTGCATTGTATGCAATTGTAACAAAAATATGCTAGAAGAGATGATGAACATTAATTACATTGCTATATTCAACTTTTTTGAACATTGTGACAGTCAGTTTGAAGAAGGAAATACTGTATAAACTACCTCTAGATTTCAGAGACACGTTCTGTGGTTTGTATTCCGCGTCGAAAGCTGAAAGTGGAAATAGTATTCACAATAATACATCAACAACAAAATGGTGTTAATAAACTGTAGGAACTAGCTATCCTTCTACTGTAACAGATAAATGCATATTAAATTACCCCACCCACTTATAACAGCTTATATATTTATAGTTTGCATCTGTTTTCCACCAAGAAGCCATTATTTTAATTAGTTTTGATCAACACTTCCATTTTAAACATACTTACATATGATTTATATCAAAGGCTCGGAGCTAATATTTAAAATACCACCAATAACCCTTCAATTTGACGATTTTAATCGGTAAATTTGCATAATGTTCTTAAATGGTACAAACATTTCTTTGAAAAATGGCATAAAATCCAATTGACAATGTTTATGCCGCATGTGTGACAAACTTCAGACATTTACAAACATTTTGGTATATAACTCGTGTTGTTAGCTGTCCGGGTAAGGTTGAACATTTAGTATAGCCTGAACGTCACCTAATCATGAGGATTCGTACAACGGCTATTAAGTACAATAAGAGCACGTCAATTGAGGTTGCCATACACGGTATGTTTTCTGTTATCCTGTAGGTGACACAGTACATGACTTTGTGTATTAATTCATTGAGTAAATATGTACTTTCAATGCTTGTGATATGTACATGCAATGCTTGTGATATGTACATGCAATGTTTGTGATATGTACATGTAATGTTTGTGATGTGTACTTGCACTGTTTGTGATATGTACTTGCAATGTTTGTGATGTGTACTTGCAATGTTTGTGATATGTACTTACAATGTTTGTGATATGTACATGTACTGTTTGTGATGTGTACTTGCACTGTTTGTGATATGTACTTGCAATGTTTGTGATGTGTACTTGCAATGTTTGTGATATGTACTTGCAATGTTTGTGATATGTACTTGCAATGTTTGTGATATGTACTTGCAATGTTTGTGATATGTACTTGCAATGTTTGTGATGTGTACTTGCAATGTTTGTGATATGTACTTACAATGTTTGTGATATGTACTTGCAATGTTTGTGATATGTACTTGCAATGTTGTGATATGTACATGCAATGTTTGTGATGTACTTGCAATGTTTGTGATATGTACTTGCAATGTTTGTGATATGTACTTGCAATGTTTGTGATATGTACATGCAATGTTTGTGATATGTACTTGCAATGTTTGTGATATGTACTTGCAATGTTTGTGATATGTACTTGCAATGTTGTGATATGTACATGCAATGTGTGTGATATGTACTTGCAATGTTGTGATATGTACTTGCAATGTGTGATATGTACATACAATGTTTGTGATATGTACTTGCAATGTTTGTGATATGTACTTGCAATGTTTGTGATATGTACTTGCAATGTTGTGATATGTACTTGCAATGTTTGTGATATGTACATGCAATGTTTGTGATATGTACTTGCAATGTTTGTGATATGTACATGCAATGTTTGTGATATGTACTTGCAATGTTTGTGATATGTACTTGCAATGTTTGTGATATGTACTTGCAATGTGTGTGATATGTACTTGCAATGTGTGTGATATGTACTTGCAATGTTTGTGATATGTACTTGCAATGTGTGTGATATGTACTTGCAATGTTGTGATATGGAATAGCAATAGTGGATATGTACATGCATTTTGTGATATGTACTTGCAATGTTGTGATATGTACTTCATGTTTGTGATATGTACTTGCAATGTTTGTGATATGTACATGCAATGTGTGTGCTATGTACTAGCAATGTTTGTGATATGTACATGCAATGTTTGTGATATGTACTTGCAATGTTTGTGATATGTACTTGCAATGTTTGTGATATGTAATGCAATGTGTGTGCTATGACTTGCAATGTTTGTGATATGTACATGCAATGTTTGTGATATGTACTTGCAATGTTTGTGATATGTACTTGCAATGTTTGTGATATGTACTTGCAATGTGTGTGATATGTACTTGCAATGTTTGTGATATGTACATGCAATGTTTGTGATATGTACTTGCAATGTTTGTGATATGTACTTGCAATGTTTGTGATATGTACATGCAATGTGTGTGATATGGACTAGCAATGTTTGTGATATGTACATGCAATGTTTGTGATATGTACTTGCAATGTTTGTGATATGTACTTGCAATGTTTGTGATATGTAGATGCAATGTGTGTGATATGGACTAGCAATGTTTGTGATATGTACATGCAATGTTTGTGATATGTACTTGCAATGTTTGTGATATGTACATGCAATGTTTGTGATATGTACTTGCAATGTTTGTGATATGTACTTGCACTGTTTATGATATGGACTTGAATGTTTGTGATATGTACTAGCAATGTTTGTGATATGACTTGCAATGTTGTGATATGTACTTGCAATATTTGTGATATGTACATGCAATGTTTGTGATATGTACTTGCAATGTTCTGATATGTACATGTAATGTTTGTGATATGTACTTGCAATATTTGTGATATGTACTTGCAATGTGTGTGATATGTACTTGCAATGTTCTGATATGTACATGTAATGTTTGTGATGTGTACTTGCAATGTTTGTGATATGTACTTGCAATGTTTGTGATATGTACTTGCAATGTTTGTGATGTGTACTTGCAATGTTTGTGATATGTACTTGCAATGTTTGTGATATGTACTTGCAATGTTTGTGATATGTACTTGCAATGTTTGTGATATGTACTTGCAATGTTTGTGATATGTACTTGCAATGTTTGTGATATGTACTTGCAATGTGTGTGATATGTACTTGCAATGTTTGTGATATGTACTTGCAATGTGTGTGATATGTACTTGCAATGTTCTGATATGTACATGTAATGTTTGTGATGTGTACTTGCAATGTTTGTGATGTGTACTTGCAATGTTTGTGATATGTACTTGCAATGTTCTGATATGTACATGTAATGTTTGTGATATGTACTTGCAATATTTGTGATATGTACTTGCAATGTTTGTGATATGTACTTGCAATGTTGTGATATGTACATGCAATGTTTGTGATATGTACTTGCAATGTTTGTGATATGTACATGCAATGTTTGTGATATGTACTTGCAAAAGTTGTGATATGTACTTGCAATGTTGTGATATGTACATGCAATGTTTGTGATATGTACTTGCAATGTTTGTGATATGTAGATGCAATGTTTGTGATATGTACTTGCAAAATTTGTGATATGTACTTGCAATGTTCTGATATGTACATGTAATGTTTGTGATATGTACTTGCAATATTTGTGATATGTACTTGCAATGTGTGTGATATGTACATGCAATGTTTGTGATATGTACATGCAATGTTTGTGATATGTACTTGCAATGTGTGTGATATGTACTTGCAATGTTTTTGATATGTAGATGCAATATGTTTGATATGTACTTGCAATGTTTGTGATATGGAATAGCAATGTGTGCGATATGTACATGCAATGTTTGTGATATGTACATGCAATATGTGTGCTATGGACTAGCAATGTTTGTGATATGTACTTGCAATATGTGTGGTATGTACTTGCAATGTTTGTGATATGTACATGCAATGTGTGTGATATGTACTTGCAATGTTTGTGATATGTACTTGCAATGTTTGTGATATGTACATGCAATGTTTGTGATATGTACTTGCACTGTTTGTGATATGTACATGCAATGTTTGTGATATGTACTTGCAATGTTTGTGATATGTACATGCAATGTTTGTGATATGTACATGCAATGTGTGTGCTATGGACTAGCAATGTTTGTGATATGTACTTGCAATATGTGTGGTATGTACTTGCAATGTTTGTGATATGTACATGTAATGTGTGTGATATGTACTTGCAATGTGTGTGATATGTACATGCAATGTTTGTGATATGTACTTGCAATGTGTGTGATATGTACATGCAATGTGTGTGATATGGAATAGCAATGTGTGCGATATGTACATGCAATGTTTGTGATATGTACTTGCAATGTTTGTGATATGTACTTGCAATGTTTGTGATATGTAGATGCAATGTGTGTGCTATGGACTAGCAATGTTTGTGATATGTACATGCAATGTTTGTGATATGTACTTGCAATGTTTGTGATATGTACTTGCAATGTTTGTGATATGTAGATGCAATGTGTGTGCTATGGACTAGCAATGTTTGTGATATGTACATGCAATGTTTGTGATATGTACTTGCAATGTTTGTGATATGTACTTGCAATGTTTGTGATATGTAGATGCAATGTGTGTGCTATGGACTAGCAATGTTTGTGATATGTACATGCAATGTTTGTGATATGTACTTGCAATGTTTGTGATATGTACTTGCAATGTTTGTGATATGTAGATGCAATGTGTGTGCTATGGACTAGCAATGTTTGTGATATGTACATGCAATGTGTGTGCTATGGACTAGCAATGTTTGTGATATGTACTTGCAATATGTGTGGCATGTACTTGCAATGATTGTGATATGTACATGCAATGTTTGTGATATGTACTTGCAATGTTTGTGATATGTACATGCAATGTTTGTGATATGTACATGCAATGTGTGTGCTATGGACTAGCAATGTTTGTGATATGTACTTGCAATGTTTGTGATATGTACTTGCAATGTTTGTGATATGTACATGCAATGTTTGTGATATGTACTTGCAATGTTTGTGATATGTACATGCAATGTTTGTGATATGTACATGCAATGTTTGTGATATGTACTTGCAATGTTTGTGATATGTACATGCAATGTTTGTGATATGTACTTGCAATGTTTGTGATATGTACTTGCACTGTTTATGATATGGACTTGAATGTTTGTGATATGTACTAGCAATGTTTGTGATATGGACTTGCAATGTTGTGATATGTACTTGCAATATTTGTGATATGTACATGCAATGTTTGTGATATGTACTTGCAATGTTGTGTTATGTACTTGCAATGTTTGTGATATGTACATGCAATGTTTGTGATATGTACATGCAATGTTTGTGGTATGTACATGCAATGTTTGTGATATGTACATGCAATGTTTGTGATATGTACTTGCAATGTGTGTGATATGGAATAACAATGTTTGTGATATACATATATCCCGGTTGCATGTACTCTACTGACAATTCAGTAAATAATGTAAATTACGGAAAGAAGCAGTCATCATTAGTTTGCTATGTTATACTGTTTCTATATTCATGTATTATTAATGTGTTGTAAATATGATATGTTATACTGTTTGTATATACATGTATTATTAATGTGTACATAGTACATAGTTAAATGGTACATAGAATCATAATAAGAATAATTAAGAAATAATAAGGATCAACCATGGTATATCGCAGAATATCCCTCGTTTGAAGTTCTTCGGCCTTCATGATATATTTATACACATAAGAACGAGGGTTATTCTGCATAATACCACGGTTGATAGTTATTATTTCGATTCTAACATGACTTACTTCTAATAATTTTAAAGGAGTATTTTCTTCAAACGCCGCAGCATTTGGCCTTCGAAATGTCCCCCGCATATGGAGGGGTGAGGACTTTATGTTTTATGGAAAATATCAATCTAGTGCATAAATGAACAAAAGTTGTAACTGATCAATAATTTTATTTATTTTGTCAAATAAAACTGTACAGAATAGTAACTGAAACGTTACTTAACAGAAAAACAAGACGGACAAGAGATTATCTGATTCTAAAAATAGCTCACTTCCGTGAATTCCAACGGTATTTTTTACAAACATCACCTGACTTTCATTCATAAAACTGTACACGCATTGTATAAATGGAATAGCCAAAACACGGTGCACGTGCAGCATAGTTCAAGGTAGGTATATCGCAGAATAACCCGAGGTTGATTTTACTCTATAAGTATGTATGTTATTAGCTGGGTCGTGTTAGAATAACGTATATACTTACTGCTAAGCCACGTCAATGGACGGTAATAGCAGAAGTCAAATATTGGTGTTAGTACATCAGTCTCATTGTCTCCTGTTTCAAGTAGCAGCGATTCCCTCAAAACTCCTTGTCCTTGTATTTCCGGACATGATCGGTTTTCATTCTGCAAAGTAAACCAACTCGTGTTGAATGAAATATTGAGAATTATAATAGTTTTAAGACCTTACCGAAGTCGATGTTCTTGAACTTTTTTTGCAGACTGAACATGTTGATCTAACGAGCCATACAAGAAAGACAAAATAGCATTAATATCAAAAGGAATAAGACAGAGACAGAACAATATAGGTGTTATATGATTGGAGGAAACGATCAATAAATACGTGTGGATATATCAGTCGAACGTTGTTTGTTTGTGTTTGGGGTTTAAAGTCGCACCAACCTCTTAGGTCAGTCGGTGACTCCCCAACTATGATTGGTGGAGAAAGACTCAAGGAGCCCCTGTGAGTAGCATTGCCAATATTACAGCTGTATATCGATATATTTTGTAACACTTGATATGTGTGGCGTCCGTGGTCCAGTGGTAGAGCGTCGGATTTGGAATATATCGGTCCCTGGTTCGATACTTGGTCAGGCAACTATGATTGGTTGAGGAATACTTCAGGAGCCCCTGTGAGTAGCTTTGCCAATATTACAGCTGTATATCGATATATTTTGTAACACTTATATAATTTTGGGATATATACAATCCAAGAGTTATCCTTAGAACATCAAGGGCTAACGATAGGCAGTTTGTAATTTAGAGGCTTCTGTCCATCAAGAAATGTATATTGTCTATCATAGCCCTTCAATAGTCAGGGCAGTCGGATACACGGATAATAAACGATGTTGAGGAATAGATTTATATACATGTTTGGCTTTTCTTAGTTCATTTGTTTACTTCATTTCGTTTATGTTTGAATTGTGTCCACGCTGTGTCCGTTTTCAACAACTGTGCATATATGTACAGCCTGGTTCTTTGCCTTATCAGCTTACGCATATTGGAATGAAACCAGGGTATATATGTAGGTCGCATAATGACAATTTTAAAAGGAATAGTTGTTCCTGTTGCTCTTAATATGCTTTCATTTATATGTTCAGCAATATTTTCTAAGTTGTCTGAGGCAATGAGCGAGTTTCAGTCAGTTTCGGTAAAAGAGAATTTGAATGTTCTGTATAGTGTATTGGATTACCATTACCACAACATGAGTCGAGTTACATTGTTTGGCTGTGAGTTTAGGAGGTTCATATTAAAGTCACCAGTTACGATGACATTGTCTGCTGTTGTATTGTGGAATATGTCAGTACTGGTTTCAAATAGTGTCCAGTGTTCATTATTGGAATATTGAGGTCTATAATATCCACCGATTAGTATTCTCTTATGTTGGATAGCAAGCTCAATCCAAACAGTTTCGAGATCAGCACTTTCAATATCGTTTCTGTGCGACGCAGAAAGACCGACCGGGTATAGGAATTATTTTATTTTTATTGGGAACATATTATGACGGGGTTTTAACGACATATGGGTTTGGTCGAGTGATACATTTATACATGATACATATGTACGAGTATATTTAATTTGTATAGTGCATATAGGCCTACATATATCAAATAAAAGGCATGAATGTGCGGCCACTCAAGCGACCTTCCGCTAGTCAGCTGGGTAGATCCATATTATGAAAGCAATGCGACACCCAAAGTGGAATTCGAACCTTCAGCGGTGAAGGGAAGATTAGTTCAAGTCAACGACCATAACCACTCGGCCTGGGTTGTCCCTCTATGCACATAGAAAAGTCCATATCATTATTTCCTATGACATATTTTTGTAGTAATATATTGAAACATATAAGCGGATCGACGAAATTATGTATTCCGTACACCACTCCATCAGTAGTTGTGTTCGGAAGTTAAAAGTTACAATGTAAATATAAAGATATATTGGATATAAAGCCATTATTGTGGCAAAATCCAACATGGCCGCCAATACCATGGCCGCCAATAATTATATAATGTTTTATATATAAAGACATGGTTTCGAATAACATTACCATACATGACTTGTCGACAACAAGTTGATACCATAATATTATTATATGAACGGTTAAAGCAGCATTATATCGTAATAAAGGATGTTTTGGGTAAAATATAAATACTAATGTGTGTGTGTTTACAAAAATCGAAAGAAACGATAACATTCCAATAAATTTAAACAGTCGTATACGCGAATTTGTTTATCAACACACGAAATTTAACACGCGCATGCGTGAAACAACAGAGGATGTAGACAACAACGTATATATTTTGAACATGAAAGACTATCTATCTATCTATCTTCCTCTAATGTCGAACCCCTCGCGGGGATGTAGAAATGTCCATAAAAGACGTAGCTAACAGGTATGAATCACATATCAAGTAATTTAATTAAAAAGACAACGTGGGACAAATGGGACGATGCATTCCGAATGTAAACAAGTGCGGACGATGCGTTCCGGTTGTAATCAAGTGCGTGGCCGATCGACTCGGAAAGTCCTACTTTCGGTTTCGAGTTTGTTTTATCGCAAAACAACGCTGTTTACCAAATGAACATAAGCATACAAAGTATAATGTTAGAATGTGTAGCAGCATTGCTACCCATACGCAAAATTTGAATTGTTCAAATATCTTTTATTTCATACGATGTAATGCTGCTTTAAATCCCAATAAGAAGGCTAATATGAAATCACTTATTTTATAATTAATGAAAATGTTATTAACTGACAATAGAATATTCCAGATATGCCATGCAAGTTCCACATAGGCCGTGCTAGTTCCACATAGGCCCTGCTACTTCCACATAGGCGGTGCTAGTTCCACATAGTCCGTGCTACTTCCATATAGGCCGTGCTAGTTTCACATAGGCCATGCTACTTCCACATAGGCGGTGCTAGTTCCACATATGCCCTGCTACTTCCACATAGGCGGTGCTAGTTCCACATAGGCCGTGCTAGTTCCACATAGGCCGGGCTAGTTCCACATAGGCCGTGCTAGTTCCATATAGGCCGGGCTAGTTCCACATAGGCCCTGCTAGTTCCATATAGGCCGGGCTAGTTCCACATAGGCCGTGCTAGTTCCATATAGGCCGTGCTAGTTCCACGTAGGCCGTATACGTTCCACATAGGCCCGAGCTTACGCTCGCATTGGCCTAGCAAATGAAGTATATTCATTCATTAATAATAACTAGGATAGATCTTGATTAAAATAAATAAATACAATGTACATATATGTTTTATATTGGTACCACGTTTATCGGAGCTAGTGTCAGTCATAGGGTGCGATTATTGTTAATAAATACAAAACTGTATATATGTGAACACAAATAATCGCTTGTCATTTTACCCATATTTGAACCAGCTAAAAACGTTGTAGCACATTCGGTTAGCTTGCAATGTAGTATATGTAGTACAGTGTAGCAGAGTTTTAGTTATTCCCCTTGGACAAATTGTTAAATAGTTGACACGTACTTTTGACCTGACACATTACCATATTTAATCACATTCTCTACTAACCATTCACTGCATGCCTATGATACATCCGCCATTTTTACAAAACACCAAGCCATTAAATATGTACTTATATATAATCCATATTATGTAGAAATATGTATTACTCCCATCCCGATAGCATAGTATTCATGTACATTGACTACTGATAACCTGTTAGCTTTTGAGAAATATCGCTCAGATGTAAAGACGTGATTTTCATTGTCTATATCTGTATCTACACCAGCATATATTGTATTTCTTAAATCCATCAATGCAATAATATGTTATTGTTAATTATGTGAAGTACATGTATTTTGTATGTTAATTGTGTGAAGTACATGTATTTTGTATGTTAGTTATGTGAAGTACATGTATTGTGTATGTTAATTATGTGAAGTACATGTATTTTGTATGTTAATTATGTGAAGTACGTGTATTGTGTATGTTAATTATGTGAAGTACATGTATTTTGTATGTCAGTTATGTGAAGTACATGTATTTTTTATGTTAATTATGTGAAGTACATGTATTTTGTATGTTAGTTATGTGAAGTACATGTATTTTTTATGTTAATTATGTGAAGTACATGTAGTGTGTATGTTAATTATGTGAAGTACGTGTATTGTGTATGTTAATTATGTGAAGTACATGTATTTTGTATGTTAGTTATGTGAAGTACATGTATTTTGTATGTTAATTATGTGAAGTACATGTATTGTGTATGTTAATTATGTGAAGTACATGTATTTTGTATGTTAATTATGTGAAGTACATGTATTTTGTATGTTAATTATGTGAAGTACATGTATTTTGTATGTTAATTATGTGAAGTACGTGTATTTTGTATGTTAATTATGTGAAGTACGTGTATTTTGTATGTTAATTATGTGTAGTACATGCATTGTGTATGTTAATTATGTGAAGTACATGTATTTTGTATGTTGATAATGTGAAGTACATGTATTTTGTATGTTAATTATGTGACGTAAATGTATTGTGTATGTTAATTATGTGAAGAACATGTATTTTGTATGTTAATTGTGTGAAGTACATGTATTTTGTATGTTGATTATGTGAAGTACATGTATTTTGTATGTTAATTATGTGAAGTACATGTATTTTGTATGTTAATTATGTGAAGTACATGTATTGTGCATGTTAATTGTGTGAAGTACATGTATTTTGTATGTAACTATATATTTGTATATATTACTTGCAGAAAAGGCAGCTACGGCTGGACATGATCTGGTGATAATATACACAGTAGACACTTATAGAGAGTTTTCGTGTTTTGTCGATCTCGACTCCACACCGATAGTGCTCGCCAGCGATTTGCCACACCAGTAACACATGCATTTGGATTAGGAAGAACATGAGTTTGTACAAACCTTTATAACGATAAACGGCGTTGTATATATTGTTTGTTTAATGAAATCAGTCCCACCATTCAATCGAACACACAGTTTTAAGGTTAGGATAACTGCAATAGAACAAAGTAAGCATGTGTATATTAAGCTAATCAGAAAAGTATGGTGGTTATTAAATTGCAGTGTTTTCCTTGACTTATTTCAATGTCGGTGTAGATAAGCCGGCATATATTTATTCAGGTAATAGTAAGTCAAGTCAAAACACTGTAATTTAATAACAACTTTGGTTTCTGATTAGGTTCTTGTGGAGCTTGAGAGGGAATGAGAGAAATTATCACAATAAACAGCTCAAAACTAAATGCACCTATCAATATTTCATTACAAGCTATACATAAGCATTTTACGATTTGCAATGAATGATTGAATTTTCTAAGTGAAAGAAAATGCTATCTTGCACTGTTTTTAAACAGTGGACTATGGCATATTCTTTGCACTGCTCGAGTTTCGAATTGGATGTATATTTGTATATTAGCTATTATCGAACATTCGTGAACAGTTAATTATAAAGTATTATAATGAATTTGTTTTGTCTGTAGGTTTTTATTGATAGCAAACAAAACTAAATTGAACTATACCTGAACTATTTCTTATAGCGGACGTTCACACTATTGGTTATGCGGTTGTGTATTAAAGAGAAATGAGGCTCCCAGCAGGGGCAATTAAAATGAATTCAATTTGATAACATATATTATATTAGTCAACATTATTGGACATCATAAACGAAAAAGAATAGGTGTGCTTATTAGTTAATGCCAACTGATAGCAAATACAGTATGTTTTAATTACCTGAAAGCAATGAAATGTCTGCCAGTTTGTGGTGTCAAGATCAAGTATTCTGCCATTGGTTTATGTAAGAGGTTGATGTAAGGATATTACTGACCTACAACACTTGGTAGTGGAGGATGTAATGATACAACTGACCTACACCACTTGGTAGATATTGATGTAGGGATATTACTGACATATAACACTTAGTAGAGATGGATGTAAGGATATTACTGACTTACACCACTTGGTTGAGATTGATGTAAGGATATTACTGAATTACACAATTTGGTAGAGGTTGATGTAAGGATATTACTGACCTACACCACTTGGTAGAGGTTGATGTAATGATAATGCTGACCTACAACACTTGGTAGAGATTGATGTAAGGATAATACTGACCTACAACACTTGGTAGAGGTTGATGTAAAGATAATACTGACCTACAACACTTCGTAGAGATTGATGTAATGATAATACTGACCTACAACACTTGGTAGAGGTTGATGTAAGGATAATACTGACCTATAACACTGGGTAATGGTTGATGTAATGATACTACTGACCTACAACACTTGGTAGAGATTGATGTAATGATAATACGGACCTACAACATTTGGTAGGCTTTTTGAAAGTTGTTACTGTCGTATAGTCTCTGATACCAGATGGTAGGGCATTCCATAACCTAGCAGCCGCTGAAAATTTCAGTCACCATTTTGAACGGTTCCACATTTTGGAACAACTAATGTCAATGGGTAATTTAGCGTTCTCGAGTTCCTTGGTGGCAAATATATTTCTAACATATTCCTCATGTACGATTGGGATTGACTATTGGATGCCTTCTAAGTCTTAGTGAGAATTTGTTATTGCACTCTGCACTATGTACTGTATGGGAAGCCAGTGATGTTAACTCAATATTATGGTGATATGGTCAAATATTGATGTTCTAGAGATTATTCGATCAGCAATATTTTGGACAGTATGTAACTAATTTGATCATCAAAATCTTCGGTATTACATAGAAAATAGCATTATAGTAATCTAACCGTGACGTAACTAGCAAGTTAACACTATCAAGATCGAATTCTCGTCGGAATCCGTAGCAATAAATGATGGAGAAGGGACACTGTTGATTCTTCTGAGTATATCTTTATCTACACTACGTGTATCCTCCGCTTTGATAACGCTGAAATATGGGAGATATCCGTTGGATGTAAATATATCTGTATCTACACTACCTGTATCGTCCGCTCTGACAACGCTGAAATATGTGAGATATCCATTGGATGTGAGTATATCTTTATCTACACTACCTGTATCGTCCGCTTTGACAACACTGAAATATGGGAGATATCCGTTTGATGTGAGTATATCTGTATCTACACTACCTGTATCGTCCGATTTGACAACTCTGAAATATGGGAGACGTCCGTTTGATATCCATGATGTTATCGCTGGCAGTTGAATCACCTTCTCTGTACTTTCAAATTCTGAATTAATATAAAATAATGTATGCATTGATGTAGAAATATTGTATGAAGTATCGATACTATTCGAATATAATCATATAATTACAACGTCTTATGCACTGTTGCGATTCTGATTGGTTGATTCAGCACACGTGTTCGCTTTTCATAGCCCGGTGAACCGCACACTTAATTAAATTATTATATTATCTAAGCGCACAACTATACTACATTACAACAATATAGGAATAGGCATCATGCACAGCGTAAAGGATTATGTACCGTATGGAAATGTTGACGTAATTTGTAACATTATAATTGTAAACTATTTAATGTTCTTTTTCTGCGATTCATCGTTGCATCAGTTAATTTGTTCATACAATTCTTCGGAACATTTAATTGTTAATTATTCTCTGAACACAACATGACCACATATACAAATACTAGCAACTCGTAAATTATTGTAATCGTTGTGTTTATATAAATATAGCGATCCGTGAATTCTTATGTTTCTTTCCTATATCGTACATATCGTTGGCAGCATTGTATATATGACCATACATCATGTCAACTGTGTGTCCACCATTCATGTTGTATCTAAAATGTTGATACTTTTGCAATATGTTTGTATCTTGATACGTTAATCCCTTTAAGGACACACACTGATCGTTTATATTATTTTATTGATTATACTGTCTTTGTACTCCTTAATTGAGGTCACGTGTAGAGAAATACACTATATTGGGAATCTGGAAACTAGTTGCTTAATACATGTTGTGTGTTTAATAGAGGTTACCACTAACACAGGTTTCACTGTAGTTATTGTATATCTGTACATATATATCATTCTACATTTATATGTTTGTATTAACTCGGACAATAAATAAAGTTTGAATTGAATTGAAACAAGTTGTTACATTTTGCCACTAAGATTTCATTCTGAAGAATATGTGCGTGATACATCGATAATAAGGAGAGAGTAGAAATGTATCGCCATTAGGGAGAGATAATAGAATACATCGATAATATGGAGAGAGTAGAACTGTATCGACATTAGGGAGAGATAATAGAATACATCGATAATAAGGAGAGAGTAGAACTGTATCGCCATTAGGGAGAGATAATAGAATACATCGATACTATGGAGAGAGTAGAAATGTATCGCCATTACAGAGGGAGCATGTAATACATCGATAATATGGAGATAGTAGATATATCTCGCCATGAGGGAGAGGCACATGACACCATCCCATCAAACCATAATTATATAAATGTATCGGAATACGCTTTCCCATTAACTGTCCGGTAATTTCATCGTTATACCATTGTATTACTGTGACGATTCTCGTAAAAGTTTGGTCTAAATACAACATTTTCCAAGCATAGTCCCCCAAACTGTTCTACACTATTGCTTGGTCTACAATCTTAGATATGCATAGTTTGATGGAAATAAGACTTGCAACAGAAGATTAATCTCAACGCATAATTGCCAAACTTTGTATTTTTCCAACGATGTGGAATAAAAAATAAATAATAATCATAATAAAGAGTATTCCTATTAAATATATACACTTCATGTTAATTACCTTCAGGACATGTCGACGCATCTCCAAATATACTGTAGGAACCTGCCGGCCAATCAGGTACTTCTCTGACAGGGAAGTCGTTCCTTGCCTTGAAACAGAAGTTTAATCTCAACGCATAATTGCTAAATGGTCCAAGCAAGTTAATTTGCGAATCTGGATGCGGATATGAGGTGATTTTATGTAGACACTTGAAACTTTGGGACGCATTTGCTGTATCCACAGTGTCGAATTTATCTGTTTCATATTGAGAAGTATTCATGTTACCTGCCCTCTCCACAGTGTCGTTTTTATCTTTATCATATTGAGAAGTGGTCATGTTAGTTTCACAGGTAGTGGATGTAATTACGGAGTGAGGTTCCTGCCATGTGAATTTCAAATACCCATCACTCCATCCGTTTGCCTCAGACTCCGGACAACCTTGGATTGGTGTCAATAGAGCATATGGACCTGGCGGCCACTCACTCGAATATTCTCTACCTGGAATAGTGTATACATGTTTATTTCAGATTGATTAGTTATGAAATCAATTCTTACACCATTAGTTAAATCGCTCTCGATACTTCACTCCTGGTGGAATACATCGCCATGCGGGAGAGAGAATATACAATAGTTGACTTGACTTGACATTATTAATATTTGCAATATTGGTTTTTATGGCAGGATTTATTATGCGAAAATGTCATCGCCATTATGATTATTACCAATGTGTTAGAAAATGCCAGATTGATAATAACAAAGAATTTAGATACATTAATACTATGTAAAGGACAAATGTTGATATTTGTATATATCATGAAATAGCCAATTTCGATCATTATTTAAATTTATATAATTACGTCCACAATTACCAGTGCATGTTTAGTGTAGTCATACATATACATACGCTGTTTTCCAAAGAAACTATAGTATGTGTACATTTTGTAATTTAAGACAAATAGAAAACGAATACAATTTCCTTTTACAGACATCTACGAAAACAACATTTAAAACATTGTGTTGCATGTGTTTGCCAAAATTAAATAAATTAGATAAACCTATGACGTCCAGAAATAAACAGGAAATCTCAAATCTATCAAAATGCATATAGTTAAATATTAAACTGCGAACATAATTAGATCAATAGCCAGTACTATTCCTTGAACTATGTTCTAATGTTAATGAAGTTTCTCTTTAATATGATTAATATTCACTTCATATAGATACACCGTATGTATATAACTCATCTTTCAATCAATCCATTAGGTGTATTTATCCTCGCCGCCGCATAAATACAGTTGGGCGAGTATCATACTTCATGTTGACATTGATTATTTATATAAGGTAGACTAGAAGCATTGTAGTTTTGCTTAACGTTGTTTGTTGTTGTTGTTGTTGTTTATAACATATTGCAAACGAATGTATGTCGGCTACAAACTATGAACTAGGAACTATATATGAATAGCGATTGCGTTGGTAATAGCAGCATCACACTTGTGTTCCATCGTGTCGTCGCCATCGAACATTACCATAGTGCCGTCAATCGAGCATTGCCATAGTATGGTCAACATCGAGCATTGTCATCGTGCCATCAACATCTAGCATTGCCAAGCATTGCCATAGTGCCGTCAACATCGAGCATTGCCATCGTGCCGTCAACAATGAACATTGTAATCGTACCGTCAACATTGAACATTCCCATACTGCCGTCATAGTGCCGTCAACATCCAGCATTGCCAGGCATTGCCATTGGACATCAACATTGAACATTGCAATCGTGCCGTCAACATTGAACATTCCCATACTGCCGTTATAGTGCCGTCAACATCTAGCATTGTCAAGCATTGCCATAGTGCATCAACATCGAACAATGTAATCGTGCCGTCAACATTGAACATTCCCATACTGCCGTCATAGTGCCGTCAACATATAGCATTGCCAAGCATTGCCATAGTACATCAACATCGAACATTGTAATCGTGCCGTCAACATTGAGCATTGTAATCGTGCCGTCAACATTGAGCATTCCCATACTGCCGTCAGCATCGAGCATTGTCATAGTGCCGTCATAGTGCCGTCAACATCGCGCATTGTCATAGTGCGGTCATAGTGCCGTCAACATCGAGCATTGTCATAGTGCCGTCAACGTCGAGCATTGTCATAGTGCCGTCAACAACGAGCATTGTCATAGTGCTGTCATAGTTCTGTCAACATCGAGCATTGTCATCATGCCGTCAACACCGAACATTGCCAAGCATTGCAATAGTGCCGTCAACATCTAGCATTGTCATTGTGCCGGCATAGTGCCGTCAACATCGAGCATTGGCATAGTGCCGTCAACATCGAACATTGTCATCGTGCCGTCAACATCGAACATTGCCAAGCATTGCAATAGTGCCGTCAACATCTAGTATTGTCATTGTGCCGTCATAGTGCCGTCAGCATCGAGCATTGTCAGTGTGCCGTCATAGCGCCGTCAACATCGAGCATTGACATTGTGCCGTCAACATCGAACATTGCCAAGCATTGCAATAGTGCCGTCAACATCTAGCATTGTCATTGTGCCGTCATAGTGCCGTCAGCATCGAGCATTGTCATAGTGCCGTCAACATCGAGCATTTTCATAGTGCCATCAACATCGAACATTGTCATCGTGCCGTCAATATCGAACATTGACAAGCATTGCAATAGTGCCGTCAACATCTAGCATTGTCATTGTGCCGTCATAGTGCCGTCAGCATCGAGCATTGTCATCGTGCCGTCAACATCGAGCATTGTCGTCGTGCCGTTAACATCGAAGATTGCCAAGCATTGCAATAGTGCGATCAACATCAAGCATTGTCATTGTGCCATCATAGTGCCGTCAGCATCGAGCATTGTCATCGTGCCGTCAACATCGAGCATTGTCAATGTGCCGTCAACATCGAGCATTGTCATAGTGTCGTCAACATCGAGCATTTTCATAGTGTCGTCAACATCGAGCATTGTCATAGTGCCGTCAACATCGAGCATTGTCATAGTGTCGTCATCATCGAGCATTGTCATAGTGTCGTCAACATCGAGCATTTTCATAGTGCCGTCAACATCGAGCATTGTCATAGTGCCGTCAACATCGAGCATTGTCATAGTGTCGTCATCATCGAGCATTGTCATAGTGCCGTCAACATCGAACATTGTCATAGTGCCGTCAACATCGAGAATTGTCATAGTGCCGTCAACATCTAGCATTGTTAAAGTGACGTCAACATCGAGCTTTGTCATAGTGCCGTCAACATCGAGCATTGTCATAGTGCCGTCAACATCGAACATTGTCATAGTGCCGTCAACATCGAACATTGTCATAGTGCCGTCAACATCGAGCATTGTCATTGTGCCGTCAACATCGAGCATTGTCATTGTGCCGGTACATCAAAAATTGTCATTGTACCGTCAACATCGAGCATTGCCATAGTGTCGTCAACATCTAGCATTGTCATTATGCCGTCAACATCGAACATTGTCATTGTGCCGTCAACATCGAACATTGTCATTGTGCCGTCAACATCGAACGTTGTCATCGTGTTGTCAACATCGAACGTTGTCATAGTGCCGTCAACATCGAACGTTGTCATCCTGTCGTCAACATCGAACGTTGTCATAGTGCCGTCAACATCGAACGTTGTCATCGTGGCGTCAACATATTAGTATTGTATAGCCATTGTAAGATCTCAAGTGACGTTTACATTACACAAATTGTAGGTCAACAAAGTATTGCATAGCCATTGTACGATCTCAAGTGACATGTACCTTATACAAGTGTAGGTCAACAAAGTATTGATTAGCCATTGTAAGATCTCAAGTGACGTTTACATTATACAAGTGCAGGTCAACAAAGTATTGTATAGCCATTGTAAGATCTCAAGTGACGTTTACATTATACAAGTGCAGGTCAACAAAGTATTGATTAGCAATTGTAAGATCTCAAGTGACGTTTACATTATACAAGTGCAGGTCAACAAAGTATTGTATAGCCATTGTAAGATCTCAAGTGACGTTTACATTATACAAATGCAGGTAAACAAAGTATTGATTAGCAATTGTAAGATCTCAAGTGACGTTTACGTTATACAAGTGTAGGTCACCAAAGTATTGTATATCCATTGTAAGATCTCAAGTGACATGTACATTATACAAGTGTAGGTTAACAAAGTATTGTATAGCAATTGTAAGATCTCAAGTGACGTTTACATTATACAAGTGCAGGTCAACATTGTATTGTATAGCCATTGTAAGATCTCAAGTGACGTTAACATTATACAAGTGCAGGTAAACAAAGTATTGTATAGCCATTGTAAGATCTCAAGTGACGTTTACATTATACAAGTGTAGGTCAACAACGTATTGTATAGCCATTGTAAGATCTCAAGTGACGTTTACATTATACAAGTGTAGGTCAACAAAGTATTGTATAGCCATTGTAAGATCTCAAGTGACGTTTACATTATACAAGTGCAGGTCAACAAAGTATTGTATAGCCATTGTAAGATCTCAAGTGACGCTTACGCTATAAAAGTGCAGGTAAACAAAGTATTGTATAGCCATTGTAAGATCTCAAGTGACATGTACAATAGTGCATCATCCCATCGTACAGTGTACACTAGTGCATCATCCCATCGTACATTGTACAATAGTGCATCATACCATCGTACATTGTACAATAGTGCATAATATCCTCGTAGATTGTACAATAGTGCATCATCCCATCGTACATTGTACAATAGTGCATCATCCCATTGTACATTGTACAATCGTGCATCGTCATCGTACATTGTGCTTAGCCATATCAATTGCATAATCGTCCTATGAACGTGTACATAGCCATTGCCTCGTCGTCGTATAGCCATTCCACTTCGTACATCTTGCCATCGTCAGTGGTCGTCATAGCATCGTGCATAGTATCATAACCATTACATCCTCCTCCTTCATACCGTGTGCAATCTTGATTCAGTATCAAATCTCGTGTATTGTATCATCATATATTGTCATCGTACACTAGTATATTATCATCGTACAATCGTATAATGTCATCGTACCATCGTATAATGTCATCGTACCATCGTATGCTGTCATATAACCATTGTATACTATCATCGTACCATCGTATAATGTCATCGTACCATCGTATATTGTCATATCACAATTGTATACTGTCATCGTACCATCGTATAATGTCATCGTACCATCCTATGCTGTCATAGCACCATTGTATACTGTCATCGTACCATCGTATATTGTCATCGAACCATCGTATATCGTGGTGGTTGAATAACAGCGATGCCCTATGGTCGTTGAGGAATAAAATACATTGTGTATCGTGAGTGGAATAATAGCGGTGCCTTATGGTCGTTGAGAAACAAACTACATCGTATTTCGTGGGGTGGAATAATAGCAGTACACAATGGTCGTGAAGGAACAAAATACATAACCATAAATAATTATAAAGTGTGAGAACTGCAAACATATAGGATAATTAAATATTTGTGTTTGGCACCAACAATGTACTCCTGCATTATGGTATCACATTTTATATGTCAATTGTATTTAAACAAATCAAATACAATGTCGATTTTCTGGATTTACAAAAGTATCAATGGAGATTATGTACGCTGCGAATATAAGCAAATTTACACATTTATATTAAATATTTCAGACACATTTTATATTTTCTTTCTTCATGCAACATTGCTGATATAGTGTTGGCTTATGATATACATGTATGTTAAAATAAATTAATTAAGTGTAGTGAGATAACCTTTTATGAATGATTCTGTCTCCCACGATTCACACGTATAATTGATCCAGTTACATCTAGTATATGCAAAACCATTCCCCGCAGGAGTTTCCGCTTGTAAATCTGAAATTGATCAAAAATACTGAATATTTAGAGCAGACTATTGTTAGAGAGAGATAGAAATGGGACCAGTTATTGCCATGTACATGTATTTTACAGATCGAAAGAGAGCAATTGTCCAGCACAAGCATTTGATCGAGAGAGAGAGAGAGAGAGATATATAGAGAGAGGACGAGCAATTGTCCGGCTCAATTATTGTATAGACCGAGAGAGAGGACAAGCTATTGTCAGGCTCAATTATTTTATAGACCGAAAGAGAGAAAGGACGAGCTATTGTCCGGCTCAATTATTGTATAGACCAAGAGAGAGGTCGAGCTAGTATACGTCTCAATTATTTTATAGACTGAGAGAGAGGACGAGCTAGTATACGGCTCAATTATTTTATAGACCGAGAGAAAGGACAAGCTATTGTCGGGCTCACTTATTATTGTATAGACCGAGAGAGAGGACGAGCTATTGTCCGGCTCAATTATTTTATATACCGAGAGAGAGGACGAGCTTTTGTCCGGCTCAATTATTTTATAGACCGAGAGAGGACGAGCTATTGTCAGGCTCAATTATTTTATAGACCGAGAGAGAGGACAAGCTATTGTCAGGCTCAATTATTTTATAGTCCGAGAGAGAGAGGATGAGCTTTTGTTCTGCTCAAGTGGTTTATAGACCGAGAGAGAGGACGAACTATTGTCCTGCACAAGTAGTTTATAGACCGAGAGAGAGGACGAGTTATTGTCCTGCACAAGTATTTTATAGACCGAGATAGAGGACGAGCTATTGTCAGGCTCAATTATTTTTATAGACTGAGAGAGGGGACAAGCTAGTGTCAGGCTCAATTATTTCATAGACTGAGAGAAAGGACGAGCTATTGTCTGGGTCAATTATTTTATAGACCGTGAGAGGACAAGCGTTTGTCCGGCTGAATTATTGTATAGACCGAGAGAGGACGAGCTATTGCCAGACTCAATTATTTTATAGACCGAGAGAGGAAGAGCTTTTGTCCGGCTCAATTATTTTATAGACCGAGAGAGAGGACGAGCTAGTATCCGGCTCAATTATTTTATAGATCGAGAGAGAGAGGACAAGCTATTGTCAGGCTCAATTATTTTATAGACCGAGAGAGGACGAGCTTTTGTCCCGTTCAATTATTTTATAGATTGAGAGAGAGAGAAAGACAAGCTATTGTCAGGCTCAATTATTGTATATACCGAGAGGACGAGCTGTTGTCCGGCTCAATTATTTTATAGACCGAGAGAGAGAGGACGAGCTTTTGTCCGGCTCAATTGTTGTATAGACCGAGAGAGGACGAGCATTTGTCCGGCTCAATTATATTATAGACCGAAAGAGAGGACGAGCTATTGTCAGGCTCAATTATTTAATAGACCGAAAGAGAGGACGAGCTATTGTCAGGCTCAATTATTTTTATAGACTGAGAGAGGGGACAAGCTAGTGTCCGGCTCAATTATTTTATAGACCGAGAGAGAGGACGAGCTAGTATCCGGCTCAATTATTTTATAGACCGAGAGAGAGAGGACAAGCTATTGTCAGGCTCAATTATTGTATATACCGACAGAGGACGAGCTGTTGTCCGGCTCAATTATTGTATATACCGAGAGAGAGAGGACAAGCTTTTGTCCGGCTCAATTATTGTATTGACCGTGAGAGAGGACAAGCGTTTGTCCGGCTGAATTATTTTATAGACCGAGAGAGGACGAGCTATTGCCAGACTCAATTATTTTATATACCGTGAGAGGACGAGCTATTGTCCGGCTCAATTATTTTATAGACCGAGAGAGGACGAGCTATTGTCAGACTCAATTATTTTATATACCGAGAGAGAAGACGAGCTATTGTCCTGCACAAGTGGTGTATAGACCGAGAGAGAGGACGAGCTATTGTTCTGCACAAGTAGTTTATATACCGAGATAGAGGACGAGCTATTGTCCTACATAAGTATTTTATATACAGAGGGGAGAGTGGGGCAAATACATTATATACCGTGAAAAGGGCCGAGGTATAATTGTCAGTTAAATGCAAAATTAAGTATATAATATATCATGCATAATCATAAAACTGAATAGCAAATAAATTGAGTTGCCTATATTATTGTAGTGTATTTGTTTTTTTTAAAAAGACATAATAGCGGGCCACTGGCATACACTCCGATATCATATTTTAACACGAATATATATTACAATTATTACATACCTGTAAGTTGAAGATACAACATGAACATATTTATTAAATATTCCATGTTTATTTCTGCTAATATTCGTGCCCTGCTCTGCACTGAATCACAGGCTGCTCGCTATGACAAATATGCTCAGTTAACTACCAGTATTTATTGGCAAATATTTGTATAATAAATGCGATACTTTCGTAATTTGTGTTTAATTGCGTGAATAATGTATTATGTACAAAATGAAGGAATGTCTCTCTTGGTGATCGCAGTTTCGCCGTAGCGGCTCCAAGATTATGGAACTCACTTCCCTCTGGAATCAGGGACGCTCCGTCCCTATACTTGTTCAAGCGGTCGCTCAAGACACACTATTTCATTGAGATACACGGGAACTAGCTGAATTTGTTTAGGAAAAATAAATTTGATTTCATTCCAGTAATTGGAAATTTGGGTTTTATTCCAGTAATTGGACTATTTATTACTACATGTATTTACTTTTTTTTTATGTACTACATTACAATCACTTGAATTTTTAAATTTATATTCGTTTATTAACGTAAGTGTCTCTACGTTATATAATTTTTAAAAAACAATTTATCTATAAAATTCTTTAAGCCCATTTCAGTCTATCGATTCATTCTCTCATTTTATTAAATTTATACCAGCATTATATTAATTGTTTGTAGTTGTCCTTGTCTCATATGAATTTGTTTTATCGGTCAGATTTAAGATCTATTATCACCTTAACACATGTTGTTTTGTTTGCATATACTATGTTTTATCATTGTTATTATGTTTACATATCTGTGATATGTCATATGTTATTATGTAAAGCGCCCTTGAACGTGTATTTTTACATGAAAAAGGCGCTCAAGAAATCTGGTATAATAATAATAATAATAATAATCTCTGGAGGGCCGTCTGAAATTAGCATGCTATACTTAAAGGCTAAAGCGTCATAACATCGTGCATAGAATATCATTTTATATACCAGATTAGCCTACAGTATATTTTATAGAAGCGGGAGAAAGGACACGTTATATAGTCAAGCAAACGTGTTGTATATACCGACCTAGACACAGAGAGAGAAGAGATAGAGAGAGAAGAGAGATACGAGAAGAGAGAGACACACACACACAACGAGAGAAAGAGAGAGAAAACACACACAGAGAGAGAAAATAGAGCGAACGAGAGAGAGAGATAGAGAGAAAAGAGAATAGAGAGGTAAGAGAAAAGAGAAAAAGAGAGAGAAATAGCGAGAGAGAAAAGAGAGAGAGAAGAGAGAGAGGGTGGAGAGAGCGGATGGTATATTGACAGACAAACATTGTTTTATATACCGACCTAGAGTGAGAATACGTGTTATTGACAAATGTGTTTTATATACCGACCTGGAGAGAGAGGGGGGAGAGAGGGAGAATAAGTTATATTCTGGAACAGGTAGTTTATATACCGATGTATGTAACGGTTACTATAAACGAGATCCATCCGAAGTTATTCATTTATTTAAAATTAAAAATAGAGAGAGGACGGTGTGATTGACCGCTTAAACTGTTTTGTAGACCGAGAGATAGAGACATAGAGAGAACCAGCTATAGTCCGACACAGGTAGTTAATATACAGATATATAGAGAGCACGATGTATTGACAGCTTAAAGTGTTATGTAGACCGGGAGATAGGGAAATAGTGAGAACTAGCTATAATCTGGCACAGATAGTTAATATACAGATATATATAGAGAGAGAGAGGACGAAGTATTGAATCATAATAATAAACAATTATCGTATCTTATATCATATGCAAACTACCATATTAACGAAAGATTATTTCACTCATATATGTTTATGATTATAAATATGCATATATGATTATACTGTTCATTAGCAACAGGAATATATTATGTCGATTTGCTAAATAAACTGTATTGCTGTTGTTGTTTAAAACTGCCAAATCCAATCATAACCGTCTTACATATTTAACACTCTATATGTAGTTGTCATAAACGTCCGTCTTCATATGTATATACTTGACCAATGTCCTGACATCCACGTAGTCGGTCTCCATAATGTATGCGCATGTGCTTCTTAATATTGCGCGGCTGACGGTACGTTTTCATATTATATGCAAATTCCTCATTACATATACATATTTAACGTGTTGGACTGACTTCAAACCTTATTACATATTTTAGACTCATGTGGCCGTTCTCCAGTATGCTTGAACATGTGCCGTTTCAAACTGCTAGAATGGCTAAATGCTTTATTACATATTTCACTCATGTTGATGTTCTCCAGTATGCTTGAGCATGTGTCGTTTCAAACTGCTAGAATGGCTAAATGTTTTATTACGTATTCCACATCCATGTGGTCGTTCTCCGGTATGTATGCGCATGTGCTGCTTTAAATGGCTAGACTGACTAAAAGCCTTATTACATAGTTCACACGGATGTGGTCGTTCTCCGGTATGTATGCGCATGTGCTGCTTTAAATGGCTAGACTGACTGAAAGCCTTATTACATAGTTCACACGGATGTGGCCGTTCTCCGGTATGTATGCGCATGTGCTGCTTTAAATGGCTAGACAGACTAAAAGCCTTATTACATAGTTCACACGTATGTGGCCGTTCTCCGGTATGTATGCGCATGTGCTGATTTAAACTGATATACTGAATGAAATACTTATTAAATATGTCACATTCGTATGGCAGTTCACCAGTATGCATGCGCATGTGCCGGTTTAAATCGCTAGATTTACCAAAAGCTTTATTACATAGTTCACATGGATGTGGCCGTTCTCCGGTATGTATGCGCATGTGCTGATTTAAATTGCTAGATTTACTAAAACCTTTATTACATAATGCACACTCATGTGTGCGTTGTCCGGCAGGTATGCGCACGTGCAGTTTTAAATCGCTGGACATATCAAAAGCCTTTACACACACTTATGTTGACGTACTACTGAAAGCCTTCGTACATAGTTCACACTCATGTAGCCGTACTAGAGGAATGAATATTCATGTAGCAGTACTCAGGAATGAATATTCATGTAGCAGTACTCAGGAATGAATATTCATGTAGCAGTACTCAGGAATGAATATGCATGTAGCAGTACTCAGGAATGAATATTCATGTAGCAGTACTCAGGAATGAATATTCATGTAGCAGTACTCAGGAATGAATATTCATGTAGCACTACTCAGAGCAATAACACAGCTAGTAGGAGAAGTGGTTTGAGTTCATAGTTGAATGGTATCATGTTCCCATAAACCGGTAATCAATTATAAACATAGGTTACGTAACGGTATTGTTTGTATCTTTGCGAATTGCAGTAAGTTGTATATTTATGTTCTATGAAATAGATAAAAAAGTGTACTAGAGCCAAAGGGAGACAGTCATTGTAGTTCAATATAGCCAGAATATAATAACTGCACTCGTTTTCGAATTTTCGGCCCCATGGCCTTCGTCGTGATACAAAGTTGTTGTATGTTTTTCTCTAAAAAAATACAATACAATCGATAATTCTAAGCAATCAAGCGTCTTACCTATTTATTACAATTTAGCTGTATCTGTCTATCTGAATACAACCGGTTGTCACCCTTTAGACTGTCCTGTTCGAGTTATCACCCTTTAGACTGTCTTGTTTGAGCTATCACACTTTAGACTGTCTTGTTTGAGTTCTGTCTTAAAAGAACGTTGAACGGGGCATGGTAGGATCTTTCCAAATCGGCGGTCTCGTCCCGTCTCCCCGATTATTGTCCAGTGCTCTCTTAGTGATATTTCCCCGGAGTATTTGAAGCAATGCACACATTTATAAACGTTAATGTGTACCGGAAAGCTTCACAATCTTGGTCAGAAATCCCGCCATTGAATTAGGGCGGAAAGTGCTATGTGAAAATGAGCTTCAAAGATAAGATCTCATTATAAGAGATCGGAAAAAATGATGTAGAGTTCTTCTATACTAATATAGGACTAGGGGGCCTACTAAGCTCTGTAATAACAGATAATCTAATATAGTATGCATGGCATACAAACTAACACAACAACGGGTTATTATATATACACACGTATTATCAACACATGCAGATGATATGATAATGATGATATACAAAGAGGCAATCACCGAAGAACAGGTAAAAGCATTGAATACAAACTTCACATTAATTGCATAGTTATTTGAAAAAGACGGATCTGTAGTCAAGTAGTAATTATGTTATATTTCGGGGTTTACGCCTGCATCAGCACCATTTCGGGCTATATCGCCGGCGGGCAGTTTACCTAACAACACCTTTCCTGGGCAGGCTCCAGCGGTTAACCAGTACTTGGGTGCACCAACATCCGTAAGAAACTGCCAACTGTTTCATATAAATGAGACACGGCCTGAGCGGGGCTCGAACCCGTGACCAACAGTGATGATAGGTTACAGTGGTATACAAGTCGGCGACCTTAACCACTCGACCACGGAGGCGGACCATAGTCCAGTAGTAACCAGCTGGACTGAGAATCCAGGAATCGCTGGCTCGATACCCCGTCTGACCCTAAAACATTAACAGTCTTTCAGATGGGACATTAAACCGAGGTCTCGTTTCGGTGTTTTACACCGTGCACGTAAAAGAACCAGAGGAGACTCTGGAATGCGTCTCTGTTTGTATCATTGCACTATCCTCCAAAAATCTAAAATGATTAATCTCTTCAGGAGGCGTCGCTCATATGGGCAACCGGTAGCGACGATAACTAAACATAAAACACACACACACAGAAACAGAAAGGTTTTGTTTATATTTTTAATATTCCCTGAAGAAGGATAATTAGTATCCGAAACGTTGGGAGAATTAAAAAACATAATTCGTGTTGGTGATGATTGTTTCATTATTATAGTTATTTGAAGAAATACTAAAAACATTATTACAAATGTCACATTAATAGGATACATGTCATATACATTGAGAAATATACAGAAACATACATTTATATCGTGATATATGGATTTAACTGAAAGCCAAAAGCTTAAGGTAATTATTTCCACTGTGTACTAGATGTTAGTACAGGTATATATGGCGTACTAGATGTTAGTACAGGTATATATGGCGTACTAGATGTTAGTACAGGTATATATGGCGTACTAGATGTTAGTACAGGTATATATGGCGTACTAGATGTTAGTACAGGTATATATGGCGTACTAGATGTTAGTACAGGTATATATGGCAATTTTAATAACTTGGCGTAATATCGAAAATTAGAACTTAAATATGAGTAGTGTAGAATAGAGTGCACCCCCCCCCCCGAAGATTTCACTCCGACCCGAAGCTCCAAACCCGAAGCCTTGTTTCTAAAAGTAGTATAAGGGAAGTAACTCTTATAAAAGATGCGTTTGGTTTTGAGTGGAGTTAACTCTCTTATTTATAATGGAGTGTTCCCCCCCCCCCGAGGGGGCCAGCTCCAAACAGAGGAGTTGCCCCGGACCCGAAGCCCGAAAGCTGGAACACAGTGTCTCTTCCCCTCGTCCATAATGTGTGGCGCCCGTAGTCCAATGGTAGAGCGTCGTATTTGGAATCAACGGTCTGGGTTCGATACTCAAGCCACGTATGTAGTGTCATTGAGCAAGGCGCCTCACACACAATGCTTAGTACTGGTTAACCGCTATTAATGGTGCATACATACATGATGAAGGAGTCAATTAGGAATTAGGACTTGAAAGCTAACAATCGACCAGCTCATGTCGTTTTCTATTAAATATTTAATATATCTAAGTTTTGAACCTAAGTCACGAATACTTTTGTAAGGGTATTGACCTAAATGCTACATTTTCAACTTAATTTCTGCTTGCTAATGTATGCTTAAAATTATATTTGCTTTAAATGTAGCTATATCGGTTCCAAGCAGGAAAGCAAGGTTTTCCTGTAAGTTCTGTTTGTTTGTGATAGTGTGTGTGAACTCAAGAGAACTGCCATCTTATCATTTGTATAATTATGATATGAACATTTCAATAGAAGCATCGCATTACAGTCTCTTTTTACTAATTTATTTACATTTATAATTAAAATGTGATAATGTCATTAAAACAAGTTCCTGTTTTCAAAGGAATTGATTAGCATCTAAAGTATATTTGTGGCTAACGACATCTCCTGAAAAGCTCTTCTTACTAATGTATGTACATATGATTATCATAGAGTACTCACATTCACCTCATAAATAATGTGCTGTCACATTAAGATCGCATTTAAAGTAAGTAATTTACTGTTTCCAAAGAATATTTTTACAATTAATACAACACATTCAATAGCGAAGATCGTATTTATAGTAATTCACTTTACATTTTAATGTATGAAAGTGTTTGAAAGTAGAAAAGCAAAACTCCAGAAAAACAACAAGAATATGAACAGTTTCAACTACAGCGTGATACATTAAAAAAAAGTGCAGCCATACTCATCAGATCATCTTTAAGGAGAGCTGCAACGATTTGCTATCAAGTCAATCACCCCCAAAAGATACGAGTGATAAAGTGAAAAAGCAACGTTTTAATGAGGATGAAGCAGTAAATACTATGTTTGAAGAAATTCCACAAAACCAACTTGATGTTCTAGGAATTGAAGATTGCTGGGACTTTGAAGTCGCATTGTTAGGTGATGAAAGTGACATTAGCGCGAATGGAGAAATCGTGACCATGTTACAACCGATTTCGACGGAAATCGCCCAGAATGAGCTGAATACATCCGCAGAATTTCCCATTGAAGTGCTCAGTGGCGGATTTTCAGAAGCTAGATGTTCTGGTTTTCATAACAATCAGATGGCAAATTATAGATGTCACGTGTGTAATTCAGCCGCCTCTAGCGGCGACTATGTTAGCTGGTAGTTGTTTCATTTGATGTTTCAAACAGCTACAGAATGGATTAAAACAATGGAGGTGAATACTGTGTCGTTACTACAATCTTACTTTGACTTTTTATATGCTAAAGAACTGAGTGAGAAAATGTATACGGTGTTTAGAAAGAAGTGCTTAGCCTGTCAAGATTCTCGATTATCTCAGTGTTAACACACTTGCTTAACATTATCTGAGGAATAGCAACTGGAGGTTTATTTCGAGGACGTTCTTCATGAAGTGCAAGAATTGGATATTTTAGTGAAGTGGGGCCAGGCAGCATCTGCTCTTCACGTACCTGCTGGAGAGATTGAACTGTTCAAACGGAAAATATGTTGTAAAGATTGGCGTGACACTAATATGAAAACGTCGAAGTGGCGAACTAAACTGATAAAAATGATTGTTGAAATACAGCTGTTGGAAAGAAGTTTTAAATAACTGTTGAGCGGAATCTCATATGTTGTAGTTCTATCTGTCTAATATCATATATTCAAGTCCTCATGTATTGTTAATATGCAGAGTTGGTGGCGGTATATAAAATAAAGTAGTATGCGCAATACAGTTTGTTTTGTTGTTTTTTCGGCGTTATATAGCCGTGATGTGTAGATATCTTCTTCTTCTTGTCGTTCGCGAATCACATGGACAAGCCGGCAGCAAACACGAAATGGGCCGTCCTCCTCAGATCCTCCCGGCAGCCATGTAACTTCGTATGGAGAGAAGTATCTGTTGCCCAGGTTGTTTTCCTCAGCCCATGAAGATTGGGACACTCCTGGAGGATGTGTTCTGCAGTCTGGTCCCTTATTTTGCAGCTGCAGGCAGTTGATGGAGCTAGTCCAAGCTTCCGACACATATGGAAGTTCAGGCGGTTATGCCCTGTTCTAAGCCGGAATAACGTGACTTGCTCCTGTCTGGTGAGAAGGTGGTAATCATCCTTCTCGACTGTTGGATTTGATGCAGATTTGATTATGGTGCATTTCACCTTTTAAGTCAAATCTTTGTCTGGTTGCCTCTCGGTAGAACCTTCCTTGGCAAGCTGGTCAGCGGCTTCATTGCCAGGAATGCCTATGTGTGCAGGTACCCGGAGGACAGTTCTCTTAGTTACGCTGACTGTTCGAAAGGCTTCCATCAGGTGGGGTTCTTTGTTGTTAGACAGGGCATCCAGAACTGAGAGTGCATCAGTCAGAAAGAAACCTGGGCACACTCCACAGTGTTGTGTACTAGAGATGCTGCTGTTTCAAGGGCCTGTACTTCTGCCCCATAGTTGCTGCAGTGTACTCAATTAGGTAGAGCAACTGACTGTGTGTGTCAATCTGGGTGTCGGACATACACGCCTGGTCCTCCGTTTGCTACTGCTCTTGTGGCTGAACCATCTGTGTAGACTTGTAGCCATGCTTCTCCAGGATAACTCTTGTCGATGTGTGCTAGTGTGAGGGCACGTTTGATGTCATCATGTTGTCTATCTATGGATGTCATATAGGATTGTACTGCAGATGGTAACCTTGGATTCAACGCTAGTCAACCATGGCTTGGATAGAAATGGCGTTGGAGGCAATGTCTTGGCTGGGAGATGGCTGGTGTGCTTTCGAGCAAGCTTCTTGGACTAGTGGATGAAACTGCTTCGCTTTAGACGATTCTTCGTTAGTGCCTCAACTCTCTGCTTCATCGGTTGTTCTTCCTGACATCGAAACTTCTCTGTCTGTAGAAGAATTCTTGTGTCGCGACGTTCTTGCAGTGGCTGGATGGAAGTAATTTTCTCCATGGCCTTGATTGGAGTGCTCTGTATAAACGTGTACGCTGTATAAACGTGTACGCTGTATAAACGTGTACGCTTTATAAACGTGTACGCTGTATAAACGTGTACGCTGTATAAACGTGTACGCTGTATAAACGTGTACGCTTTATAAACGTGTACGCTGTATAAACGTGTACGCTGTATAAACGTGTACGCTGTATAAACGTGTACGCTGTATAAACGTGTACGCTTTATAAACGTATACGCTGTATAAACGTGTACGCTGTATAAACGTGTACGCTGTACAAAGGTGTACACTGTATAAACCTGTACGCTGTATAAACGTGTACGCTGTATAAACGTGTACGCTGTATAAACGTGTACGCGGTATAAACATGTACGCTGTATAAACGTGTACGCTGTATAAACGTGTACGCTGTATAAACGTGTACGTGTACACTGAAATCATCACATAACTTAGTCCTATATATAAGACCTCTACATAAATGTTTTCTATTATTTCGAGGTCTTATCGTTAAAGCTCATTTTCACATTGCACTTTCAGCCCTGATCCGATGGCGGGATTTCGGACCAATATGTTGAAGCTTTTCGTACAACAATGCGTATGAATAATTTGATATTGAACGAAATCTTATTCGGTTCACCGTAATGACATCGCATGATTTCAAAAGCTTAAAATCATATTATGTAGCCGTGCTCAGAGAAATTGAACTGGGTGAAAAAGACTGACCAGATGACTTCACATATCTTGAATGTGTGCTGTTAAATAGGTCAGCTGGAGTATCGTCTATGTATCAGAGTGCCAATCCCTATAAGAGAACCTCGGGGGTCACATCCTATAATACCTTTAACAAACTTGCTCCGGAAGTTGATGCAGATTGCCACATTTGGTTTTGCTCCTTATATCAAAGGAACAGGTGTGATCATAAATTTAGTCACACCACTGTTATTAGAGGTAATCGTAAGTTTGCACAACATATCTGTGCAACCTGCTGGCAGAAAGACAAAGGTAAACTGGCACATCCGGAAAGCTCCACGGCTTGCCCGCACACGTTGGCATGACATAGATCATTAATGAACAAATGGTCAAAGGAGCACAAAATAGAGGATACCTTCATCCCATCATTTTGTTTTAAAAAGGACAGTATAGCGTCAGCTCATATTCAAGATTGTCCACATATCACAGATCACCATATTTCCTGTCTGACGTGTTCCAACATAACAGGGTGCCCCTCCTTTTCGTTAGTTGAAGACAAAATTAGTTTGCATGAACAGGTCAAAAGATCCGGGAAATACAATTTTGAAAGCTATCGCATCAGAGTGAATGAAAAAATTAATACAGAATATTTGCGTTCCTTGTTGCAGTTATTTAATTACAATGATAGTTTAGTTTGTGATTTGATAACATTTGGTTTTCCATTGGGCTTTACGGGTAATGAAGATATTATGTTACCTGTTAAGGACATTTGTAAGTATAAAAATGATGAAGGTGCTACAGATTATCCAGTAGAAATAGGAAATTATCTAGTCAAAGAAATGAAAGGTAGTGCGATTATTGGTCCCTTCAAGAACAACCCGTTTACACATAACTTACTCGTATCTCCATTAAATTCGGTGCCTAAAAAAGCTGTGACAGATCGTAGAGTTATTTTAGACCTAAGTAGTTCCACTGTGAATGCAGTTAATAATGTTATAGACAAGGACAATTATCTGGGCGAGTGTGTGAATTTGTTGTTTCCAAAAGTGGATGATTTTTTCAATCTTATACTGGCGAAAGGGCAAGGTTGTTTACTGTTCAAGAAAGATTTGTGTCGTGCATATAGACAAATAAATATGTGTCCATCTCAGTATAATTTAGTTGCTTATGTATGGCAAAAACGTATCGTTTGTGATACAGTTTTGTCTATGGGATTGCGTAGTGCAGCTGTCATTTGTCAACGGGTTACTAATGCAGTGGCTTTTATCATGAACAATCTAGGAATTGCTATCCTTAATTACTTGGATGATTTTGCAGGGGCTGAGAAGCCAGACCTGGCAACAACCGCATACTGTATATTAGGTAGTGTTTTAGAAAAGTGTGGTATTGAGGAGTCAGTAAACAAGAGTTGCCCCCCTTCTACCATAATGTCCTTTTTGGGTGTATTATTTAATACATTACAAATGTCAATGGAAATCACTCCTGATAGAATGAAGGAAATTCGACTTCTACTAAAAACATGGTTGAATAAGGATCAGGCTACCTTGATAGAAGTACACTCACTGTTAGGGAAATTGAATGTTATTGGATCTTGTGTAAAATCCAGTAGAGTGTTTATTAGTCGTCTGTTGAATTGGCTTAGGGATTTGTATATGTTAGAAAAACAGGATATACATGATATCCCGATACAGGTACGGAAGGACATTTTGTGGTGAAATATGTTTTTACCAAAGTATAACGGCATTTCACTTATGTCACTTGGAAATTGGTCATCACCTGACATCAGAAGAAAAAATTGCATCATGCTGGCCCCATAAATGAAGACACTTCTTTCATTCTCGCTTTCCCGAACACATTTTAAGACAAAGGTTACATATTGGAGCTCTAGAAATGCTGTCTTTAGTTTTATGTCTTCATTTATAGGGCCAGCATTTGCAACCTATGAAGATAGTCGTGTTATGTGATAATCAATCTGTTTGTATCACATTGAACACGGGTAAATCTAGATGTCCATGGTTGCAGAGTTGTCTCAGGGAAATGATCTATTATGCAGCTATCAATGAGTTTGAAATTAGGGCCCAGCATTTGTCATCTGAAGAGAATCGCATATCCGATCATGTATCTAGATGGCATGCAGGGGAAAAGCATGAGTTGAATTTCCGAAGTTTGACCAAGGGTTTTAATTTAACAGAGTGGATTGTCAATGAAGCAGATTTTGTGTTGTCTAACGATTGGTAGTAACGAGTACAAGGATAAACATAGCAATACAATTGTAGTGGATCAGGGGTGGTATTCGTAAATACTTTTAATAGTCGCTGTAGACTTGTTTAGTGGTGTTGAACACATTCATTAATTGTGGCCCTGTGTTAGTATCGACTTCAGTTAGTCTATGTGGGTTTTTAATGTTATGTATTTTCAGAGAATCAGTTGAGTGTTTTGAAGAGGGATATGAGGGATTCTAACAGACGAGCTTATGCAGTGAGCTCGAGAACAAATCTCAAAGTACAGTGGGAATCTTATTTATTATTTTGCACATTCTTTAGATTGGGTTTCTTACCCGTGTCGACACTGACACAACAGTTACATGCCCAATTTCTTGGTAGAACCTTCAAATCTACAGAGTCCATCAGGAATTATATAAGTGGTATCAGGATCCTACACTTGTTAATGGGATTTAATATTGATCAGATAAACACATTTCTGGATAATCTAACAATTAAAGGGATATCAAAGCTAAAATTACATATGGTAAAACGAGCAGAACCCATAACTCCTGATATTCTTCGACAAATATGTTTGAAAGAAAGACGATACTACTTTCTGGTGTTTGTTTTTATTTACATTCTTTCTCATGGCAAGAAAATCAAATATGGTACCTACCTCTAGCAAGGAGTTGTTGAATCCTAAATTCTTGTTAAGAAAGGATATCGAATTCTCAGGGAAGGACTTGGTAGTGTCCATTAGATGGACTAAAACAATTCAGTCGGGAGAGAGGGTTCTAAGAACACCTTTAACAGCTATTCCTGATTGTTGTTTGTGCCCAGTCTCCGCTTTCAAGCATATGATCAAACAAGTTCCAGCTAAAGAGTTGTCTCCCTTGTTTATATTAAGTTCCGGCAAACCAGTTTCATATAGTATGTTTTTATCAAAGTTGAGATCGGTAATCGTTGATATTGGACTAGAACCTTCTCAGTGTTCTACCCATTCCTTTCGTAGAGGTCTAGCTACTCTTGCCTTCAGGTTAGATATTCCAGGTAATCTTATTCAATTAATGGGAGACTGGCGCTCTGATGCATATTCAATACTCACAACAGGATAAATTCAAAGTGTCTAGGTTTATTGGTAATAATATTACTAACGATGATTCCTCTATGTAAGAGATAACGTCATTACCTTGTACTATTATTAGTTTGGATTATGACAACACCGCTCCACGGTAGTTGTGTTTATTAAAACGTTGTATTATCTACTATTGACATACTGTTACTATAGTAAAGCTGAGTGTTCTAGTTGAATATAGCTATCATGTCTTGTGCGTGTCTTGTGCGTGTCGTCCTTATAAAGAAACGTTTCTGTTGCCAGTTTGGATTATGACACCATCTGAACAGAATAGACATTCACAAGTCAGCATATATTCCATGGTGGTTGTTTCAAATAAAACATTTGAATTACATATGTTTAAGGTATACTATGTTAGGAAAACCAAATATTCTGGTTGAAAATAGCTGTCATGTCTTGTGCTTTTCGTCCTAGCAGAGAACATTTTTCTGTTGTCAGTTTGGACGATGACACCATCTGAACAGAATAGACATTCACAAGTCAGCATAAGTTCCATGACAGTTTTTTCTCACCTAGTATTGTCGTTTTCTACTATTACAGGTATGTGGGCTGCATACATGTAGTTAATAGGTATCGACGGTCTTAAAGACTTGTGTTGCAATATACTATGGTATATACTATATAGTGTCTCTATTACCATCTATTTGACATGCTACATTACACATATACAAATGTTGAGTTCATTTTTAAATGTTACAGAATTCCGCAAAGTGATTATTATCGGCGACTCCATCATTAAGAACATTCCACCGATGGAGGGAGTAGTGGTGAAATCATTTCCGGGGGCCACGATCGGTAGATTAAGCCAGTGTACAGACAAAAAGCTTGTAGACTTGTCCAAGTTTAATTATGTAATAGTACATGTGGGAACGAATAACATTAATAATCGTAGTTCGGTGGCACATATGACTGCAGACATTGCAAATTTGGTTGCATTGATTCGTCATCGCCGTGGTTATATACACATAATAATCTCTGCCATATTGCCACGTTCGGTAGAGCATGCGCTTACAGATGGGCGAATTAAATAATTCAATCGTATCCTAGATAATGTCATGTCTAAGGATTTGCACTTCAAATTTTGTTTCAAGGGACAGCCAATGCGTTACCTTTTTGCCAAGTTAGATGGTCGTCTGCATTTAAATACGGAGGGTTCTGGTCGATTAGGACACTTTTATCATCGGGTCATTTCTACATTATCGTATTAGATGTATTTAAATTGGTGGGAGTTTCTTAATCTTTACGCCGGGCGGATCGTTAGAAGTGCAGGTGCTTTGACACGACATCGGTCTGAGTTCAGCACCATTGTTCATAGTAGCGTAGTGATATTAAACTTGTTATACAGTATTACATATATACACATGTATGTTCATGTAAATGTATAGGTGTTGTCCAGTTTGTGTCATTACATGTCTACAGACAAGGTAGGATTGCATGTAGTTTGATATATTTGTTGTTGAATTCGGTTAAGCTACAACGTAAAGAGAGAGTGTTGCTGTTGTTACCTTGCATATTCTGAAGTTATTCATTGTGGGTTACAAAGTTAGATACTATCTAACTGTATTCTCACACTAAAGGATTCCGTTTTAATTAATGCTGCCTGCTTAGTTTTGGAAGCGTTTATTTGGCCGGGGTTTGGCGGATTGAGTGGGCATATCAGTTTAACTCAAATCTATTGAATAGGTGACACGTATGTAGGTCATTAAAACTTATTAATATCATCCTCGTCTTGATTGTTTTTCCCAGAAGCAAAGGTTAATTGGTAGATTTTAGTTCCATTAAAATATTTAATTAAGACTGAAGCGCTGCTCATGTTAAGTCATTAGCACCTTAATCTTTACAGTCAGGCAACAGTCATATTGGTGTCATTTAGTCATTGGATAATATTTAGAGATGACTGTTTTCATTGGTTCCTTGCACCCTTATAGTTTCGTGCACGAGATTTCGCGCCTCTTGAATGCATGTTGTTGTCACCTGTCGAATATTTTGATACCCGCCCACCCTTGAATATCCCTAATATTGGCTTGCTTAAATTTACGTTTGCTTACTACATGTACTAGGTACATTATTTGTCATGTTGGTAGGATCCATTGTGAAATAGTAATCATCATCATGTACTTAGTTCCTACATATATACATATATGGCATACGGCTGTAGTGGTAATATGCTTCAGTAATTCACAATGGGTTCTATCAAATTTGACTTGGTCATAATATATATATATATAGACTTATTTAGAGTAATATGCGTCAACATTAACAGTGTTATATTTGTAGATTAACACAATTTATTTGTAAAGATTAGTTTGACATGTGTGGTCTATATTGTGACCCGATGTGTTGTGCATCGGTTATAGTGTTGTCATTCTGATATGTCCTCCGTGTCTGATATTTGTAATTTAACAGTTGTTGATATTCAGAAAGGCGGATTGAGTGGGCATATCAGTTTAACTCAAATCTATTGAATATGTGACACGTATGTAGGTCATTAAAACTTATTAATATCATCCTCGTCTTGATTGTTTTTCCCAGAAGCAAAGTTTAATTAAGACTCTGTCTTCCATTCTGATCTTGTTTCTGTATTCTTATTATGTGTGGTGTATGCATTGTTCAATATGTATTATATTGGGAAATAAAATATGTTTAAACTAAACAACGGTATGTGTGTTCATCTTGTTAGCAATTTTAATTTATAAAAACGACGTTTTAGAATATAAAATATACTACGCTTAATTGAGGCTTAGACTTTGAAAAATGCCTTGATAGTAAAATGTCACATTTTTTAAGTCTAAATATTTGGAATAAACTAGAATCACGGAGCCGAATAGTGAAACTATTTCTTTCGAGTCCGCCGTGAATGTGTGTATTAATTTATTAGATAAGTTTCTAGTCGCGAACTAGTTCATGAAAGATAAATATTTAAGTGTTGCATAACAATCTGATAATAAATAAAATATACTTACTATTGTGCACATGGTGTCATTAGGAAAAGGGAGATAAGTATGCAAATGAGTTCAGGCAATTGAAACAGGATTAATGGTGCAAGTTCCAGTCAAAACGTACCCAAGTCAAAACGTACCCAAGTCAAAACGTACCCACAAAAGTCAAAACGTACCCTGGGTATAAGTCTGATTGTGATGGTCGGTCACTGTACTAAACGTAGGGTGTGGTCACTATACTCACGCAGGGTGTGGCCACATAGGGTATATATATATGCAAACTATCAAATGTTCTACATTCGTTCACATACGCTTGTGGTATTGACAACTTGCTTGTTTCGGGTTCAAAACATTATGGAACACTAGAGTACTATGATACACCGTCAATATCAAAGCCATATACCGAAATACCACAATATTGCACATGTAAACAATCAGCTTGCTACACAATTGAACGGCCGTAAAATGCCAGTATCTAAATTTACATGTAAAGCCACTAGTTTAGTTCTCCACAGTTATCATTTGACATCTACCTTCGCCTGTTTTAAAAGATAAGCAAATTGTCTGTGAATTCTCCATCTTGGTCAAGGTACTATATAATATATGCCGGCGACGCTTTTCTACATATGGCTTTAACAGCGAATGTGTGTCATTTTTGAACTTGCTTGAGTATGGCATAAGCACCTGTATACATGTATATAGTCGAGCCAATAGTCACTGTGTATCATATATAATGTTCTTAAACAAAATAAAAACATGTGTTTTGGTATTGAACCCGTAACCATTTGTCCAGACCTCAAGTGTCTGTGCATTCGTTTTCAATATGACATGTATTATAAATAACTTCGTAAAGGTCACGTATATCACATTTGATCTATTATGAGCCATTGGCAGATTTGCTGTGTAAATGTGTGTACTTAGACATGCATGGCTTAATCTTTGAGACACGCATATGATTAATGGCAGGATCAACCAGGTAGCTACTCGCAATTCGCCGGGGAACCTGCTGCTGAGAGGCCATCATTTTGAAACATTTCATATTTTCATCTTAGATCTTTGAAAACTATATACATTAATATTATCCGCCATTTTTGTCTCAACACTCGCAACCGATTCTGCGATTACGCACTTATTGATATAGCAGGTGCGTGTCAGATGCAATGCATAGTATGCAACATAACCACATACCATAATAGGTTTACTGAAATGATATCAATGGCGGATGCAATGCATAGTATGTATGCCACATAACAACAGAAATGATATCAAGTCAGCAGACCGCCTTCGTGGTCGAGTGATTAAGGTCGCTGACTTGTATACCACTGTAACCTATCATCTCTGATGGTCACGGGTTTGAGCCCCGCTCAGACCGTGTCTCATTTATATGAAAAAGTTGGCAGTTTCTTACGGAGGTTGGTGCACCAAGTACTGGTTAACCGCTGGAGCCTGCCCAGGAACTGTGTTGTTAGGTAAACTGCCCGTCGGTAGCGACGTTAAATAAACTTAAATAAAAAAAATCACGTCAGCCAAACGCTGATAAGTAGATACGTTAACATTACTCACTTGCTTCAACAGATTCAATTGTCAAAACGAATGTATTCCGAAATGAACATATATTTTAGTTGTATTTTCTCGTGAGCTGTATCGCTTCGCCGGTCAGTACATCACGCTAGTTATGCGAGCATATTTTGTAAAGATGATCAATAATCAGATTCATGGACATCTTCATGAAGCCGTCCAGCCAGGGGCGAGGTTTTAAATATAAATAGACATGTGTAGTGTAAATACAAGTTGAGGATTTTAAAGGCACATACACTGAACCGAATTTCTAAACGTCCACCTAATAAATTGTGAGTTTAGGGTAGCGGTTCTGTGTATTAGTCCAAATATTGGTAGTCTATTGTTATCCACCATACTATATCAATGTACACTAAGAAAGCACCACTTTATTGTCATGGCTGACCTAGCGGAACGGAATGTTCGAATCCTAAGTGGTGGCATGAGGACCACGTGCACGGCATGGTGAGTGCTCAATTTGATTGCAATTTATTCTATGTGCGACGCGTAACCGAAAAAACCCAGAAAATATGGCGAGAATGACCATTGAGGAAAGCGGGGCGAGCTTGATACATACACTTCTATCAGACAGGTATGTTCAGCGTTGTAATTGAATTCGATATTTCAAGTACATTTTGTAATGAATCATACAATGTCATATTTTAATATCATTCTAAATCATTTCCATCGTGTTTCCAGGTTGCACTACTTTTCAACAGACGGCATTCAACTATGGTCTTTACTTGTTGATTGTCTTCAACTGTTATACAACATCAGGTGGACGCTTAGAAATTCGGTTCAGTGTACAGTTTCACGTTCAACGCGTCTGGCGAGGCACATGTTTTTAAACCGCACATATTGTCGTTATGTATGCCTGGTGGATCTTGATGTGTAAAGACATTGAAGTTGAAGTCATGGTCGTCCGACTGGTTATCTGATGTATATAATATATATGCCGGAGCAGACGACCTCTTACAGACGGATCTGTAGTGCAGCTGGATTGGTAATCCAGGGATCGCAGGTTCGATAAATAAGCGTAAAACACACACGTCTCTTCATCACAGACGGATCTGTAGTCCAGTGGTAACACGCTGAACTGGTAATCCAGGGATCGCAGGTTTGATCCCCATCTGACCATAATAAAATTAACAGTCTTTCAGATGGGACGTTAAACCGAGGTCTCGTGTCGCTGCTTTACACAGTGCACATAAAAGAACCACATGAGACTCTGGAATAGGTCTCTGTCTGTATCATTGCACTATCCTCCAAAATCTACAATGACTAATATCTTCAGGAGGCATCGTTCATATGGGCAACCGGTAGTGACGTTAAATAAGCGTAAAACACAGACGAACTCTCCATCTCTTGCAGTTGGTGCTTCCATTGAATCAGAACCTTACACTAACGCTTAGCGATTACTTGGCAGTAAGTTTATATTATTATTGCTGTTAATATTGAAAGAGCAAACTATTTGCAAAATGATGATAATATAGATAATATATTTCGAAACAAATTATCTCGAAGGAAAATAACCCAATTACGTTCTGTGCCTATACTTATTAATTCAAAATGTAACGTGGAATCAGGCACACAAGACTTGAAAAGAGAGGATGGATCAGTAACTGATATGAGATGGAGAAAGCAGAAGAGCTAGGTAAATTTATTTCGTCTGTATTTATCGATGTCCTTTTTAAAAAAGGGAATGAATATCCATTCATTCCTAATTCAAATGCAAATGGGCATTTGAGCATCTAAAATGCACTGTTATTTTCCATATATATATATTTTAAAAAACCAACGCAACACAGGAGAAAGTGAAAAAACGTTGTATTAAAATGCATGATAATTAGCATAATTATTATATAGTTTAATACATACAATAAGCCGCGTTATAATACTATAATGAAACGGTGTAGAAAATCACAATTATTGTTTCAATGAATTGTACTAAATTCTTATAACTTAAAGGTGAACACAGTAATACAAGTGTATTCATTAACGAAGAAGTGACTGTCGACTCTCTTTGTCATCTGCTCAATTAACATATCAAATATCAATTTGAACATGTATTTATTAAAATGTGTTCATTTTCTCAATAGTGATGGCCGAAAGCAATATGTAGCTCAAGTCTGGGTGATACACGTGGTGACATGGGTATTCGCTTCATGTTCGCGCATACTGATAATCAACTTCAGTGATTCACTCTATTATTCTAATATGTATCGAATATAAATTATGTCGAAAATGATCCAATATATAAAATAGTTTGACTGTGTGAGGCGTGTAGCGGCGAAGACAGTACCAATGTTTTACATATTGAATCTCGTTTGAGGCTTAAATCTTACTTAAAATATAGTCGCGAAGTCATACCTTTGTACTTGCTGTCCATTATTATTAATATTGAACTGGTGTCAAAAGGTCAGAGTATTATTTTAAATATAAGCGTAAATGCAGGAAAAGAACAATTTTAATTAGTAGGATCTTGTTATATAAGTAAGATATAAGCCGAAAACGATCCAATATGTAAAATATTGGACTGTGTGAGGCGTGTAGATCCTACTAATTAAAATTGTTAATTTATTACATGTACGCGTGTGATTTAACATAATATTTTGTCCTTTTGACAGCAGTCCTATATTAATAATAAGTGACAGCAAGTACAAAGATAAGACGTAACGACAGTGTTCTAAAAACAGAGAAAGCGGATAGACATTAGGAGGCCTACTTTCCTATTTGTATCCTTGTACGCGGGTGGATATTAGGAGACCTAATTTCCGAGCTGTATCCTTGCACGCGGGTGGATATTAGGAGACCTAATTTCCGATCTGTATCCTTGCACGCGGATGGATATTAGGAGACATATTTTCCGATCTGTATCCTTGCACGCGGATGGATATTAGGAGGCCTACTTTCCGATCTGTATCATTGCACGCGGATGTATATTAGGATACCTACTTTCCTATCTGTATCATTGCACGCGGGCGGATGGATATTAGGGGGCCTATTTTCCGATCTGTATCCTTGCACGCGGATGGACATTAGGAGGCCTACTCTCCGATCTGTATGCTTGCATGCGGATATACATTAGGAGGCCTACTTTCCGATCTTTATCCTTGCACGCGGATGGATATTAGGAGGCCTACTCTCCGATCTGTATCATTGCATGCGGATGGATATTAGAAGGCAAACAATGTGTCATGTAGTGCACTTAAAGGGATAGTTTGTAAGTGTTCTTTATATTTATGGCAGTCCACTACACACACAGCGAAAATGCAGGAAATATTAACCAACAGCAATTACTAATGCAGAGTGCAACGGAGACGGAGCACTCTGTTAGGTTATGTACAAGTTTGTTGATGTACATCAGGAGCTCTCTCGTGGGTTCTGTACACATTTGTTGATGTACACCAGGAGCTCTCTGTTAGGTTCTGTACAAGGTTGTTGATGTACACCAGGAGCTCTCTGTTAGGATTTGTACACGTTTGATGGTTTACTCCAGGAGCCATGATGAGTGTTGCGGAGTAGGAGCTCTCTGTTAGGTTCTGTACAAGTCTGTTGATGTACACAAGGAGCCGTGATGCGGAGTAGGAGCTCTCTGGCAGGTTCTGTACTTGTTGGAGAAGGAGCAGCTCTCTGTACTTTGCAGGTTCTGTACTAGTTGATGTACTGCAGGGGTCGTTACTAGAACAGAGTTGATGGAAGGTGCTTCAGCTGGAGCAGCGAGTATCTACTCCTCTGTTATGGTGGCCATCGGTCACATCTGTCACCATATATCATTCACTGGGCCATAACATTATATTGTGTATGTTTTGCCACCACACACATCCCTTATTTTACAGATTATGGATGTTGGGTGCTTTGGTCCTTATATCAACTATATAAAAGCATGCTACAGAGTAATGCGGCCATGTGTGAATAAAGCTGAAGAAACATCGACATTTAAAAGTTGTAACAATGTAAATAAAATTTGAGAAAAAATGTATTGTGTTTGTTTGTACCCATGTTATACTCGAATAAGTTGGGCTATATTATAAAGAAAAACTATATATTTAATGTCACTATATTCAGATCAATTGCATAACAGTATTCAACGGCTCAACAAAACGTCGTCAATTAGTTTAACTAAACGTTTGTGTTACACTCTGGTGCTTGTAGTTTTCTAATGTTGTCAACACTTGTGGTCCAACAAATATGTTATATCAATGTACATGTATCTGTTGAATTATTCAGTCATGTAAGCAATAAAGGAAATAAAATATGATTAAATTAAGCACAACTGCCACACCATAACAATATTGTCAGACCAGGCATTATATAGTTTCTTAAATTCAAGCTCAAGCATAAGTGATTTGATTGGTTGATTGTTGTATTTACTCTCAGCTGAACCAATCAGAAGCTTGAACTTGAGCTTGATCTTGAATAATTGTTTTATAAACTCCCGGCCAGAATAATTACAACGGTATGAATTTTCAACAACACAAATTACATTAAATACAATATAATTACTTTAACAATGTACATGTGCATACATATAATATGTTGCATTATTTTAAAATTCGACGCATAATTTGAATATTTCGAATCAAAGCACGCGCAATTTAAACTAGCGTAGATCAGACAATTGAGTATGACACATACTCCATGATTTTTAACACATTCTTATTAAAAATGACGGTTCACTAGTTGTGTTTCTTGTTCTGTAATCGTCTCAAAACGCCTCGAAGAATTATCCCGAATTTGTAAATGTCGTCCGACATTTTCTCTGAGTCAAAGCAGACGACGGGTTCTTGCCTTATCTGTATATCTCCAATAATCTGAAGAAACAATAGTCACTAATATTATAAGAAATATTGGCTAAGAATATTCAGCATGCATATATACTGTCATACTGTTGCTTATATACACACATGTATGAAAACCATACTTTAATCTGAAGCACAGCTACATTTCCCATACACACATATACAAATAAGTAAGCATAATCTACCGCAAGTATGCAACTAATATATATGCATATTTAACCACACATAGGCCAATAAGTAAGCATAGTCTACCGCAAGTATGCAACAAATATATATGCATATTTAACCACACATATGCAAATAAGTAAGCATAGTCTACCGCAAGTATGCAACTAATATATATGCATATTTAACCACAGATATGCAAATAAGTATGCATAGTCTACCTCAAGTATGCAACTAATATATTTAACCACACATATGCAAATAAGTAAGCATAGTCTACAGCAAGTATGCAACTAATATATATGCATATTTAACTACACATATACAAATAGGTATGCATAGTCAACGATTGACAACCGTGTACAATGGACACTACTATCGTTCGGCTGTCCGATTAGCGCAGTAGTTAGCGCTCTCGCTTCTCACCAATGCAGCCCGGGTTCGATCCTCGGACCGGGAAGTATATGTGATGGTACGGTGGGCCAGGCCGGACAGGTGGGTTTTCTCCGGGTACTCCGATTTCCTACAACACGAATGACCACCTATACGCTTTAATCTGAGCTACCGAATGTGATTAATATAAGTTGTTAGAACTTGCTTTGCAATCGTTGTAAAATAAATAAAGCTTACAGCTTTTTTAATAGCGTTAACGTGGCGTTCAATAGTGAGTCTGGTAATCAGTTATTCAAACACAACAACAAATTCGGATACATTGCTAAATAATTAAACATGAACACTTTTAGGTGGATACCTTTGGTTTGGTAATAAACCCGCATTAATAAAGCATGAATTGTTGGCTTAAACAATATCTGTTTCACTAAATAGGAAATATTAAATGTTAATGACACAATAATCGATTGAATAAAACTATTATAAAATGACGCCAACACCATTTGCATCAAATAATGATACTTTGCTATCGTCTTCGAGGTAAGAAAATGTGTTCTTCATTGTTGTACATTAGCTCCGTTGTATAATACTTTCTGTAGCACTAAACAAAGGCAATAACAATAAAGGAATTACATATACGATCAATAAATAGTAACTGCAGATGATAAAGTAGACGGATCAAGAAAATCGCCCGAAAGTCTTGCAAAACCATATTACTATTTGTGGGAACATTACAGTCTTGGCAGTGTATGAGGTATTAGTCAGGCTCACTATGTCTTCTGAAAACTTGTTTTCCAATCCAAATTATTCAAAATGTGTAAACAACATTTTTTAATTCGTGTGTTTTACGTGTAATTTATTGGAATAAATACTGTTTAAACTAACGAGTGAATAGCCACGTGTGGATGAAATGTAGATGTGCAATACGCATTGTGGATTTTAAATCATCATTTTTGAAGTTTATATTATTTAGTTTACCGTTTGTTATTATCTAATGTAATCTACGATTACTTAAACGGTTCATGGGGAGAACTCGAAAATATAGTGGAGGCCATGTTGAATCGGAATGCAATAGGACATGTCATGCTATGTATACTCGTTTCCAGGATGCTTCGCATCAGAATTGAGAGGAAATACGGTTTGTAGATATTGTAACGTGCACGGACGGGGGACGACCAACATTCACGATGAGCATACTCGCAGATCAGATGAACTCATGGTCAGAGACATTTATAGAGTTAATCAATAGTTAAATAATAGTTTCATAATCAGTTTGAAATTCTGGCTGATGAATTAATGAATCCCACATACAGTCAAACCTGTCTTAAGCAGCCAGTCAGGGAAAAGTGGCGGCTTAGTACAGGTGGCTACTTAATAGAGGTCAAATGTATAATACACAACAAATTGGTCTTGATTTATCAAAATTAGAAATATATAAGCTGATGATACACTGAGATTAAATGAATATACTCCACGGTCCGGATAAATGCATCTATAAACATTAACAAATCTATGAAGGTATCACCCCATTAATACTGACATCTCCATACATTTGTTTATGTACAATCTTCATAATCATAGGATATTCTTACACATACAAGAATGCATATGTATTCAATGATTCATATTAATTGTTAATTAGTGGAACTCACTACCAGAAAACTTGAGAGCCATAACAGATTTTAACAATTTTAAAAATCAGTTGCCCATGAATTAAATGAACACAGAATATACAATATAATATATAAGGATCCCTCCTATCCCCATTCCACTATCCATCTTTATCCTTCTCTATCAGTGTCCCCTACACCAATCCCCAACGATAGCTACCCACATTACTACACCTATCAATCATATTGGTTTACATAAATACCTTATATAACCTCTATTTGTCGACATTAATTTTCATGTCTACACTGATCCCATAAACATATTTTATAGTTCCCCCACAACATATATAAATACCTCATTTGTTTATAATAATGACTATGCACATACTATATTAAGTAATGCATAACATTGATACTGTCATGCTATGTACTTATCTGTATATATATTATGTCAATAATACTATGAAATTATGAGGAATAAAAAAAAATCAAAAAACAAACAAATCAGTTGCCCTACTGGGATGGGAACAATTGTAAATGTAATGCATGCACAACCTTTTAATCTTTTAAATAACCACAATACTTGGCCATTAAAGTCATGTGTGGTTTGATAGTAAGTTTGCTATCTATTTTATGGTCTTATTAAATATTGTCCATTTCAGTATTGTCAAACAAATGACGTAAAATAAGCTCAATTTCCATTGAAATTGAAAATATTTTTTATAATGATGAATATTAAATATTTTTAAAAATTTGATGTTCCTGTAAAAATGTTTGTTTAATCCATATATAGTCAGGCTCACTATGTTCAGATTAATACTTTCGTTGGAATTTTTGGGAGATTTGCAAATCTATACATTTTTGGAAACTGTATAGTGTAAGCAATCAGAAAACCAATGTTTACCATTTGCCGGACGCATATATGGCGGCCATCTTGGATTTTCAAAATGTCCGCTTTAAAAATGGGTGTTTCTCAATATCTCAACATCTAGGGGACATAGAGTCCTGATTTTAACGGCTAAACCTACACTTGTAGGGGCAATGAATATAGTGGTACCAAGTACAATAAGCTAAACGTAACCACAAGGCGGTCATCTTGGATTTTCAAAATGGCCGCCTTAAGAATGGGCGTTTCTCAGTATCTCAACTTCTAGGTGACATAGAGTCCTGGTTTTAACGGCTAATCCTATATTTTTAGGGGTGAGGAATCCAGTGGCACCAAGTACAATAGGCTAAATAATAATATAATAATAATAATAATAATGGTTTATTATTACACAACAGGCTAAACATAATAACAGATGTAGATAGTAGATGATCTGAATGACTGAGCCAGAGATTTCACTTCCGACGATGATAATTGTTTATCATTAAACTTCAAGGGCAAGGACCATCATCATGATCATCAGCTAGTACTCTCACTCATCATCATCACTGTCACTGGCCAACACTATGTCACTCCTAGAGTCCTCATCATTCTGACACTGAGTGCCGCACTGGCAGAGTTCTGTACACGATAGGTTGTTGGACCTGCAAGAACATCGAGCTGTAGAGCAGTCGGCTCTGCACTGGCATCTCACCATCTCGATGATGGCCTTGGGGGCTGGGAGCACCTCAGTAGTGACTGGCTTGACCTGACCAGTTGTGTCCTTGTAGAAGCCGTGCTTCAGAGGATCCAGGAACTGCTGCTGAGCAACGCTTGCCTGACCCCATACTGTGGCCTGGATCTGGACTCGCAGGATGTGCTGCTTGAGAGCACCGGGGGTGGGAGGCAGCTTGTCACTTTCAGCCATATGCTTGCAGAACAGATGCCATCGCAGCTCGGGGATGCTCGCAATCTGGATGCCCTTTGGTGAGTATGCATCAGAGACGAATGTAGATAACGTAGAGAGCAGGTCGTCGGTGACTTCAGTGGCATCCGAAAGCATCTGGAAAGCCTTGACGACTTCTCCGTCTGCTTTTAGGTAGACTTGCAGCCAGGTTGCTTTGCCTATACGAGAGAACCTCCCAGTGTTGTCTGCCCCCGAAAATGCGTGGAAGGCTGGCAAAGCCTTTGCTCTTTCTAGACCTAGAGCTGTCCATACTGGCTGCACTTGGATCACTCCGGAGGACATGGACGTTTTTCTCAGCAGCAGGTCATAATTGGCTATGACCAGCACCAGGACATCTGTGTCTGGGGAGAAGACCACTAACTCTGCATCAGGTGGGTTGCGCTGTGATGCCAGCACTGCCTGGTGGATCAGCAGTGTGTCCGCCTCTTCATGGTTGTTGTCCTCAAAGAGCAGCTCGTTGTTGCTTCTGGTATGTCCTGAGGCCGATATGATGACAACTTGGACAAGTCTTTGTTGTACTCCAGGGTTCTTGCTGCCAGATACTCAGTCAGATCAGCCTTCGTCTTGTCATGGGAAAGGAACCGGCTCATCGGGATGTGTTTGATGCTGGTGTCATCTCTGATCTGATATTGGACCGGAACCTTCCCTTGTCTCCGTTTCTCTCTTGTGGTACTCTTCAGGGAGTCAGCCTTGTAAGTATCAAACACCAGAATGATCTCATCACAGTCTCTTGTCAGAGACATTAGTCTGGCATTGAAGCATTCACTGAGGTCATTGACTGTCATTACCGTGGCTGGTTTCTTTGTCAGCTTCTGCAGGACCACCATACCGTCCACCAGTGCGATCTTGCGATTTTGGTCACCCTCAGTGTGTGTGAAGTCCATGGTTTCAGAATCCACTGCATCGCGCTGCAGACCACTTGCATCTTGCAACTGCTGCTGATCGTCATCGGGTGGTTCTGCTGTTCCCAACTTCTCAAGGAGGTGGATCAACTTTGACTTGTCAGTGCATGGCAGCATTGCTCCGTTTGGCGCGAACAGTGCCCTCGGTGTCAACGTGAACTCGTAGTTCCCGATGGCTTGTTTCAGGTCAATGTCTCGGTTGGACCTGGCAAGGAACATCAGCCTTCCGTAGAGATCCTTGGTCTCCTTCAGGTCTACAGTCTTGTCCCGGAGTTTCACACTGGCTTTCTTGTTGCCAGACATGTACATCTTGTTGTTCTGTTTCTTCACTGGTGCCCACAGGCTGACGTCCCCATTGATTCGCTCTGACACGTACTCTTCATACAACTTCTGCCCAGTGGCGTCAATGTTCAGGATCTGTGGTACGTACTCGTCTGGAATGTAGGCATGAGTGATCAGATTGTGCAGCTGGTCACCTTCAGTGGCAAATGGATTGCCATGACTCAGGATCGCAGCCTTGATTTTGTCGATTGCGTCATGCTCCCTCTTGACTGCACTTGGTCCAAGGTCATGGTGCTCTGTGGCCTTGCCAACTTCCGCATCAAACTGACTCTTGAACTCCTTTGACAGGCACGACAGTTCTGGTGCAGCCATGAAGAACCTCTGTATGGCGTTGGCGTTGTTGGAGATGCCAATGATTCCAGCACGAACCTTCATCTGCTTGTTTAGATGTTCGCATGCGTGGTCTGCTCCAACAGATACGAACGGGATCTCGTTCTTGGTGACGGATATGTTGCCAGCTTCCAGTTCCTTCCAGGTGTTTGGGTGGTTGGTTCTCAGGTCATACATGTCTGCGATGTATCGGGGCCAGAGTCGCTTGTACTTGATTCGGTCCATAGCAAAGAATATCTTGCTCAGTGCTTCTCCACCTTCGAGATGGAGCGCGAGGTCAGCATTCCGGGATGCTGCCACGAAGAACAGGATCGTCTCCACTCGGTGTATGTAGTTCATCATTGATTTGAACATGGCATTCTTCGATCTCTTAGTCTCCCAGTCCTGGAATGTCTTCCTTACTTCAGCAGTGGTCAGGGCTTGAAGGAGCGTGGTGTTGGCTTCTTTCACGGATTCGGCCTTCGTGCATTTGTCCCCTTCCGAGCAGGCAGCTTCTACTTCCTCCGTTGCTTCCAAGCAGGCGTCTTTCAGTTGTGGGTTGTCCGTGAAGAACTCTTCCAGTGCCATCTCATGCAGTGCTACATATGAGTAGATGTGGGCACGGAGAGCCCGCTTGTAGTGGTTGCATTTCAGGATCTGCCTTGTTGTGGCAGAACCATAGACATCGGCTTCCATCCAGGCATCATCTATGCCCGAGTTCTCCATGGAGGCGCCGAGAGCTTGCAGAACAGCCATGACGACATGTAGTTCGTCCAGTCTGGGGACAACTGTGCTTTTCAAGTCCGGCCTGGCATCTAGCAGCTGCACCACCTTCTCGTAGAGAGCCATGTCAAATGCAATGACCGTCGGATGATCGTCACCAACTGCCAAGTACCTCAGCTGACTTGCTTGCATGATCACAGTCAGTAGGGTTGGCCATTCGTGTGCCACCTCTGGGAGTAGTGGTAAGGCCCCAACTTGAGTCACGGACTGGCTTGTAGACAGCAGTGAGTTGTAGCCTGCCCATCCAGGAATCTTGCTGGACTGTCCTCCGTCTTTCATCCTGGATAGAGCAGAGGCGACAATCCATGCCAGCTGTGTCAGCTGATATGATTCAGAGACTCCCACCTCGTTGATAGTGAAGTCTTCTGTCCTATGGATTGGCTGTGGCTTGGGCTTGTCACAGTGCAGCACATCTACATGGTATGGGGTGACCGATAGACTCTGTGCATCACCTATGACCAGAGGTGGTGCTATCGGCTCTCCGGGAACATCAGCATTCTGGTACACTGCAGTAACCGTTCCATGAGTGGTTCCTTTCCCATCAGCAGTGTCCTCGGCAAAGTCTGTGTTGTCTGCAGCAAAGAAGACGAAGGCGCCCTTCTTCAAGAATGGTGGCACATACAGGCCTTGGAACTGTCTGGTGTTTTCCACGACGGCATTGGCAAGAGCTGTCTCTATGAGCAGGGTGCGACCATACGAGACACAGTGGCCCTGTCCATTGAGAAGACCCATCATAATTTTGCTTCGTGTGTCATGATGCACAGTCAGACCCAGTCCCAGGACTTGGGGGTTTTCTCTTATATGTTGGGGCCTGAATGTTGCCGTGTCGCTGCTTGGCTTGTACTTGACCTGCCTGTTGGACTTGAATCCAAACATGATGTTTTGACTCACTGTGAGTGCTGCTCTGTCAACAGCACTGGTTCTCGTATCTTTTTCCAGATCCTGCACAGGCCCGACCATGATCCAGCGAATCAGGGTGTACAGTTCAGCTGGAACATCATCCATGTTGCTAGACACTGGTATGGCAGTTGATGGCTTGTCCTTCTTTTTGAAGTCTGCAATTAGCTTGCGTATCACCTGTGCATACTTGTAGATGGCCTTCATTTGCGTCACGCCGTCGTCACCACTTGCGATAGCACAATGGACCATGCCTTCCTCACATGCATCTGGAGAGTAGATGACAGCCGATTTCCTTCTATCTGTTTGTAGAACAGACTTCACGCTGGGCAACTCAGTGAGGATCTTTGCCTTCAGCCATTTTCTTGTGAATGCAGGTGAATGGTTCTCCAAGCCGTCTGCACCAAGCATGTTGAGGTATGTGGTTTCAATGGCATCCGTTGAGAGGTAAGCTTGTTGTTGAGTTTGCACATTGATGAGGTTGATCAGCTCAATCAGACTCACCCTTTGCAGTTGGTGTTCTTTGTGTGTGCTTCTTGTTCTGGTTGCATCATGCACAGGGTTGAACACATGTATTGTCCAACATGATTTGTGGTACCTAACGTCTATTGCGTGTGCATCAGTTGGTGAGATAGATGTGTTCAGCCTCGTTTTCAATGAGGCATCTCCAGACATCGCCACAGCTGTACTCAGTTGCTTCCTGGCATTTTCAGTCGTGACTGTCAACAAATGCTGGCCATCATCCTTCTGACAGAAGAAGCACCGGTCCTTGTCCAACGGCACTGTGGACGACCGTGTGAACGGTGCTGGTGAACCAGAAGTTGATGGGCCTGGTTCATCCATTTCGGTGCTGTCTCTCTTCTGTCCATGTCTTCTGCCAGTGTAGCTTCCAGTAGACTGTGCGTGGTCGTTGCGGTCCATGGCACGTTGTATCAGGACCTTGTTGGTTGCATTGGAGTAAAAGCGCGATGCCAAACTGCCCTCTCTGTGCACAACGTCTCTTTTGTGCTGTCTTTGAGTCGTCTTTGGACTTGGACGAAGTTGCCATCATGCAGACTAGCTCTCTCTTGTATTTGTTCCAGTAGATGCTTGTATGAGTCTGTTCTGGGCTGTAACACCATTGGTCCTCTCGTAACATCTTCAAACTGGCACAGCATGCACAGCTTCCAGTTGGTTGATTCCTGGGTTCCGGGCACCCGATGACCAAGCTGTGGCACCTCACTCATGGTCTATTAGTAATAGTACTGGAACCTGCAAGCGCAAAAAAGGAAACGTTTAGCTTATTGTACACTACTTGGTACCACTATATTCATTGCCCCTACAAATGTAGGTTTAGCCGTTAAAACCAGGACTCTATGTCACCTAGAAGTTGAGATACTGAGAAACGCCCATTCTTAAGGCGGCCATTTTGAAAATCAAAGATGACCGCCTTGTGGTTACGTTTAGCTTATTGTACTTGGTACCACTATATTCATTGCCCCTACAATTGTAGGTTTAGCCGTTAAAATCAGGACTCTAGGTCCCCTAGATGTTGATATATTGAGAAACACCCATTTTTAAAGCGGACATTTTGAAAATCCAAGATGGCCGCCATATATGCGTTCGGCAAATGGTAAACATTGGTTTTCTGATTGCTTACACTATACAGTTTCCAAAGATGTATAGATTTGCAAATCTCCCAAAAATTCCAACGAAATTACATAATGAGCCTGACTATATCACTGAATGTTATTATCCGGTTTGTCTCGGGAGTTGAAGTGTAATAATTATTCTTCTTACTTACTTTACCGCATTCGGTGCTTACATACACTGATTCACTGGATAGCTTAGCAATCCGCAGCGAATGCGTCTGTAACAGATGCAGACAGCGCGTTAACTGCAACACCAATTTCAGCGCTACATCAGTTGTTAGTATCATATCCGTGTGCACAAGATCATCTAAACAGATGTATGCTTGTCCAGTTTTCTCTTTTCTCGATATGAAATACCGAAACAAGCCGTTCAATGGTGGACGATTCTTTACTGAAAATATATCTTATGGTAATTAACATCAGCATTACGCTTGCCACATTACACAAATGGCGTCGTTACATTACTCATCAAGGCCATTAATTCGCACCCTATCAGGGGTAACTGATAAATATGCATACATGCATTTGTTCCACTTCGGGGTTGGGGGAGGGCAAGCGATGCATACTCTGGATATGGACATAATCCCCCAATGTTGTTCATAGCCAGAACAAATCCCCTGTCTATTGTCTATAAACAAGCCGTTCAATGGTGGACGATTCTTTACTGAAAATATGTGTAATGGATATGGTGCCACCGTTAATCTGCATATGACGGTTATATCATACCTGAGTTTTTATATAGGTGGGATTATGTACGCCTACGTTAAATACCTTGGATACTGTAGATATTTCCGGGTGATTATGAGTTGGTTATATATCTCTTATGGTTGTATACTAATATTCAATTATTCATGTGTGTAATATAGTATAGCTATGTATAATAACAAGCCAAGCAAATCGATATATAAATAATTATGTCGTGCCATATATATAATATCGAATTGTACTTGTCAAACTGTAGAGAGAAGGTAATGCCTTTGTTGTAGCTACATGCAGTTCATCTGGTATTTTACTTGTCCGCTCTCCCGAATGTACTTCATCGATCGGACCAAGGGTCGGACGTTGTAAAACTTTTCTAAAATGTCAAACTCAAATGATTTGATTGGTTGAATCTGAGATTTGCTCTTTGCTCAGCAAATTGGAAAGATTGAGATTGGATACACGTTATATAACCCTCCTTACGGATTTCTCTTTATACATGTAATAATACCATCCATTCCGGAAAATCCCTTCTTTGCGATTGAACATTTAGATAATCTGCCACAACTGCAGACAAAAACAAATGTAAGAATAGATTAAATTATTGCAACTAAATGAACTTACATCGTAGAGTAGATACACCTGTGTTTTCCTCTCGCCGTGTCTGTTGTTTCTATAATATAATAGTGTAGATTTGTGAAAGTATATGTACGATAGTTACGATTGTGCTCGTATGCAAGGCATTTAAATTCCACATTGCCTCTTCTCTCTCCCTCGTGGCGATGGATTCCATCAGGAATGAGGTTTCGACTGTGATTAATATAAGTTATAAGAACTTGTATCGCAATCGAGCTAAAATAAATGTGTATACACTTTTTCTTTCTAATGTATTTGCACACTTCTTGCACATATTGTGCATGGTAATAATTGGACTGCAGTAAAATGTAAGTGCACTAGTTTATACTAACCAGACATGCATTGCAATGAAATTATAATATGTGTTTTTGGCCCTGTTCTAAAGAATTGAATAAAACGTGGTCAGGATGAATACGTTTTAATGTAGCCATTGGCTTGTATATCTTAATGCGTCTATACGTAGTTGTATCATGTCCGTTATCTGTTCACGGGAACACTCTATAAGTACGCAAAGCATCTGCATGTACACTGTATGAGGACGACATATACGTAGAAATTAGTCCTTATACCGTTCGGGTCATGAATACTATTATGTAACTATGTTCGGTGTATTGTAAAGGTTATTGTCGAGTTTGCAATACAATCATGTTATGTTCTGTTCTGTTATTATGTGTGTGTTTGTTTGTTTTGTTGGTTTTATTTAGTACACATATTTTTATTTATCAGACAAGAACAGAACATAATTTTATTTATATAACGTATACAATTAAATGTATCTTGTTATTCCAACTAAATATACATTTTGAATTACACATGATAAGCAATGACAAATCAACAATCAACATTAATTTATTTTCTATTTGTAATATGTGACATGATAATAGTTCAACAATACAATGAGACACATGTTTTCTACTGACAGTTAAACATATAATATATACATATATATATCGATATAAACTATTATATGTGCAGTAAACACAGCTGTTGCATGGCATGGAAATTCAACAATATTGATATGAACGAAATAGCAGTACGAGAGTGTCAACGTGCTCATGGATTAGTGAAATATGGTCATAAAGTACTTATTTAGCAATGAAATACAACATGACATCAACATGACGTAAGCATAACAACTAATGTCATGTTCATCCTATTGACAACGCATTTGGACACGACATGAGCGTAATGGCACCTATTTAAGGAAAAACTATGCAACGTTAAATATTCTTATCATCTTCTTAATATCATATTCATTTTAAAACATGGTTTTGTTGTTTGGCATAGTATAATATCACAGTACCTTCTTCCCGATTACAGCCGTCAATGTATAAAGTACGGGGTTTAGAGCAGAATTAATCGGTAGTATGAAAACAGCAGTCCAGGCATACACGTCCCCGGAAATCACGTGACCAAAAAGGGCCATCATCGCTGAAATAACATTTGATATATCTTATTCAGCAATATTTACATTGTTATTATCGAACATATTATATGTAATACCTTTACATACGGTACATACTCTGTGTCCCGTGAGACGTTGCTGATTAGGGATAGTTGGTGTTTGACGTCACAAATCGCACTTGTTTCTATACAGTTGTCACTAATACCACGTGCTGTTCCATTAATTGATATTTGACGATGTAAATACAGGTTTAGCACAACAGTTTGTACGAATTATGGTATTTTAAATCTAGGAACGTTCATAGATTTAAACTTTATTTATTTTACAACGATTGCGAAGCAAGTTCTAACAACTTATATTAATCTCTCTCGTTGGCGCCGATGAAAGCGTAACTGTGGTCATTCGTGTGGGAAGAAACCGGAGTACCCGGAGAAAACCCACCTGTCCGATCTGGCGACCACCGTACCATCTCACATACTTCGCGGTCCGAGGATCGAACCGGGTTGCATTGAGAAGTGAGCACGCTAACCACTGCACTAATCGGACGTTCATAAAATGCAATATATGCATAATGAATGCATTCAACATGTGTTTCAATTATTAGGGAATACAATACATGTGTGCTGTTTCTAATTATATGCGGAGGCCTTCGGTACCCATAACTGTAAACAGCAAATTATTACGATACTAATTTGTATGCTACCTACACGATGTTGGTTGATAGTGTAACTGGTCGGAACTAGGGGAATCAATAAAGGGAAACTACATTGCTCCCGTCATAGACAATCATATGCTTATGTGTAGTTTAATTGATTGTATATATATATATATATATATATAATAATAATTATATAGTTAATAATTGTATAATTATGAAACAAGTTGCATTATCAATAAATAATAAACATAGACACTTACCCATACAACCAATAGGAAACCAACACAAAAAATCAGTTGTCACGACGAGTAGTAGGTTCTTAGCAACTGCCAATTCTCGTTGACGACGTAAGCTTCTATTTCCTGTGTTAGGGCTTGCCAACCTCATTCTGGATGACGTCTTCTTGATTTCCATATATATTGACATTTGTCCTATAGCTATCAAACAGAATGTTATAAAATTTAGGCCAATGAAAACCAGGATTGAATATAACCAGCCAGGCGGTCTGTCTCTAGTGAGTGGCAACGCAATACACACACCAGCCTTGGAATAAAATCTGTTACGGAAGTAACCATTATAGATTATTGGTGTGAATGCGATGGAAATTGATACAATCCACGCAATCAACGAGGCAATTGCTGCATTTCTCGAACTGAATCGAACTTGACCGAATGGATATTTGATTACCAGTAGTCTGTCCAACGTGATCAGACAAATGAAGAACACGCTAGCCTCTGATGACAAGGTTGAAAGGAAACCGGCGAAGGTACACCAAGCACTATTTCTCCAGATTTCATCCACGAAGATATACCTGAAATGTAGCATAGGTGTAAGGTTGCATTTTACAAGAATACATTTCATTATATCCTTGCTATGTCCTCATATCTGAGGCTACTAGCTCCTATCATATTACTTCAAATCGATATTTGCCAACTGTTGTAACTGATCATATAAATAGTATGACTACTCACAATGCATTATTCACCGGACCCTCAGTGAAAGTTGAGATAAACATAACTCCGACTTACATATGACCGGGCTTAAGCAGACACAATGCGTGAACTGATCACAGCTGAAGGAACAACATTATTCACCAGACCTTGTGAAAGTTGAGATAAACATAACGACTTACATATGACCGGGCTTAAGCAGACACAATTTAAAAGCTAAACAATACCGAGTGTGCATCTAGTAACATCAAACTAACCTTTTTCTGAATACAGCATCAGCTATCGCGATGATAATTAGATATACTCCCATCAGAAAATCTGCCACAGCCAGATTTGTGACGAACATACCGTAACCTAACTGTAATTTCTCTCGATCGTACACAACTCGATATGTAATAGAAACTATGTTTCCAACAATTGCGCACATTCCTATTAGCCACATCATTGTCTGCAGAACGGATAGACGTAGAAGATCTTCGCACGACGAGAACTCATCTGGTGCAGGAATACATTTGTTCTCGGGTAGGTAGTTAGGACGAACGCAGCAATACTTGTAGTCAGGAGTGTGTAATGAAATAAGTCCAGATACCCCCATAAATAAACCCTTATGGAAATTGATTATAGTATTGGATTCAATGTCAATGAATTTTGTTTCAAGCTCGCCAAACACATTGTCCTCCATGTCACGTATTGTGTTGTTGGCGAGATAAAGTCCATCTAATCGCAAACCAGCAAATGCCTGGGAAGACATAGAGTTTATGTTTGAGCCTCTTATTTCAATATTGCGAAGGCTTAGAAGCCCCTTCAGTGCATACGACTCAATCGTGTGAATATCCGTGTTCCCTAATAGTACCAGACTCGTTAGTCTACGTAGACCAATAAACGCCGAAGAACGTAATTTTGAAAGTTGGTTATAGCTGAGATCCAAGATTCTTAAGTTATTGAACAGCTTAAATATATTTTTTCCGATGTTCTTTATTTCACAATGGGATAGATTGAGGGAAATTAGGTTAGGAAAATCTAATTTTATTTGAAGAATTTTCCTTGAGGTCAGGGTTTCCACTCAAATCTATCAGGCGTGATTGTTCGTGTAATTCCACTAATGAGTTAGTGTCGACTGCTGAGAAACTACAATCAGTTGAATACCCATTGCATGTACAATTTGCGGGGCAGCTGGAGTTACACAATCGCTCATCGTCGCCGAATAAACACTGGACGTGCCCATCGCATACCTGCTGTAGTGGAATACACGTCTTGGTGGATAAGCATCTATAGGCGAGTGGGCAATGCACCATTGGATTGCCTGAATGGTAATACAAGAGGTGTGTGTTAAACATGGTTATGCATTTTTACTGCATATGTATGTGAAAAACAAATATACAGTATAGCAACATAGAACTGCTAACATAAATAACGTAGGTAGCATACTGTATTCAAGTAATATACATGACTTGTGAAATGCTATCAAACTACAGGTCGAGAGCAATGTAGTCAATAATACAGACCTAATGCAATGTCTTCAATATACGAGACTAGTTTATTGTTGAGAATATATTGACAGATGTAATGTTATAACTATGCAATACCAATAGCTAATGCAATGTCTCAATATACGAGACTAGTTTATTGTTGAGAATATATTGACAGATGTAATGTTAAACTATGCAATACAATATCGTATTCGATAAAGTATGTTCCCATTAGAAACGTACCGCTACACAATTCAGGAAAATAGTTGACGCCAACAGATGACAGAATATTCCACCGCTTTACGAACACGTCGAAGACAAACGGAAATGTATATGCAAATGGAGGTATAGTCCGTGGGTCTTGCATTACTCTGTATAAACGGAAATCTGGCATAGATTTGATATTTCCAAACATCAATTTAGCAACAGTTTCGGATTCATTACTCTTTTGTATAAAGATAATTCCCCTCGATGTATTCTTTGAAAACTGAATACTGTTGATAAAATCCGACGCCATCATGGAATAGTTGCAACTAAACGCGTTGTGAGTAGTATCGTATGGATCCACCTCTGTATCAGTTATATCAAGAATTCTGTGCTCAAAACCCAGTATTCTTGGATGTTTCCGTGAATGGAACTTTAATTCTCTCACGATGCTGTTTGTTGTGTGAAATTGGTTGGCGACACGTTTCATCAATTTATCATCACTGTCCCTACCATTCTCTTCAACTTCATGTAGAAGGATTACCTCCAGTGCTTCGTCATGACAACCTGAGTAGAATGTTATTGCTGACATTAGAATCGTTGGATAAATCGGCAATATAAATGTATGTTCGTCATGCTCATTTCTACGTATATCATTACTAGCAGGCATTATTTATGTATTCTCCGCCACCATGTATGGTTGTACATTGCGAAGGAGGCATGCAGTTTATCTCTGTTAAATATCTAAGTGTTTCCTCATTCGTATATCTACAACGTTATATCGACTAAGCGGTACGCGCAATGTCATTTCAAATGCATAGGCATATTATGTAAGCATAATGACTTTGACTATGTACAACAACGATATAAATATGACAAACACCTGACACAATAATTATGTTACCTGCACATAGAATCATATCAATACATACAAACAATGCAATGCATTTAAGAAACAGCAATCATTGACAATTGTCCTGTTTTCGTACACTCCCTGTTTTCGTACCCCACGTTTTTCGTATTTGTATGCAAATGTACCGCTGTAAGTAGCATATATTTGGGTCATTACTGTAATTCACGTGTACCCTAAACATCCATTAAGCATAGGTATAATATGTAAATCACACCTTGTTTATTATTGTAGCGGGCGCAATCTAATGCTTGGCGTTGCAAGGTCAAGTGAGTCAAGCACACACCATATGCAGTGTCTGCTCCATCTACTGCTACTTACCACAGTCTTGTTCATCCTGTCCGTCTGGACACTGTATCTCCGTATCACATATAAACTTCAACGGCAAGCAAAAACTGCCAGGACATTTCACTGTATTTGCAGGACACACAAATGATTCTGTAACCAGTCCAGATAAATAGGGTACATATATAAAAACATTGTAGTTCATCCTTTTGAACATTTTTGATGTTGGCATATATAGTCGATCTTCGTTGCCTCGAACTCGGTTGGCTCGAACACCATCGTTGGCTCGAACAAGTCATCAAGTTCTGGCGTCTGGAACTCTGTGTTTACGTTTATTTATCGTCGCTACCGGTTACCCACGGATCTGTAGTCCAGTGGTAACACGCTGGACTGGTAATCCAGGGATCGCAGGTTCGATCCCCCGTCTGACCCTAATACAAATTAACAGTCTTTCATATGGGACGTTAAGCCGAGGTCTCGTATCGGTGCTTTACACCGTGCAAGTAAAAAACCAGAGGGGACTCTGGAATGGGTCTCTGTCTGTATCATTGCACTATCCTCAAAAATCTAAAATGACTAATCTCTTCAGGAGGCGTCGCTCATATGGGCAACGGTAGCGACGATAAATAAGCGTAAAACACACACGTCTCTTCATCACAGACGGATCTGTAGTCCAGTGGTAACACGCTGAACTGGTAATCCAGGGATCGCAGGTTTGATCCCCGTCTGACCCTAATACAATTAACAGTCTTTCAGATGGGACGCTAAACCGAGGTCTCGTGTCGGTGCTGTACAACGTGCACGTAAAATAACCAGAGGAGACTCTGGAAATGGTCTCTGTCTGTATCATTGCACTATCCTCCAACAATCTAAAATGACTAATCTCTTCAGGAGGCGTCGCTCATATGGGCAACCGGTAACGACGATAAATAAACGTAAAACACACGTATCTTCATCAAATTCATTATTAATCATGTCAAAACCAAAACCTACTGTTCTTAACGCCGACCTACTTAGCGAAGGACCCGGCAACGGGGGGTACCTAAGTCGGCTATTATGAAACACATTCGTATAAACATGGATTAGTATCAAACAACGAGAGAAGGACATATTGGATGTATTGCATAAACCAGTATATAACAGTAAGCTACCAAAACACAATTTAATTTAATCAATACATGTATTATGGGTCAACCCACACAACTACCCTTGACTCGAACCTCCCATGACTCGAACCATTACTCACGGACCCGTCGAGTTCGAGGCAACGCAGTTCGATTGTATGTACTCATATTTTGACACGATAATCGTTTGTCTCCGTAAGCAAATCATAATAACAATGAATTTAATGTGTGACTGTGTGTACACTCACTCATAATCATGTGTGTACACTCACTTTAACAGGAGTACATAACATCGCTGGCATAACAATCAGAACACTCTCATACAGCGTGACTCTCGCAAACAGAGTGGCACTCACATGCATCGTGACACTCGTGTACAGCGTGTCTCTCGCATATAGTGTGACAATCGCATACATCGTAACACTCGTGTACAGCGTGACTCTCGCAAACAGAGTGGCACTCACATGCATCGTGACACTCTTGTACAGCGTGACAATCGCATACAGCTCTGACACTCGCAATCATGTTAATGTCGTGTTTTCGTTTACTATACATTATTTTACACAATAAATACACACAATTAAACAATCGCCCATGTGCATCTGAGTTGACGACTTTAAATACGACTACAGCTTTAGCTATGCACGTTACATTGCTCCTGTGCATCGGAGTGATCGACTTTAAATAAAACTACAGCTTTATCCATGCACGTTGGTTTGCCCATGTATATCGTAGTAGTCGACTTTAAATAATCCAAAGGGTTAAATAACACGTTAATTGCCCATATGCATCGAATTAGACGACATATAATAAAACTATGGCGTCACCTAACATGTAATTCGCCCATATTCAACAGTGTAGACGACTTTAAATAACATTATAATGTTACAGAACACATCAGTCGCCTATATGCCTCGGAATAAACCAGTTTAAATAAAACTACAACGTCACATAATACGTGCAAAATTGAGAACGAGATCTACAAATAGGTTGTCATAAAAAGAACAAAATTAAATATATTTATATAAACTTAATTGAAAAATGATTATAAAAACGGATTTTCCACCCAATTTCTTAGGACATATCGAAGTATTTATGCCTCATAGTGCAGCTAATCTGTATATGCTGCCTAATTGCGTCTGTAATTGTGAAGCCCAATAGAATAATATTTAATTTTTGCGCTAATATAAATGCTATGTATTTGTATTTGTAATTAAGACGGTACACAGTACGGGGTAAAATTAAAGATGCAACAGCTAGGTGCGGTAAAGTAGCTCATTTATTATGTTCAACTGTGGACCTAAATGCATTATATCCAACACTAATTATCACACAAAATACGTATTCATAGATAATTTCTAATAGTGTGGAACGTTCCTCCCTTGTACAAACAGTGCCACAATTTACGTATTCAATGAAAGTACATATAATCCGAACATATACATTATTTGCAAAAGTAACAAGAAACGGAAAGGCATTTGTTTCTCAAAGGGAGGAACGTTCCTCTCTCTGATACATAAGTGTCAAAATCCGGTCATCACGTGTATATATAAAATATTTAAGTTCTCTACTCTAATATTTAAAGTAACGATAAGTCACTAAGAAGTTATATTGGCAAATAAAGGATCGTGCTAACATTCAAATAACCACATCATGTATTCGGGTTCGAACATACTTGATGACCAAGAACCCTTGTCTCTATTAACTACGAACACGTTAAACCTTACCACAGCCCTGTAGATGGAGTCCAGATCTACAACCTATAATGATTCCAGTGGAGTCAGTGTCATACACGCATTGTACAGAGGCCGGAAATGTTTTGTTCCCATTCTCACAACTTACTGTAGCTTCACCAACGTCAATGTCTAAAATAGAATTCGAACATGGCTAGGCATTTTGTCGCTATACGCAAAAAGGAATGTGCCGTGCTTAAATCTGCAATAAAACGTTGTTTAGCATGTGAGTCTAAAGCTTACGTCATTTTACTAGCATGTTTGTAGTTTTTGACGTCATCTTCCCACACCACCTGATTCTTTGCGATTTTGAAACATTTTGGTCATTCTAGAATCGAAATATCTGAATTAGCGCTATATATATATATAAAAGAATTGTTTCCATTTTTTTTATTTCTCTATCAACATACATAAATACAATGTACTAAGTTTAGCATAAATTAATGTCTTTTATATAGTATGTCCATGCTAAATCGCAGATATATTAAACATCAATACAATGTATACATATGATGGAGAGAAAATGTCATTATATTTTTTGAAAGAGTGAGAGAGAAATATAGGAGAGGAGAAATCGTGTGGATGGTTGAGTATCTACTATAGCATTTAAAGATTAGTTAATTAATGTGGTTCAGAAACGGTCTCCATTTTAGTTTGAAAGTAGTATGCTTGTTTTTGAACAATGCAATTGTTTCCTCTATTTTTATTTTATACTTACGGCTATACATGTGTATCACAGACTGTATGTAGCTGGTACAGTGATTGGGTATATCCCTACGTACGGGATTACGGCTACACATGTGTATCACAGAGTGTAGCTGGTACAGTGATTGTGTATATCCCTACGAACGGCATTACGGCTACACATGTGTATCACAGACTGTAGCTGGTACAGTGATTGGGTATATCCCTACGAACGGGATTACGGCTACACATGTGCATCACAGACTGTAGCTGGTACAGTGAGTGGGTATATCCCTACGTACTGGACTACGGATACACATGTGTATCACAGAGTGTAGCTTGTACGGTGATTGAGTATATCTCTAGTATGGAACTACGGCGTCACATGTGTATCACATAGTGAAGCTGGTATAGTGATTGGGTATATATCTACGTACGTTGCTACGGAAACACATGTGTATCACAGAGTGTAGATTTAAATTTATGACACACAAGAAGTGTGCTTACTTCCACAATGTGTGCACACAGGTGTAGCTGGTACAGTGATTGGGTATATCTCTACGTTAGGGACTACTGCTACACATGTGTATCACAGACTGTAGCTTGTACGGTGATTGGGTCTATCTATACGTACGTTGATACGGTTACACAGGTGTATCACAGAGTGAAGCTGGTACAGTGATTGGGTATATATCTACGTTAGGGACTACTGCTACACATGTGTATCACAGAGTGTAGCTTGCACGGTGATTGGGTCTATCTCTACGTACGTTGCTACGGTTACACAGGTGTATATTTAAATTTATGACACACCATCCCGTGTGCTTACTTCCAAGATGTGTACAAAAACAAGCGTAGCTGGTACAGTGATCGGGTCTATCCCTACGTACGCTACTACGGCTACACATGTGTATCACATAGTGAAACTGGTACAGTGATTGGGTATATCTCTACGTACGTTGCTACGGTTACACAGGTGTATCACAGAGTGAAGCTGATACAGTAATTGGGTATATATCTACCTACGGGGCTACTGTTACATACAGTTATGTATCACAGAGTGTAGCTGGTACAGTGATTGGGTATACCCCATGTGTACGGTACTACGGCTACATAATTTATGTGTATCACAGAGTGTAGCTGAAGAAATATATACAAGACTAGCAACCATTCGGATACAACATTCTCAGCTCTCTCTTTTATAAAATAATCAGGGCTCGTCATATAATACAAATCACATCAACTAATATTAAATTCGGCTGCTTCACGGAATAACACATATAACACAGTTAGCTCTCAGTGATCTCAGTTTTTGGGACAACAGTCGTTACTATGTCAAAGAAAACATAGTTGATGGACATTTCATAGATATATATTGTATTTGTGTTTACTAGACTTTAAGTGATGAAATAAGATTTTATTCCATCGAGTGATCACCGACATTTGTATTTCCACGAGATGAAATAATAAGCACACAATGATGATGGCTAATATAATATATGTTATCAACATTTTATTCATTTTAACTTTTAAGTATAAGTTCAGGTTAGGTTTTGTTGCTTCTGTCGAAATGCATATGTCGGTGATCACGAGATGAAATAAAATGCTATCTTGCACTAAAAAATACACATTTTCTTTATTTATGATGTCCAGTGATTTTGGCATTCACATTCACCTGTCGGGAAGTTAATTACACTACAATACGCACCTGCACAACCACTTATGTTAGTGTAAACGTTCGTATTAAGAAATAGTTCCGGTATAATTCATAAGTTAGTTTCTGTTTACTGCCACTATTAACAATTACAGACAAAATAAATTCATTAGAATATATTACTATATAATTAATTAAATGTACATGGTCAGAAAATAGCTAAAGTACAATAGTGCATCCAACCGCGGAGGAATACGAAACTCAAGCAGTGTCAAATGCTACCTCCCTCAGTTTGAAAAAGTTGAAAGATAACATTTCTTTCACTGAGAAAACTCAAGCATAAAGAAAGGTTAAGCTACAACTAATATCACATATAAATACAGATTATAGAAGACATGTGTAATTATGTATCCTTTAACTAGTATAAAACGAACAGTCCACACACACTGAGAGCTGTACAAAGTAAACACAGTACAAGCCGAAACTATCCATAGCCGAATACATACACACATCGGATATCACATGTACTAATAACGAACAATAGGTGAGGGAAAGAGAGAGAGCGACATATAGAGAGAGACAGAGAGACAGAGAGACGGAGAGACGGAGAGACGGAGAGAGAGAGAGAAGATAGAGAGACAGAGGGAGAGAGGAGAGAAAGAGATAGAGGATATAGGTATATAGAGAGAGACACAGAGCGAGGGAGATATATGAGAGAGAGAGAGACAGAGATAGAGAGAGAGTGGAGAGAGAGAGGAGAGAGAAGCAGATATATTGAGAGACATGGACAGAGAGAAGAGAGATAGAAAGTGAGCAAGAGAGAGAATGAGAGGAGAGAGAGGAGAGAGAGGAGGATAGTGGGGCAGATAGAGAGTGAGAGCGATGGAGAGAGATGAGAGAGACAGGAGAGAGAGAAGAGAGAGGGGCAGCTAGAGAGAGAGCGAGAGAGAGAGAGCGAAGGAGAGATATGAGAGAGAGAAAGGAGAGAGAGAGGAGCGAGGCAGATATGGAGAGACATTGCGAGTGTGAGAGAGAGAGGCGAGAGAAGCATAACGTGAACGAGAGAGAGAGAGAGGAGAGAGAATAGAGAGACAGAAAGTGAGCGAGATAGAGAGTGGAGAGAGAGATGCAGATAGAGAGACATAGCGAGCTAGAGAGAGAGAGAGAGATGAGACACAGCTATAGAGCAGAGGAGAGAGAATCATAAAGTGAGGAGAGAGAGGAGAGAGAGTCAGATCGAGAGAGTGAAAGACAAAGAGAGGGCGTAAGAGGAGAAAGAGGAGAGAGAGACAGAAAGTGAACGCGAGAGAGAGATATATAGTGGAGAGAGAGGAGAGAGGCAGATATAGATAGACAGAGCGAGGTAAAGAGGAGACAAACAGCGATATGGAGAGAGAGATAGAGAGAACGAGTGATAGAGAAGAGAGAGAGACAGAAAGTGAGAGAGGAGTGAGAGAGAGGGGAGAGAGAGGCAGATATAGAGAGACAAATCGAAAGCGAGAGAGAATAGAGAGACAGAGAGAGAGAGGACATAGATAAGAGAGAGATAAGAACATGGGAGGTGAGAGTGGTCGATAGAGTGAGACAGAGCGAGGGAGTATCTCTCCCTCGCTCTGTCTCACTCTATCGACCACTCTCCCCTCCCATGTTCTTATCTCTCTCTTATCTCTTTCCTCTCTCTCTCTCTCTCTCTATGTCTCTCTATTCTCTCTCGCTTTATGTTTATCTGACACACACACAGTAAGCGATATAGAGGGGAGAGAGGCAGATAGAGAGAGAGTTTGCGAGGGAGAGAGACAGAGATAGATAGAGAAAGAGAAGGGAGAGAGGAGAGAGGGGCAGATAAAGAGATACAGAGCGAGGTAGAGATAGCAGAGAGAGCAATAATGTGAGCGAGACCGAGGTTGAGAGTGGAGAGAGAGACACAGAGATATAGAAGAGATAGAGGAGAGAGAAATAGAGAGAAAGAGTGAGAGAGAGGAGAGGGATAGAGGAGAGACATATATAGAGAGCGAGGTAGAGAGACAAAGTGCGAGGAAGAGAGGAGAGACAGAGATAGATAGGAGAAAGAGAAGGGAGAGAGGATAGAGGGGCAGATAGAGAGATACAGAGCGAGGTAGAGAGAGCAGAGAGAGAAATAATGTGAGCGAGAGCGAGGTAGAGAGAGGATAGAGAGACACATATATATAGAGGAGAGGAGAAAGAAATAGGGAGAAAGAGTGAGAGAGAGGAGGGAGTCAGAACGTGTGAGAGAGGAGAGATAGAGAGGGGAGAGAGGGGCAGATATAGAGAGACATAGCGAGGGAGAGAGGGTAGAGAGATACATAAAGTGAGCGATATAAATGAGAGATAGAGAGAGGGGAGAGATGGGAGTAGAGACAGATAGAGTGAGAGCCATAGCGGGAGAGAGAGGAGAGAGATACAGAAAGTTAGACATATAAGAGAGGAGTGAGAGCAGATAAAGAGAGAGAGAGAGAGACAAAGCGAGGGAGAGAGGAGGGATACACAGATAGAGGAGATAGTGAGATAGGAAAGATACACCGAGAGAGGAGATAGAGAGAGAGGATAGAGATCACGAGAGAGAGGAGAGAGGGCGAGAGAGAGGCATATAGTGTGTGAGAGAGAGGGGATAGAGATCACGAGAGAGAGGATAGAGGGGGAGAGAGAGGCAGATAGAGAGAGACAGAGCGATGGAGAGAGACAGACATATATACAGATAGGAGAGAGGCAGACAGTGAGCGAGATGGAGAGAGAGAGACACACAGATAGAGAAAGGGGGTATACAAAGGTAATGCAAAATGTAAATGACACCATGTATGTATTGGAAAGGTCTCTTCTGGCTGATCCTCGCGATTGTGACAATGTATTTCTTACTGAACTGACACGTTCTAATTAACTGCCTCATATTCCTTTATTTACAAATACAAGATGAAATGCTGGACTATATAATATTATGTCTGTTAATCAGAACATGCCATATTGTGTTCTGAAGTTTGTGCAGCTGACATTTAATGTGTATATGCCATTGCAACGGTATGAACAGGCCATACTGGCCATACCAAAGCCATTAGGAATTGATAATACTTTCATTACTAAAACTCACTTTGTGCACACATAATAGGACCTTGCGTTATTTCAATACCAATGTGAGTAGTATTTACTTTTAACACGATGTCACGCATCTCATCACTCTCGATGTACTCAAATAATACTCGATCCATTTCTGTGATGTTAAGTTGTGAATCGTCACAATAATGTATAGATCTGGAAATAAATGTGTAATGTTTATATGTATGCTACGGCGAATCGCTAAGTTCCACAATCTGTCAACTGACATGAACCACAATGTTCACAAATATATAAATTGACAGGAATGAATATGTTTACCAATCTATCAACGGGGAGGAGCCATTATGTTCACCAATCTATCAACTGGCAGGAACCAACATGTTCACCAATCTATCAACTGGCATGAAACACAGTGTTCACAAATATATCAATTGACAGGAACGAACATGTTCACCAATCTATGAACTGGCACGAACCAACATGTTCACCAATCTATCAACTGGCAGAACACATGTTCACAATTATCAATGACAGGAACAACATGTTCACCAAACAACATGTTCAAATCTATCAACTGGGAACCAACATGTTCACCAATCTATCAACTGACAGGAACAAACATGTTCACCAGTATATCTATTTGAAGTAATCAACATGTTCATAAATCTATCAACTGTTAAATATTTAAATTAATCTAACACTCGTTAAATACAGCATTCATTTGCATTAAATACTATTGCATGCACTTACTTGTTACTGTCCTGAAAAGGTGACACTGTCATAGTTATGCAATAACAATCATGGACGGTTCCATTGAGGAACAGATCACGTATGTCAGCAGCGGCTTGGTGAGCAGTGATACATTTCTGTGTGATCTAAAAAGATGAGGTACATGCGGATTGGTGAGCAGCAATACATGTATCTGTTATATCAACATATTAGGTACACGTGGATTGGTGAGCAGGGATACATGTATGTGTTATCTATGCATACAAGATGCACAAGGATGGATGAGCAGGGATACATGTATGTGTTATCTATGCATACAAGATGCACAAGGATGGATGAGCAGGGATACATGTATGTGTTATCTATGCATACAATATGCACACGGATTGGTAAGCATGGACACATGTATGCGTTATATGTGCATATCTATGCATACAAGATGCACAAGGATGGATGAGCAGGGATACATGTATGTGTTATCTATGCATACAATATGCACACGGATTGGTAAGCATGGACACATGTATGCGTTATATGTGCATATCTATTGGGATCATGCATGTGTTATATATGCATACAAGATGCACGAGGATGGGTGAACAGCGATACATGCCTGTGTTATATATGCATATACATATATATGCATATATATGTGTTTGTATGTGTTTTCTGAATATATGAGATACACGCGGCTTTGTGAGCAGAGATACATGTCTGTGTTTTCTAAGCAGATGAGAAGCACACGGATTGTTGAGCAGGGATACATGTCTGTGTCGGTTAATAGCTATGCATAGCTAATGTTCATTGTTTAATCATGCCGACTCAAAATAAATTTTGTATCTTGTATCTTGTATCTTGTGTTTTCTTAACAGATGACATACACGCGGATTGGTGAGCTGGGATACATGTATGTATTATATAAACATATGAGATACACGTCGCTTGGTGAGCGGGGATACGTATATTTGCTATATAAACAGATGAGATACACGTGGCTTGGTGAGCGGGGATACGTATATTTGCTATATAAACAGATGAGATACACGTCGCTTGGTGAGCGTGGATACGATATTTGCTATATAAACAGATGGATACACGTGGCTTGGTGAGCATGGGTACCTTTATGTATTATATACACAGATGAGATACACGTGGGTTGGTGAGCGGGGGATACGTATATTTGCTAAATACACATATGAGATACACGTGGGTTGGTGAGCGGGGGATACGTACATTTGCTATATAGACATATGAGATACACGTGGCTTGGTGAGCATGGATACATGTATGTGCTATATACACATAGATAGATAGATTTATTTGAACAAGAGGCAATATGCCCATGAGCTCACAAATATATAAACATTTTACAATCATGATGGTCAGTGGTATATCAAAGAACATTCTGAAATATATAAGATGTGTAGAAATACCAATTACTATAATATTTGCGGAGAAAAGTGCTTAATAGAATAAATGGTTTCTTTTCTCGAAGGCTTTTGCAATAAATAATGCTAAATTGGTCGAAATATTATAGTTTTCTGAAGAGAGCAGCGCTACACATTGTTGAATGTTTGGTCTTTTCCAGAAATATTTCTTTATATATTGCGTTCTAAGTTCCTTAAATAATGAACATTCTAATAAAAAATGAAATTCGTCTTCTAACGTGTGACAGTACAAACATTTCCTTTCGTTTCTTGGAATTTTATTTGGTTTATTCCACCTACCTGTTTCTATTGCTAATCTGTGCGCTGATAATCGGAGTCTTGTTACAGTGAATCTATATTGTTTCAGTGTTAGTGTTTCTAAATATAATTTGAAGCTAAAGTCTGCGAATAGTCTATATGATGATGCTCTTGTTGAATTGTCCAACTGCTCGCCCCAATGTTGACGATATGTGTCTTTTAATCGTTGTTTAAGTTACTCTATAAATATATTTTCATTTCCTACTCCTTGAAAGAACCATACGTAATACAATCCGAGATTTTCAAGCAAAGTTTTAATTGATTTAGCCCAGCATTTTTTGTTCGGTAAGCGATCTATAGCATTTAACATCATATTGTATATTTTCTTAACATATTTAGTATTATCACATTTGAGTAATTTAAACCAATATTTAGCGACTCTAATTATTCTATCATTTTTTAATGGGGTTCTCCCAAGTTCACCGTAAATAAAACTGTTTTGTGTTTGAAGCATAACACCTAGTAAATTTTTACAAAAGTGCACATTTTCAATCTTTTTAGATTCGTTTATACCCCAGACTTCGCACCCATAATTTAATATCGGTAATATCAGTTTATCAAAGAGATCTAATAGATGTTTGACAGGTAAGTCTGTAAGTTTTTGCAGGTATGTTTTTAGTTTATAAATTGCTTTTAATGCTTGACCTGATAGCCCTTCAAATGTTTCACAAAAAGAGCCCCCTGTAGTAAAGACTATTCCCAAATATGTAAACTTTCTAACAATTTCAGTGTCGCCATACATGAACTTAACATTCCTGTTAATTCTGCCGCCTTTTTGGAATATCATAATTTTGGTTTTCTGAACACTATCGACTAATTTCCATTTTTCACAGTAGTTTTTTAATATCGATAAACCCTTATTTAATTCATTTAAATTTTCAGAAAATATAACGATATCATCTGCGTATAATAGGATACAATGTTTGAACATTTCTATTTCAATACCTGCAAAACCTTGCAACATAAATGTTCTTCTAAATCATTTAAGTACAACGAAAAGAGAAAAGGTGACAGACAGTCTCCTTGACGTAAGCCTAATGTACAGATAAAACTTTCACTAAGCATATTTTGTGTTTTAATTCTAGATTTTACGTTCGAATACATAGACCTTAATACGTTCAAAAATTTTCCTCTTACCCCATATTTAATTAACTTTAACCAGACGTTTTCTCTCACCACATAGTCGAAAGCTTTAGTAAAGTCGACAAAACAAACAATCACTTTTTTGTTTTCAACCCATGTAATACAAAACTAGTGTCCATTGTCCCCATTTGTTCTCTGAAACCTGCTTGTGCTTCTACATATATTTGATACGATTCCGCCCATTTGTTTAGTCTTGTATTTAATATCCTTGAAAATAGCTTTCCTAAAGTAATCAAAAGTGTTATTCCCCTATAGTTTTCCGGGAGGTCTGAGTCACCTTTTTTATGAAGTGGTACAATAAAACCCTCTGACCATTGGCTTGGGAAATAGCCTGTATTTAGTAGTTTGTTGAAAAGTTTATTTAAGTAGGAAATAATATGTAGGATCCCATATTTAAATAATTCATTTATAAAGTAGTCAGGACCACCTGAGCGGTTATGTTTTAAATCTGTGCATGCTATAAGTATCTCTGAATCGCTTATTTCGAAATCTAATTCTTCAAACATAGACTGGAATTCACCCATAATAAATATTTCATTAAAGTATATAGTGTACTCATCAGGCTGAAAGAATGTTGATTCAGGATTATTTATAGCTTTAAAATAATTTGCAAAGGTATCCGTTGATATATTTATCTTTTTTGGTGGTGTACCCATGCTTTTTAATAATTTCCAGTATTCTTTTGCATTTTTGTATCTCAATTGTTCTAGCTTTTTTGTTTGTTTCTTATCAAAATTAAATTTCTTGTGTCTCAACAATGTTTTATACTCTGCTCTTGATCTGACCATGTTAATTCTATTTTCTGCTATTTTATTATTCCTGTATATATTTAAGTCTTTGTAAAATTCGTGTTGTTTCTGTTTACATTCATTATCGTACCACCGTTTATCTTTGGCTTTATTTTTATCCGATTTCCGGTGAATGTCTTGCCGAAAAAATGGATCGCATACACCGTTAAACGCGTTATTAAAATTCGTTAAACATATATCGATTTCTTCCGGATTACTAACCGACTCTAACTCGTTTCTCAAATGATTAAAAATTAACTGGTTAGATTCGTGACTTAACGACTCTAAGAATGCATGTTTCATATCGTCGTTCCATTTGTAAGCAAATTCAATTCGTTCGTGGTTCTCATTCGGCGTTTCGGGACGAATGTCATTTAATTCAGAGATCTTGGTTTTTATAGAAAAGTTAATGATGCAATGGTCGGATAATATATTCGGATATTCGATTTCAAAAGATTTAAAGAGTTTCATTATTTCACATTTACATAAAACGTAATCAACAGTACTACTGCCCGCATGTTTAACGCACGTACATTTGCCGTGTGGGTCACCAAAGCGACCGTTCATTATTCGTAAACCCGTAAATTTACAAAAATTTATTAAATTTTTTCCGTTTTCATTAATTGTTGTATCCTGAAAATTCCTCGTTAACGCTGTGTCTACTACGTATTCAGGTGGCATAAAATCAAATTGAAATAAAAATTCATCCTCTACAAAATCATGCAATTTCCCTACTCTAGCGTTCATGTCACCTGTTACAATAAAATCACACTGGTCATCATATACATCTTGGAAATATAAAATATCATCAGCTATAGAGTCAAAAATAGTTCGATCATTGTAAAATTCCCTGCTACTTCCTGACGGGACATTATAGCATATACCTAATATTTCTAACAGATTTACCAAAACATGACTTATCAATATTAATCCATAATAGATTATCCTCTGTAGTTTTTAATAAACACACTTTATCTTTTAGTTGCTGTGATATATAAACAATAATGCCTCCACTGTCTCTGCGGGTATTCTTATGAGTTCCTGTTCTGTCTAGTTTGTAATAAATAAATCCTTCAACACTACAGTCGAAGCTATCATTTAACCAGGTTTCAGTCATTAGTATCACGTCTTTAGTTTTGAATAATACGTTTAGTTCTGGTGTGTTTAATTTGTTATACCGGCGATCGACTAGTCCTTGAATGTTAAGTAGTGCAAATGCAATTTCACTTTTCTCCTCTGCATTCTATGTAAAAGGTTCCCCCTGATCAGCACTCTGCTCGCTGCGCACCTGCTTCTGTGCCGAAGCCGAATTGTCAACCGAGTGTACACCTGGGATTTCCAGTAATTTATTTATAGAACGTGAGCGACCTCTAGGTGAATAGTTCGCTGAGCTTGAGCTATCAACAGCTGCACTCTCCTTGGACTTGTTTGTGTTTTCTGTGGACTTATTTGCACTTTTGGATCTACTGGTGCTTCTGCCTCTTGCTGGGATCTTAAATATTTGCTTCACGGATGTTTCAGGTGAGCTAGTTTGAGTTTCTGTACTTTTAGTTGCAACACGTAATGTAGTATTTTCACAGTTATTATCACGTGACGTTTTACCTGACACGTGTGATTTGTTATTGTTTACACATACCGGAGGTGTATATTCTGGAACGAACTGTTTCGGCACTGTGTTCTGTGAATCGTTGCGGTGGAAAACGACGTCATGGGTTGATGATCGTGGAGCATTTGTGGTTCTATGTGGAGCTTGATTTCGTATTTGTTCGCTTGCACTTGGGCGGTTAAATCTGTTGGATTGGGTTCGAAACCCTGGACTCTGCTTTCATTCATAAGCTCAAACCATTCGGGGAACATATCTCGTTCCAACCGTCCATCAATATATAGTTTTGCTGGGTATTTGATTAAAACCTTTTGTCTCTTTGATCGTGCTTCAATTGCCTCTCGCGAACTGTAGAGTGCTCTCCTGGCATCAACAATTTCACGGGGATAGTCTCTATCAACACTGAATTGTGTCCCTTTCAGTTTATATACCTTTTCAAGAATGATGTTAGTATCCATGTAGTCTCTGAATCGTACGATTAGAGGGCGTTTAGGATCATATTTGTTTTTGTATTTTGGGCTATTTAGTGAGCCTAGACGATGAGCACGCTCCATGGTGTTTTCGTCCTTTGGCGAGTTCAACCCATGTTCGTCACTTATGAACTTCGTTACCAACTTTCTGCATTCAAATTGGGACCTTTCAGACAAACCCCAGAATATCAAGTTATTCCTTCTGCTTCTTGCTTCTAAATCTATCGTACGGTAACAAAGCAGTTTCAACTTATTGGTTTGGATATGTACGCTTTCTTCTACCCAGGCCACACGTTCATGGGCACTGTTTACATTGTCACGGATCTACCCAGGTCACACGTTCATGGGCACTGTTTACATTGTCACGGATCTACCCAGGTCACACGTTCATGGGCACTGTTTACATTGTCACGGATCTACCCAGGTCACACGTTCGTGGGCACTGTTTACATTGTCACGGATCTACCCAGGTCACACGTTCATGGGCACTGTTTACATTGTCACGGATCTACCCAGGTCACACGTTCGTGGGCACTGTTTACATTGTCACGGATCTACCCAGGTCACACGTTCGTGGGCACTGTTTACATTGTCACGGATCTACCCAGGTCACACGTTCGTGGGCACTGTTACATTGTCACGGATCTACCCAGGTCACACGTTCGTGGGCACTGTTTACATTGTCACGGATCTACCCAGGTCACACGTTCGTGGGCACTGTTTACATTGTCACGGATCTACCCAGGTCACACGTTCATGGGCACTGTTTACATTGTCACGGATCTTTATATAATCCCCAAAATAATCTGTTTGTTTTTGTTCTAACGATTCAAGTTCATCAAAGTTTTTATTCATGGTTTCAAATAATCAGTTTTTCATCAGTTGATAGTTTCAAGAATTCGTCGCTATCTACGCTACTGTTCTTCTCTTTTCTTTTACGGCTACTTTGTACTGTCCAGGAGTTATCATTGGGTGTACCCCACCCACTGCCTGTGGTGTGCCTGTTGTATGTTGGCACATTTATCTCAACATTTACACTACTGTCAGAGTCCATCTCAGCTTCACCTGTTGCCTGCATACTTTACCAACAAATATACGACGGAATATCTGCAGTCAGCCTTCATAAACCGATAACTTTTAGATTTTTAAAAACAAATTCCGTCCCGCTAAAATGTTTAAGTGTTTACCACTGACCGGAAGTAGTACCCGGTTAGAACCAGCGACCTTCACCAAGCTATATGTATAGCTTCCTCACATGTAACAATTCGACAACCCAGTGGGATCATAGGCTAAATCGGTGAGAGTCAAGTGATTTGACAACATGTGTAATATATGCGACCTCCGAAACGCACATTACTTAATAATAGTTAATGTCCTTCTGGCTGTTGTTTCCAGTTTTAATTCGTACATATGCATAATAATTTAATTGTTCTATCAGTGTCAACAAACTATCTCGGAGGGCCAACTTATTTACGTATTCCTTTAATCTTAGTATTGGTGTGTGTAGTTATACTATTATATAGTTATAATGCCATAACATATTATTAAGTATACAAACTTACATTTTGGGTGCAAGTGTAGTCAGTATTCTGTAAAATGTTCAGCAATGCATGGTCCACCATGTCACGTTCCTTTGAATGAATCCGTGCTATCATTTGTTGAACCCTGTAAGCGGTTATACCATTAATAGATAAAGTAGCGCCATTTCCAGACAGCATATTATACCCAAGGAAACCAACATACTGTATCAACTACTCGCATCTTTGAAACAAATTAACACACTTGAAATGTGCCAGCGAACGATTGTTTAATGTTATATACTCAACACAATTTCTAAATAGTTCCCTTGTGCTTTGGGAGCCAACAAATGGCCAGCAAATGTAAAGAGTTTTATATTGTCATTGAATGCATTTTATTCCAGACGATTATAGAGTAATTAATTGCACAGCGATCTGTAATAAATTGTTTCATATAAGAGGATAATGCATACGGTTATTAGATCTGAATAAGAGGATAATGCATATGGTTGTTAGGTAACTAAACGTACTGTACAACATCAAGTTAGCGATGATGAATTTAGTTGAGCGTAAATAGAAAGGTAGTGTTTTACAAAGGCATCGTGTCTATCAGTATACATGCATACACCATATTGTATAGCTAGTCAATTATAGGACAATATGTACATTATGTATATGCTATCGTAAATAGTATACATTAACAACATTTATTCATAGACAACAAACTATTCTAATGGTAATTTACTATTATGGCTGTTATATGAACACTCATATGTTCAGTAATTCATTATAACATATATCTCAATGTACAGTAGTATACCATCCACTAACTAATTATAACATATATCTCAATGTACAGTAGGCTACCCTCCACTAATTAATTATAACATATATCTCAATGTAAAGTAGTCTACCCTCCACTAACTAATTATAACATATATCTCAATGTACAGTAGTATACCCTCCACTAACTAATTATAACATACAACTCTATGTACAGTAGTCTACCCTCCACTAACTAATTATAACATATATCTCAATGTACAGTAGTATACCCTCCACTAACTAATAATAACATATATCTCAATGTACAGTAGTCTACCCTCCACTAACTAATTATAACATATATCTCAATGTACAGTAGTATACCCTCCACTAAATAATTATAACATACAACTCTATGTACAGTAGTCTACCCTCCACTAACTAATTATAACATATATCTCAATAAACAGTAGGCTACCCTCCACTAACTAATTATAACATATACCTCAATGTACAGTAGTATGCCCTCCACTAACTAATCATAACATATATCTCCATGTACAGTAGTCTACCCTTCCCTAACTCATTAAAACATATATCTCAATGTACAGTAGGCTACACTTCCCTAACTCATTAAAACATATATCTCAATGTACAGCAGGCTACCCTTCCCTAACTCATTAAAACATATATCTCAATGTACAGTAGTCTACCCTCCACTAACTAATTATAACATATATCTCAATGTACAGTAGTATACCCTCCACTAACTAATTATAACATATATCTCAATGTACAGTAGTCTACCCTCCACTAACTAATTATAACATATATCTCAATGTACAGTAGTCTACCCTCCACTAACTAATTATAACATATATCTCAATATACAGTAGTCTACCCTCCACTAACTAATTATAACATATATCTCAATATACAGTAGTCTACCCTCCACTAACTAATTATAACATATATCTCAATGTACAGTGTTCTACCCTACACTAACTAATTATAACATAAATCTCAATGTACAGTATGCAACCCTCCACTAACTAAGTATAACATATATCTCAATGTAGAGTAGTATACCCTCCACTAACTAAGTATAACATATATCTCAATGTACAGTAGGCTACCCTCCACAAACTAAGGATAACATATATCACAATGTACAGTATTATACCATCCACTAACTAATAATAACATATATCTCAATGTACAGTAGTCTCCCCTCCACTAACTAATTATCACATATATCTCAATGTACAGTAGTCTACCCTCCACTAACTAATTATAACATATATCTCAATGTACAGTAGTCTACCCTCCACTAACTAATTATAACATATATCTCAATGTACAGTAGTCTAATCTCCACTAACTAATTATAACTTGTATCTCAATGTACAGTAGTCTACCCTCCACTAACTAAGTATAGAGTAGTCTACCCTCCACTACCTAATAATAACATATATCTCAATGTACAGTAGTAGTCTACCCTCCACTAACTAATTATAACATATATCACAATGTACAGTAGACTACCCTCCACTACCTAATAATAACATATATCTCAATGTACAGTAGTAGTCTACCCTCCACTAATTAATTATAACATATATCTCAATGTACAGTAGTCTACCCTCCCCTAACTAATTATAACATATATCTCAATGTACAGTAGAATACCCTCCACTATCTAATTACAACATATATCTCAATGTACAGTAGTATACCCTCCACTAACTAATTATAACATATATCTCAATGTACAGTAGTATACCCTCCACTAACTAATTATAGCATATATCTCAATGTACAGTAGTCTACCCTCCACTAACTAATTATAACATATATCTCAATGTACAGTAGTCTACCCTCCACTAACTAATTATAACATATATCTCAATGTACAGTAGTCTACCCTCCACTAACTAATTATAACATACAACTCTATGTACAGTAGTATACCCTCCACTAACTAATTATAACATATATCTCAATGTACAGTAGTCTACCCTCCACTAACTAATTATAACATATATCTCAATGTACAGTAGTCTACCCTCCACTAACTAATTATAACATATATCTCAATGTACAGTAGTCTACCCGCCACTAACTATTTATAACATACAACTCTATGTACAGTATTCTACCAGCCATTAACTTAGCATAACATATATCTATATGTACATATCACTAGGTACAGTAGTTTACCCTCCATTAACTCAGTATAACATATATTTCTAGGTACAGTAGTTTACCCTCCATTAACCCATATAACATATATCTATATGTACATATCTCTAGGTACAGTAGTTTACCCTCATTAACTCAGTATAACATTTATTTCTAGGTACAGTAGTTTACCCTCCATTAACTCAGCATAACATACATTTCTAGGTACAGTAGTTGACCCTCCATTAACTCAGTATAACATATATCTATATGTACATATCTCTAGGTACAGTAGTTTACCCTCCATTAACTCAGTATAACATATATTTCTATGTACAGTAGTTGACCCTCCAATTACCATGATATCTCAGTGTTATGGAAAATAGTGTAAATGGTTCCGCCATTGAATACTGTATCAAAATTACACTCCGCTCCCGTCCCATCTGAAATAAGAAAATAGCATTACATATTATAGTAACCTTACTATGTATCTATCAAATCCTAGGCAAGAATGGTCCAAGACACGCTCCAGTAAATTTACTCTGGTTCGATTCATTCTAAAACAAGAATAGTACAATACTTATGACAGTAAATTTACTCTGGTTCGATTCATTCTAAAACAAGAATACTACAATACATATGTCAGTAAATTTACTCTGCTTCGGTTCAATCTAAAACAGGAACAGTACAATACATTTGTCAGTAAGTTTAATTTAAGTTTAACAATATGTTATTGCTATATTTACATGTATATGTATTCAGAGTTCATACTATACAACTCATGTCAACAAATTGATCAGGGACAAACGTTTTATCAACACCAGCAATTGGTCCTCCCAAAAGAAATTAATTTGAACGATACAATACCTAATATGCCAAATTAATAATCAGAATAAAACATGCATGCTATGAAATTAGTTTAAGCCAAATTATGGTATATAAACTATTGTGAAGAGTATGCAAATGTTTTCAAAACAGTCATGTGACTATTACACATTAATATTCAGTTCCAGAGACGTGATTGGTACATGACCTATTATGAGGCAGTCCGTTTTTACCCAGATTTGATAGACAACATCCAATACGTTCCAGAGATTTGTTCCCTTATAAAAAGTATGTAAATGGTATGTTGGCATGTTATTTACATACAATTAATTTCCATATCTATATGTAATAAAAGGTTAACAATTTATAAATTTAAACGCAATGTTTCCCGTTCCTTCACTGTGGTATTTGATACTGTTGCACTATAGTTATTGGAGTATATTAATTCGAGATAAGTGTTGCCTGTGGGGTGGGAAATAACGATAGCTGATTGGAGTATTGGTTAGTTTGATATACATGTGATTGATTAATGTTAACTGAATTGTTTGGATACCTGTACTTTCTGTACACACCGAGAATGAGTTTTCAATTTTCATTTCTACATTCCCTAATTTTGTATCCAAAAGTCCTCCCTGATTTATCTGTATGCTATATTATCTTCATCAATGAGTTCTACTATAAGAACCTGCGCATTACAGTCAAAATGGTTTGAACTGATTCAAAAACGCATGCTGCAACACATGATGGTCAATTGTACAGTATTTAACTTTAATATATGGTACCTTAACTAAAGGCAAAGTCTAAAACAATAACAAATACTCACGAATTCAATACCTCTCGACTGAATTAGAAATGATGAAATCGTGAAATAAATACCCCGTTGATATAAAGACGTTTACAGTATACTAATAATACATTACTCAGATTATAAACGCCAGTAGTTCTGTATCCTGCCTTCCACCATTCCTCACAGGAAGCAAGAACAGATTGGATACATGACCTTTCGTCACTTTCGTCTTTACAATCCGGGTACTTATCACACACAAGCCGATTAGGAATACACCTTACATGATCACAATGAAATGCCCCTTCTTTGCAGAGATCTAAATAATAAAAGGCATTATCATTGAAAACAGTATACCCCAGAACACGATGTTTACTGCTAATTCTAATCTAAGTCTAAGTCTAAAAAACTATTAATATTGCTGATATCTAATTAATTCAAGTGTATAACACAACATATCCTTAATTAATATTATAGTGAATCGTGATTTATCCCTTTCACGTTCACGAACTTTCATATACTCTGAATATTAAAAAATAATAAAGTGTCGGTGTGTTCACAGAACTGGGAAACAGCTTATGGTTGCGCATTGACATTCTCTGCCCTCATACTATGTTGCACTTCCGGGAGCGATCGAATCGGAAATGACGATATCTTGAATCTCAATTGAAATTTTCGTTGCGGAAGTGAGAGGTCAGCTAAGTGTGGGTGATTGATGCGGGATCATGGGAGATAGTCTTACGGTAATAAAAGGCATTACGATATTGCTTCGAAAATAGAGGAGTAGGATGCATCATCCAGGTGTCGTCGGTGTAGTGTTGTCTTCCATAGTGTGCCTCAATGATAGGTGCTGTCCCGGGTACGGTAAAGGAGATAACAATTGGAGTAATAAGCGCATACTAGAAACAATTAATGGAGTGTCCATATATGACACAATAAGTACGTTCCAATGTTATCATAGTTTCTACATATACAGGTCCTGTTAATCTATTAATCGTTAAACTAGTTCTATGAGCCATATATGTGTTTTAGCAATACGCTAATGATTAAGGTGATTGATATGTATCTTGTAGTATCAGGTAGTACTTTCTGCGACATTCATGGCTAGTCAAAGATTGCGGTCGATGTCTGACTATTCTTTCATGGGGGGCCTCAGGTCAGATATTTGCTATAACGTTGGGCTCGAAATTTGTACACAAGTACATGTATGGATGACATTAATGCAAATATGGTTTTGTAACAACTACAATTATATGATATTTAACATTTTAAATAATGTGACAGTTATTTTGAACATCTGAAAGAAACAGAGTCAACACTCATGTGCAGTAGTTATTGCTAAGCTTGGGACATCTTGAAACAATAGCAATAAACAAGCATGTGTCGCAATTAGTTTCATCAGATACATTCGTATATTTTAAGTGACATGACAATAATTATATTATAACAATAATGCACGTACCGCAAACATTTTCATCTGTCCCGTCCAGACACTGCTCGTATGCATCACACTTTCGTTCCATTGGTATGCATTGTTGGTTATTACAACGGTATTCCTTTTTAGAACACAGCGGATAGTCTACAAATAACAACCCACCATTGCAACGAGCCATGTCATACATTTATGTAATCCACCATTACAACGAGCCAGTTAATACATTTAAACAAACCACCATTATAACGAGCCATGTGCTACCGTTAACAATCCACACTTGCCATGCATGAGCCATGTAATACATTTAAACAATCCACACGTGCCATGCATGAGCCATGTAATGCATTTAAACAAACCGCACTTGCCATGAGCCATGTAATACATTTAAACAATTCACCATTACTACGAGCCATGTAATACATTTAAACAATCCACCATTACTACGAGCCATGCACATATTTAAGCAATCCATCATTGCAACGAGCCATGTACACCTTTAAGCAACCAATCATGGTAACGATTAATGCACAACTTTAAACAATACACCATTACAACTAGCCATATACCGTTTTAATCAATCTGCCAATGCAATGTGTCATGTACCGATTAGAGCGAGCCACCATTACAACGAGACATGTACCTATAATTGTTCTCAAATATCCCAGCCGTTGTATGTTGAATGTTGTCATTGCGATACTTTCGGACACTGCTTTCAGTGATGTCATTCATTGCGTCTTTTATGACGTCATTTATAGTCTAATATGACGTTCACCTAGCGCCATTTAGTGCATGGCTGCATCGTTTTCTATCATCAAACACTTCGAATTGTACAGCACACATTTGTTTGACAGATATAGAAAAGTATAATGTTACTGTATACGTTTTAATATTAGATTTGGAAAATTGTTTGTTCAGTACATGTTTTATCTTATAGAATTGCAAGTTAGAAATTCGAATTCTTCAGTACATGTTTTATCTGATAGAATTGCAAGTTAGAACCTTCGAATTCTTCAGTACATGTTTTATCTGATAGAATTGCAAGTTAGAACCTTCGAATTCTTCAGTACATGTTTTATCTTATAGAATTGCAAGTTAGAACCTTCGAATTCTTCAGTACATGTTTTATCTGATAGAATTGCAAGTTAGAACCTTCGAATTCTTCAGTACATGTTTTATCTGATAGAATTGCAAGTTAGAACCTTCGAATTCTTCAGTACATGTTTTATCTTATAGAATTGCAAGTTATAACCTTCGAATTCTTCAGTACATGTTTATCTTATAGAATTGCAAGTTAGAACCTTCGAATTCTTCAGTACATGTTTTATCTTATAGAATTGCAAGTTATAACCTTCGAATTCTTCAGTACATGTTTATCTATAGAATTGCAAGTTAGAACCTTCGAATTCTTCAGTACATGTTTTATCTTATAGAATTGCAAGTTATAACCTTCGAATTCTTCAGTACATGTTTTATCTTATAGAATTGCAAGTTAGAACCTTCGAATTCTTCAGTACATGTTTTATCTTATAGAATTGCAAGTTATAACCTTCGAATTCTTCAGTACATGTTTTATCTGATAGAATTGCAAGTTAGAACCTTCGAATTCTTCAGTACATGTTTTATCTTATAGAATTGCAAGTTAGAACCTTCGAATTCTTCAGTACATGTTTTATCTGATAGAATTGCAAGTTAGAACCTTCGAATTCTTCAGTACATGTTGTATCTGATGGAATTGAAGTTAGAACGTTATCTGATAGACTTGAAGTTCGATCATTCGAATGTTACAGTACATGTGTGTTTAGTATATTAATAGCATTCATATTTTACAGTACATGTTTGCATGTTTGTTTAGTATATTAATAACTTTCATATTTTACAGGTCATGTTTGTTAAGTACATTAATAGCATTCATATTTTACAGGTCATGTTTGTTAAGTACATTAATAGCATTCATATTTTACAATACATGTTTGTTTAGTATATTAATAGCATTCATATTTTACAGTGCATGTTTGTTTAGTACATGCATAGCATGTATATTTTACTGTGCGTGCTAAAATGATTTATCCGATAGATTTAGAAACGTTGAAGTGTGCACATAAGCTATTAAGTACATTGCTATATCACAGCATGCTGTACTGGGTTAATAGTGAACTATTTGTCCAAGTACTAACACAAGAATAAGCCTCATACCGCAGATTTCATCCGACTCGTCAATACAATCCATAATGAAGTCACACACTTGACTTATGTGAATACAACTGCCGTCTCCACATGCAAACTTCTCCTTGGAACATACTGTTTCACCTGCAAATAACAATGATTGTGGTGTGAACAAGGGGGTAGTTAATAGAACATACAAATCACCTGCAAATAACAATGATGTAGTGTGAACAAGGGGTAGTTAATAGAACATACAGAATCGCCTGCAAATAACAATGATTGTGGTGTGAACAAGGGGGTAGTTAATAGAACATACAGAATCGCCTGCAAATAACAATGATTGTAGTGTGAACAAGGGGGTAGTTAATAGAACATACGTTTATTAACATTATACAGATATATATAATTATGGTTTCACAATGACATGCACAATAATATAAAGCCATATCAAACTATGTATCAAAGTCATGGCTATTATACTATTTAGGGTATATGCTCTCTAATGCAAACATATCGTTCCACAGATGGAGAATGAACAGTGTAATTTTGATGTCACTTATAACATCAACATTCATTAAAGCAGCATTACATCGTAATAAAGGATGTTTTGGGTAAAATATAAATACTAATGTGTGTGTGTTTACAAAAATCGAAATAGTCGCTCAGAAACGATAAAATTCCAATAAATTTAAACCGTCGTATACGCGAATTTGTTTATCAACACACGAAATGTAAACACGCACAGCGCGCATGCGTGAAACAACAGAGGCTGTAGAAAACAACGTATATATTTTGAACATGAAATACTATCTATCTATCTTCCTCTAATGTCGAACCCCTCGCGGGATGTAGAAATGTCCCTAAAGACTTAGCTAACAGAGGTATGAATCAACATATCAAGTCATTTAATAAAAAAGACAACGTGGGACAAATGGGGACGATGCATTCCGAATGTAAACAAGTGCGGACGATGTGTTCCGGTTGTAAACAATTGAGTGACCGATCGACTCGGAAAGTCCTACTTTCGGTTTCGAGTTTGTTTTATCGCAAAAAAACACTGTTTACCAAATGAACATAAGCATACAAAGTATAATGTTAGAATGTGTAACAGCATTGCTACCCATACGTAACATTTGAATTTTTCAAATATCTTTATCTCATACGATGTAATGCTGCATTAAATACATGTTTACTGCATTTCGAAATAGCGGGCAGGTGGCTAACTAAGCAAACTGCCATGCAAATATGGCAATAAGACAGCTGGCTAACAACTGCTAACTACAAACACAAACAAAAGAGAGATTGTTACATTTACAATTAAACAAAATGTAAAGCGAGGTCTCAGTACCATTGCTAATAACGCAGTTTGCTTCGTCGCTGGCGTCAATGCAATCTACTATATTGTCACATCTAGCAATTATAGATATCCACTCTAGACTGTTGTTGCATTGAAACAGTGATATCCTCGTATCTGGTACAGTTAGTTCCGCTGGTGTTGTACGGTTCAGTAGAAGCGTGTGCACTATAATCGAAACGAATAAATTAAATATTTACAGTAATGTGTTTGTTTAGTTTAAAGTCACACCAACACATTAAGTCATATGTCGGCTCTTATAGGGGACTATTTCTACAAAGGAGATGGCCTAGCGAGGCCGATTAATCCCCTTGATAATGCATATTTACCGGTGATTTATCGATACGATTTTACAATTGAAATGTATAGGTAACTTATAGTAAACTTGCCAAAATATCAATATTCTTATTACCACAATATTTTTCCACGTCAGCAAAGTTAGTAATATGCATTCTGGTTATGATGGTATACAATATGTATGTATATATATATATATCAAAAACTGTCTTCGTGGTTCCCTAACTCAAGATTTTAAGATTGAAACATGTATTCGTGGTTCCATGAGCATTTGAAAACTACTAATTCCGATGTAAAACCGTCATCTGAATTTGATGACATATCATCATGGAGAAATGATCGTTTTTCGACGATTGGTGGTATACTGTCACTATTACGAAATGAATTGTTAATATTTGTCCACGCCTATGTGTAGGTTCTCTAATTTCTAAACTTGCTAATGGTTTAATTATATAAAGATTGAAATATATTGTCGTGGTTTTAAGAACATTAAATTTTACAAATGACAAATTCGTATGTGAAACTAACATGAATTGGGTAAGGTTTGACGAATTGGTATCTATTTTCAATTTTAAAGAAAGTAGTTGGCAGGATTATTCCATGTGTATGTTTCTTTTATTTTTCTATTAACTTGATAATGGTATAAGGATAAATGGTAAACATTGAACATCTCGAGCTAATATGTACCTGCAACACCATGGCCGAATAGTCTACGGTTAAGACAATTGATGTTATACCAATTGTTGATGGTCCGCCCCGGTGGTCGAGTGGTTAAGGTCGCTGATTTGTATACCACTGTAACCTATCATCACTGATGGTCACGGGTTCGAGCCCCGCTCAGACAGTGTCTCAATTTATATGAAAAAGTTGGCATTTTCTTACGGAGGTTGGTGCACCCAAGTACTGGTTATTCACTGGAGCATGCCCAGGAAATGTGCTATTGGGTAAACTGCCAGCCGGCGATATAGCCCGAAATGGTGCTGATGCAGGCGTAAAACCAGACATATAACATATAACACTTGTTGATGTTTTTCATTTTTACGATTCTGAAGATTCGTGTCTATTACGTTTGTAATCGAACTGACTTATATCTATCATCAATTAAATAAATAATAAATTCAGTGGTAACACGCTGGACTGGTAATCCAGGGATCGCAGGTTCGACCCCCGTCTGACCCTAATAAAATTAACAGTCTTTCAGATGGGACGTTAAGCCGAGGTATCTTGGCGTGCTGTACACCGTGCACGTAAAAGAACCAGAGGAGACTCTGGAATGGGTCTCTGTCTGTATCATTGCACTATCCTCCAAACATCTAAAATAACTATCTCTTCAGGAGGCGTCACTCATATGGGCAACCGGTAGCGACGATAAATAAACGTAAAAACACACAATAATCAATTATTTAGAGTCTAAAAATGTACATATAGTAGTGGTTATTTAGAGGCGCTGCTGGTGATGAGTATTCTTGCAGCAGATAGTGCAGGATATACAATTTCCCAGAATTCCACCACGCTTCATGGTTTCTCGGCCATACTCACACCCTCATGAATATGTATAGCCATCAAGTGTGTGTGTGTTTTACGTTATATCGTCGCTAGCCGTTGGCCACATGAGCGAGCAACTAATACTCGTGTTACCTTCTCGTGCACAATGTGTCTCGTCTGAAGCGTCAATGCAGTTTGGTATGCCGTTACAAAAATATCTCCTTGGCACTGTATCGCCATTCTCGCAATGAAGTACATCAGCTGATTCATTCACGGCTGGTAGATCATCAGCAACCTGGAATTTGTCTGGAAACGAAAAGCTAGCATCTAACATAATTATATTATGTATTTATCCTCCAATATTGAAGAGTATACTATAACTATAATGTATTTATTGCATTAAATATGATAACATATTTATAGCAATCAATAAATAAACATAAACAGTACAATGGAAAGGCATGGATACATTTTCAGAAGAGCATAATATGGTTGAGGTGTATAAACTTGTTAATTTCTTGCTAAACTTGGGTAATATATATATTTGGATAGGGTTTCCTCTTAGTCTCTGTAAGTAAGGTAATACACTTTTGTTCGATAGGCCAAGTGTAATAGTAGCGTTTCAGATATTTATTTCTTAAATCTCTAAATGCATACACATATTTTACATACAGAGTAATATTATCGTCTAAGTGGCCTAGTGGTAATGAGCGGTTAGCTAGTTACATAGTTGTTACCGGTTGACTGTCAGCACAATTAGTACACGTGGATTATCCGTGGTTAATGGATACTGTGTCCGCTTTGTAATCGAACTGTTGCGAGTTAGAGCGCTCTGATAAAAACCAGTGGTGGTGTCGGTAAGGCAGTACACGTAAGTCCATGCTGCATCTACTCTCTCTCATACATCAACGTTTCCTCTTATCTCTCCCTTATCAATACAATTTGCCTCTTCTCTCTCCCTCATAAATCCACGTTGCCTATTTGCTCTCCCTCATAAATCCACGTTGACTCTTCTCTATCCCTCATAAATCCACGTTGTCTCTTCTCTCTCCGTCATCAATCCACGTTGCCTCTTCTCGCTCCCTCATGGTGGAGGATTCCATCATGACTGATTTCTCGACAGCGATTACGCTATTGAGGTAAACACTTGTTTCTCAATCTACAAAGTTGTATGAACCAATACTTACACTCAAAGAGGCATGCTTCTGATGTTGTGCCAGGGTCGGTTGTAAAACACCACAGGAATCCCTCATTATTAGGATCTCTGCAGTAGTTAAAGGCATCGATGACGGTGTCATCCGGGAACTGAGAATCCAGAAATATCTCGTGCTTATTGGGATATTGAGAGGTCCAAATCTGGCATGATTTTCCTGATTGAGTTGTGTTCCATTTTCCGGCATAAGAATAGTGAGTCGAGTAGCACCGATCACTCGCAGTATCTAGATATACAATGTTTACATACTGGTATAAGAATCGTGAGTCGTGTAGCACCTATCACTCGCCGTATCTAACTATATGTTTACAAAATAGAGTCGTGTAACACCGATCACTCGCCGTATCTAACTATACGTTTACAAATTAGAGTCGTGTATCACTGGTCACATGCTATATCTAAATATACAAGTTTACATAATATAGTCGTGTAACACCGATCACTCGCCGTATCTAACTATACAGGTTTACATAATATAGTCGTGTAACACCGATCACTCGCCGTATCTAACTATACAGGTTTACATAATATAGTCGCGTATCACTGGTCACACGCTGTATCTAAATATACAGGTGTACATAATATAGTCGTGTAGCACCGATCACCATCAGTACTGTGCTTTCAAAGTAAAGTAATAACGGTTGTAAACAAACATTCGATACACTATTGCATTATAGGTAGGTCAGATTGTTAGCAGTATTACATTATATATATTTTAAACTATAATGGGTAAGCTTCGTCATGGCCGTGAGGACAGGTCGACGATTTGTAATTTCAATATTTTGACAAACACCTGCTGCTTCGAATCTCATGTTGGGTATATATGTTGTTGTGTTTAAGAATGACTATATGTGTTGTATGTGTGATACAATTTACCTGTCAATGACTATGATTTATTACGTACATTGCAAGGCATAACTATTTATGTATTAATAACCACTTATTAAATAAATACAAAATTCAATTACACAAGCTGACGAGAAATATATTCAATCAGGTAGAATGAGATGACATTGCATTTTCACGTGCATCATTGAGAAACACGTGCAGCGTTTTCCTATAAAGGTAAATGATGTTATGCTTTCAACAGTATAGATAATTAATATGGCGATTTATAGTGACATGCACGAGAATCGAAGGAGGTAGAAATGTTGGCACGAAATGCCTCATTGAACATGTTTTAAAGGTTTCTAATTTGTATTTAAAAAGTGTTTTAATTATTACTACATAACGCTAATTATTAAATATCAGACTTTTATTGTCTATTTCTATTTTCAGATATGTCGTGAAGATAAAGAACTTGGTGATGTGAAAGTGCCACTAGAATACACTGCAGTCTAGCGTGCTGCTGAGTACACGGGCGTCCCCGCATCCACCATCTACAGAATATCTTCAATAAAGCATGCATGGACCAAAGCGGATGGAGATCGATGATTTCGACAGATGTGTTCTGAGGGGCACCGTCTGTGAAATCATGACAGTACAGAAAACTCTCCCTAAGAAGCAGAGCATACTACATGCGTTCAAGAAAAAGACCTGTAGCCTTTTGATGGAACGGAAAGATGTCATTCTGGCGAGATGTCGATTTTTACGGCAGATTCGGGAATACAGGGAGGAACAACGACCGATTGTCTATACAGACGAGACATTCATCCATTCCTCACATTCAACACATAATTGTTGGCAGTCGAGTGGCATTTCGGGGAAAGTGCCTTTCTCACGAGGTGAACGCCTGATAGTTGTACATGCCGGGACGGACACAGGATTTAAAAGGGAACAGCACTGATGTCAAAGCAAAGTCGTCAAGTGGCGATTACCATAATGAAATTAACTATTGTAACTTTATGAAGTGGCTGACAGAGAAGCTGATCCCGAATCTTCCTGCCAAATCCGTCTTGGTGTTGGACAACGCACCGTATCACAACATCCAAGAGAACAGGTGCCCAAACCAGTCGACAAGAAAGTCTGACATTCAGGCATTGTTAATGCGACATGATATATCATATTCATCCAACATGCTGAAAGTAGAGTTACTGGAACTCTGCAAGAAATGCAAGCCATACCCAAAGTATGTCATCCAGTCAACTCTACAACAACATGGACACACCTCAATCAGGCTACATCCATATCATGCCGACCTGAACGCCATTGAGTTTGGGCCATACTAAAAGGCATCGTATCTCGAGGGAATTTAACATTCAAGCTGATAGAAGTACATAAGCTTGCCGAGGAGGCAATGGAAAGCATCACACCGGAAAACAGTGGCACTCGTGTTGCCGCCATGCTACATACTCTGAGGAACGATACTGGGCGACGGACATTGCCGGAGACGCAGATGGATCAGCTAGTAATTAGCATCACGTCAGGCGACGAAGAAACATACACGGCCAGTGAAGGAGACATCACGTCAAGTGACGAAAAAACAGACACGGCCAGTGAAGGAGACATCACGTCAAGTGACGACAAAACAGACAGGGCCAGTGAAGGAGACATCGACAAAACAGACACGGCCAGTGAAGGAGACATCGAAAAAACAGACACCACCAGTGAAGAAGAATATTGACATGTCGAACAATTTTGTATTGCTATAGTGTATTAAAATTGAAATATTAAACAATAGGAGAAAAAAAAAACAGGAATCAAATAAGACAAACAAATGAAATGAAAATAAGAGAAAACCCCTGTTTTTAAATTTAAAACAAAATGTTATCCCGGAATAGAACCCGTAACCAAATTATTCATTTCCGTGAAAGTAAATCTTCGCTGTGATTTTAGGTAACGAGCCACACATTACATCGATGCAACTATAACCTGTTCCGGGTCAAATATTTACACATATTAAACAATAAATCACAGTATCTGTAAGCTATCGTATAATGCCTTACCTATACAGTAGTGTAATATTCCAACGGTGTTATTACTTTACTTTGTAAGCGCAGTATCTAACTATACAGGTTTACATAATAGAGTCGTGCAACACGGATCACTCGAAGTATCTAACTATACGTATTTACATAATAGAGTCGTGTAGCACCGATCACTCGCCGTATCTAACTATACACGTTTACATAATAGAGTTGTGTACATATGCATTGCAGGTCTCAACACGCTTTTGGTTCACAATTTAGCACCATTAGCTCACTTATCCAACTGTGTCACCGATACATTGACCATATCAGTGCACCGCTCACGTGACTTACCGGGTGTCATACCGGTGTAAGCAGTGCAGTACTACAAACCAAACTCCCTTTTGAAGGACAGCCATGGCCGATTGATTAAGGTCGTTGGCTTCAAATCACTTGCCCCTCACCGCTGTAGGTTTGAATCCCACTGTGGTTGTTGAATGATTTCTTGAGAGGTATCTATCCAGTTGGTTTGCGTAGGGTATACCCTGGTGCCAGATCATGTCTGAAATACTGCCCGTAATGGCACAGTGAGTCTTCCTCAACGCATATTAGCAGAGAGTGGCCATGTTAGTGAGCATTTATCCTAACAAACACACAGACAGATTCGTTTCCTGGGATTGTTTCCTATATCAGCGATGCCTTACCTAAGAGTTTGCATGTATCCCACCTCATATCGGGCTCTGTAGTGTGACACCACAGTGTATCGGACTCGTCCGGATCACCGCAATAATTTCCAAGATCTTCAGTATTCCTGCCAGAAAAATCAGCGCTCGTATACAACTGATAGTGGGGTTCCATACTATCCCACCGCTGACAGGTTCGTCCTGAAGATGTTCTGCTTAAGTGACCAGCATAAAAGTGTAACTGAATACTGTTCGGCGGCTCCTTCGTATCTAAGTAACAAAATAATGTACTAGATTACAACATCTACACGCAAGGTGTAAGCCTCGTAGTCCCACAGGCTCATCTCCTCAATCACACATCATTCGACCTCATCACTCCCACCAACTCATCCACCTTCCTTGCCCATCCTACTCAGCACCGCCTCATCATCACCACCCACCTTCTTAACAACACCTACATAACACCGACCCATGTCAATCTCATCAATTATACATTGTCATCCTACCTCATTCCACCTACCAAACCCCGTTTCCTCAATCTAACCCACCTCCCCAACCCAATCAACTCCACAACATAAGCTCCTCAACCCACATCCTCAACCCAATCAACTCCACAACCTAAGCTCCTTAACCCACATCCTCAACCCAATCAACTCCACAACCTAAGCTCCTCAACCCAACCAACTCCATAACCTACGCTCCTCAACCCACATCCTCAACCCAATCAACTCCATAACCTAAGCTCCTCAACCACATCCTCAACCCAATCAACTCCATAACCTAAGCTCCTCAACCCACATCCTCAACCAAATCAACTCCACCACCTAAGCTCCTCAACCCACATCCTCAACCAAATCAACTCCATAACCTAAGCTCCTCAACCCAATCAACTCCACAACCTAAGCTCCTCAACCCACATCCTCAACCCAATCAACTCCATAACCTACGCTCCTCAACCCACATCCTCAACCCAATCAACTCCATAACCTAAGCTCCTCAACCCACATCCTCAACCCAATCAACTCCACAACCTAAGCTCCTCAACCCACATCCTCAACCAAATCAACTCCATAACCTAAGCTCCTCAACCCAATCAACTCCACAACCTAAGCTCCTCAACCCACATCCTCAACCCAATCAACTGCACAACCTAAGCTCGTCAACCCACATCCTCAACCCAATCAACTCCACAACCTAAGCTCGTCAACCCACATCCTCAACCAAATCAACTCCATAACCTACGCTCCTCAACCCACATCCTCAACCCAATCCACTCCACAACCTAAGCTCCTCAACCCACATCCTCAACCAAATCAACTCCACCACCTAAGCTCCTCAACCCACATCCTCAACCAAATCAACTCCATAACCTAAGCTCCTCAACCCAATCAACTCCATAACCTACGCTCCTCAACCCACACCCTCAACCCAATCAACCCCACAATTTAAGCTCCTCAACCCACATCCTCAACCAAATCAACTCCATAACCTAAGCTCCTCAACCCAATCAACTCCATAACCTACGCTCCTCAACCCACATCCTCAACCCAATCAACTCCATAACCTAAGCTCCTCAACCCACATCCTCAACCCAATCAACTCCACAACCTAAGCTCCTCAACCCACATCCTCAACCAAATCAACTCCATAACCTAAGCTCCTCAACCCAATCAACTCCATAACCTACGCTCCTCAACCCACATCCTCAACCCAATCAACTCCACAACCTAAGCTCCTCAACCCACATCCTCAACCCAATCAACTCCACAACCTAAGCTCCTCAACCCACATCCTCAACCAAATCAACTCCATAACCTAAGCTCCTCAACCCAATCAACTCCACAACCTAAGCTCCTCAACCCACATCCTCAACCCAATCAACTCCATAACCTAAGCTCCTCAACCCACATCCTCAACCCAATCAACTCCATAACCTAAGCTCCTCAACCCACATCCTCAACCAAATCAACTTCAGCACCTAAGCTCCTCAACCCACATCCTCAACCAAATCAACTCCACCACCTAAGCTCCTCAACCCACATCCTCAACCAAATCAACTCCATAACCTAAGCTCCTCAACCCAATCAACTCCATAACCTACGCTCCTCAACCCACACCCTCAACCCAATCAACTCCACAATTTAAGCTCCTCAACCCACATACTCAACCAAATCAACTCCATAACCTAAGCTCCTCAACCCAATCAACTCCACAACCTAAGCTCCTCAACCCACATCCTCAACCCAATCAACTCCATAAC
>CM026388.1:14215000-14260599 GCA_014843695.1 Archivesica marissinica | reverse complement strand
CCACGGGTTAGTGTAATTATTATGGAAGTATTTGTATTAACTTTGCTATACAAGTTTATTCGTAAACATGTACTGTTTGCGATGCAACCGAAGAACAAGCAAACAATCAATGAACCAATTAACAAAATCACATAAATGTCCAATGTCTAATTCGAGGAGAAAGCGTAAAACATAGAATTGTGTTCAAATTGGTTGTTATGGTTTCGTAATCATTCGATCAGGGTACTTCCTATACTATTTTCAAGGGGCGATAACTGTGTGATAACTCAACTGAATGAAGCGAGAAGACGATACGCACAATTAGGCGTGTTACTGATCATTTTGTCAAGTTAGATACATATTCGCTAGTGGTTTAGCAGACCTTATGTCGAGAATGAGTGTTCTTTTAAAAGTGAGTCGAGCATAACATGAATACGACATGCACACCTCGGTTTGATAGTAATAAACATCCTTCAGGTGATTTAAAGTTTAAACTTTATTTAGTTTACAACGATTGCGAAGCAAGTTTTAACAATTTATATTAATCACCCTCGTTGGCACGGATGGAATCGTATATGTGGTCATTCGTGTGGGAGGAAACCGGAGTACCAGTAGAAAACCAACCTGTCCGATCTGGCAACCACCATACCATCTCACATGCTTCCTGGTTGACGGTTTGTAGATATTGTACTAATATATGTAGATCTTGTGAGACGGTGTTCATGCAGTGTGGTACTGTATGTATATCTGGTGATACTATATGTATATCTTGAATGACAGTATGTTGATATTGTGAGATGGTGTTCATGTATTGTAATAATGTATGTAGATGTGATACATGAACACCGTCTCACAAGATCTACGTATATTAGTCCCAGGTCTACATACCGTCATTCAAGATATACATATTGTATAAACACATCTACATACAGTAATACAATACCTAAATCCTGTCTCACAAGATCTACATATATTAGTACAATAACTACAAACCGACATTCATGATATATACAGCATATGACATGATCTAACTACAGTTTCTTGATTGAAACACAAATGGTGTCACCAGTTGTACGACCATTCTAACAGTTACCTATGTATATGTCCGCAATGGCTGGTCATAGACAAGACATGAGACTGGTTTTATACTCAATACTAAATCAGTATTCGTCAAGGTGTGCGGTAACACATCTCTCCTTTTTAACAATTTTATAGTAGAACATTGTTAAAAACTATATTATCTTAATTTCATTAGATTTTATTCTGTATTTCAGTCTCATCTATGTACAGCATACAACAAAAACAACATATAGTTTACATATTAAAAAGTACATTGCCACTCAATTCAGAGTTTTTTTTAAAAAGTTTATTTAATGTCGCTACCGGTTTCTCATTTGAGAGACGGGCAGGGCAGGTTACCTAAAAACACATTTCCTGGACAGGCTCCAGCGGTTAACTAGTACTTGGTGCACCAACCTCCGTAAGAAACTGCCAACTTTTTCATATAAATGAGACACGGTCTGAGCGGGGTTCGAACCCGTGACCATGAGTTATGATAGGTTACAGTTACAAGTCAGCGACCTTAACCACTCGACCACGGAGGCGGTCCATCTATAACATATTGGACTACTATAGTATATATACATGTACATGTGATAACTACATGTGTGAGATAAAGCTGAAAAGCGAAAATTAAAATATTATAAAGATGAAATGGAAGGAGAAATACTGAATACTGAAAACTTAATGCAGGAACACCACTCTTAGAACGGCTTATTAAAATTGCTGGAATGAAAACTCGCATACACTTTTTAAAACAGGAATATCTTCATAGCTACGTTAAAACTAATCATATTGTACTGACATCAATGTGCTTATATCAGAATGATGGCATAAAAATCGGGTCACTCGCATGCATTGCAATTGCATTGCTTTACCAGGAATATAAGATTAAGGAAATCCAGGACAGGGTACGATATAGTTCTTACTTATTGTTATGTATACTGTTGAATACTTACTTAATAATGCATCTAGTACATGTTCCTCGCACACGAAATAGTTGCTACGTCCGTTGTCACAATGTTCTGACTCCCATGTATTGTTTGTCTGTGCCAGATGGAAGCTCATACGAGTGCATTCTCCGATCGAGGTCGGTTCATTACGGCTCCTACGGAACGAGTAATAAACACATATATATATTTTATTATTTAATTTGAAATTCAGTATAAATATAGTTTCGTTTTATTCACCCTTCACAGTTTGTTCTATGATTAAGTGTTTCCAATACAAATTGTCTTCCGAAGTCAATTGATATGCCATTTTATATTGATTCCTGTATTCTATTTTCGGTCATGGTGAATAACCTCATAACGTCATAACAATCGGTACATATTTCCGATTAAAATATTAACACTATTACACGTTTAGTTATTAAAATAACTGTCTTGCTTACACCAATGCCTCCATGAATGTATATAAGAATAGTTTATCATTGTCTGTATTTAATAGGAGTTAAGTCACTGTATGATATGGAACACGAACTCCCAATTAAAAATAAAATAAAAAGATACAAACATGTTATTTAAAGCAGCATTACATCATATGAAATAAAAGATAATTGAAACACGTTATACTTTGTATGCTTATGTTCAATTGGTAAACATTGTTTTTTTGGCGAAAAACAAACTCGAAACCGAAAGTAGGACCGAGTCAATCGGTCACGCACTTGTTTACAACCGGAACGCATGGCCCGCACTTGTTTACATTCAGAATGCATCGTCCCCATTTGTTCCACGTTGAGTTTTTAATTAAATTACTTGATATGTTGATTTATACCTCTGTTAGCTAAGTCTTTTAGGGACATTTCTACATCCCCGCGAGGGGTTCGACATTAGTGGAAGATAGATAGATAGTCTTTCATGTTCAAAATATATACGTTGTTTTCTACATCCTCTGTTGTTTCACGCATGCGCGCTGTGCGGCTATATTTAGTGTGTTGATAAACACATTCGAGTATACGACGGTTTAAATTTATTGGAACTTTATCGTTTCTGAGCGACTATTTCGATTTTGTAAACACACACACATTAGTATTTATATTTTACCCAAAACATCCTTTATTACGATGTAATGCTGCTTTGAACGTTCTATTGTACCACTATATTTACAGTAGGTGTGTACATGTATTGTTCTAATGGCCAGTATGTATCATGCCCGACTTGGAAGTGAAACATGTTAACCTCCATTTATCATAGTTTACTCCATTTGTGCAAAATTAAATATCGGCATTTTATTAATGATACATATATAATCAGTTAATCCGATTTCAGTGTCATACATATATGTGTGGATGGATGGATGGATGGATGGAGGATGGATGGATGGATGGATGGCTGGATGGCTGGATGGCTGGATGGCTGGATGGTTGGATGGATGGATGGATGGATGGATGGATGGATGGATGGATAGATAGATAGATAGACATGTTTGAGTTATATGTGTATGTGTTGATGAGTGGTCAAGGTCGTTGACGTCAAGTAATTTGCCCCTAATAACTTTTGAATTAGTTCCATATGAGGAAGCTATCAAGCTGATTTGCGGACGATTAATGGTTCCATCCTGGTGACCGCTGAACTACTACTCGTAGGTGAGGAATTAATATAGGTTTTCTGAAAACTTGTTTTCCAATCCAAACCATTCACAATTTATGTAATTTGTAACATTTTTTGTGTTATACATGTACATGTATTGGAAAAAATACTGTTTAAGCCAACCCTCAACACAAACACAATATATAAATAGAAATACGAACCAGGCTGCATATGTAACAGGTGAGCCATCCTGCCATACATGTGACTGTGTACCAGCGTCGCTCGTGGTACGTGCCAAACCTATGAAAATATCCAAGTTATTAACACCTATCACGAAGAACAAATCGAGTCTTTTACTGAGAAACATTTAGTCAGTTACTGCCACTGAAGACAGATACATTGGTGTCCTATGTGTGTATCGTTGTTTCCTTTGCACCACATGTTATACATTTTAATCCATTTTATCATCTTATAATTATTAAATTATTAAATCTCAACAGATATCCTATAACATCTCCAGATATTATCAATTATTTAACATGATTTGGATAAAATTGTAATTGTATCCCACCGCAATATCTTGTTAGATGACAACGGTAGAAACAAAGGATTCCAACTAAGAGTACCAATATACATTTCGGGATACATCTGTCATTATCACACAAGGGCGATAATAGAAAAACAGTAATGTCTCTCATTGTATATCATTGTCCCCTGCCTGTCACATTCGTGTATACCTGTTATTTGTGGTGACATAATATTTAACGTGCTCTTTGCTGTTGGCGTACTAATTAAAGCGGAATAATTGTCAAAAAGTAATCCCTTAGTTACTTAGTTCTTGAAACACTTATGTTCCTATATACTATCTAATTTAGTTGTCATCAGCGATATCGTATATCAGGCATACATTGGGAACCTCCGCTCGTGTGGTTAATGTGGCTGACTTCAACTCACTGGTTGCTTACAGTTGTAGGTTCGAATGTCACAGTGGTGTCTAATTCATTCATGTGAGGAAGCTATCAAATTGGCTCTTGGAAAGTGCGTGCTTGAAATACGGAATGGCACATGTGGTCTTCCTCCACCATTAATAGTTCGAGAGTCGTCATACGATACAAGATGTTGGTGCGAATTTAATGCCCCCCCCAAAAAAAATCAAACAAAGAAACGTCACCTATGTGTACATAGTATACAGGATCTGGATCCTCCTTAGGAAATGCTGTTTCTAAGGTGTCGTCACCCATTTCAACGTATTGGAAGTTGCGCATTATGTACTTCAGTAGTTGTTGTTCTACGTCAGAATGGATAGAGACTAGTCGTTTCTTTCTGATCCAGCATTCACCGCTCGCTTCATGCCACGATGTACTCGACCCGGAAAATATGCTGTAGCATTTCTCAAAAGTTCTGGAGCAGGCTTTAAAAATAAGTTTCAATACTTTATTTGTATAAATATATATTAAGTATATCATATCATATTATATTAGGGCTTCGGATTCAATAGCTGGTGTATATCTACCATCTATAATCTCAGCAGGGCTCTTCGTGTTATATGCCAGTCGAACAAAAGTATAACCGTACTTATGTTCATTGTTATTATCAACACAATGCCTTTCTGGTATGCTTTCCAATGAAATATTGAGTTTAAACTCTCTTATCATCTGTAATAACCATCGGTGTTATTTGCAAACAATGTTTGTGCTGTGCGAGCGGTAAGAGATGGTTAAACAGTATTCAGTTCAGTAGTTTCAAAACGATATTTCCCTCTATCAAGTGTGTGTTATACAATAGGCAGGATAATAATATAATTATTTAACAATATATTATCAATACAATATATGTTATTGCAAAATTGGTAATAACCGTGCATTTGGCAATACAATATATACATACATAATAGTATACATGACAAACAAAATTTCAGTCGCCCAAATGCATTTATGCGGTGGCGACTTTAAATAAACGTATTGGTCAGCCATAAGCAACATGTAATATACACAAATTACATTAATAATATGTTGACATCGTGTTACTTAAAGCAGCATTACATCGTAGTAGAGGATGTTTTGTGTAAAATATAAAAACTAATGTGTATGTGTTTACAAAAATCGAAATAGTCGCTCAGAAACGATACAATTCCAATAAATTTAAACCGTCGTATACGCGAATTTGTTTAACAACACACGAAATGTAAACACGCACAGCGCACATGCGTGAAACAACAGAGGATGTAGAAAACAACGTATATATTTTGAACATGAAATACTATCTATCTATCTTCCTCTAATTTCGAGGATGTAGAAATGTCCCTAAAAGACTTAGCTAACAGAGGTATGAATCAACATATCAAGTGATTTAATTAAAAGGACAACGTGGGACAAATGGGGACGATGCATTCCGAATGTAAACAAGTGCGGACGATGTGTTCCGGTTGTAAACAAGTGCGTAACCGATCGACTCAGAAAGTCCTACTTGCGGTTTCGAGTTTGTTTTATCGCAACAAACCACTGTTTACCAAATGAACATAAGCATACGCAGTATACTGTTAGAATGTGTAGCAGCATTGCTACCCATACGTAAAATTTGAATTTTTCAAATATCTTTTATTTCATACGATGTAATGCTGCTTTAAAGCAATGATAAACCAGCTAAGAAGCTGTATTGGCAAAGAGCGAAACCAATTTATCCTTTTGTGATAATACATATTAATATTATAGCATACATATACATTCATTATTTTTAGTCACGTATTGTTTTCATGTGATTTGTTCTTTGTTTTAACATTGAAAATGGGTGAAACATATTCAATGTACATTCTAAACAATTTCAAATTATTATATTACCCACAATTAATGGCAACTAGTTTAGGAAGTTAACGGGGAACATGGTTAGCAATTGGATGAATAGTTCATGAACATAACATATCAAATCGCAGCACGAATATATTAATACATATGTATAAAGAAAGGTTAGTTGTTATGGCAATGGCGATATCATTTGGATTGGAATTCGTAATGTGAACATTTTAGAAATCAGTCATCTTCTAAGTAGTTTTCACTGCAAATAATTTAATTCGTGCACATACGTGTCACATAACATGATTGTGTTTATATTGGAATTACACAGTGTGTACAGCTTATTGAAGACTGTTATATATACGGGGTTGGTCCTAGATATTGTATTGAAAGAAAAAGTGGAAATTTTCTTCTATTGAACCGTCTACGCAATTATAATTCTACAGCGATATGTAGGAAATGACGTTGGTTCCGCGAACTAAATATAGTTCTACGACATATGTGCATGTAAAGCTTGACATCCTGTTTATTACTATTAAAACAGTTTTCCCATTTTAACCTTGTTAGTGTTAACAAGGGCCTTGGACAAATCCAGCGTGTGAATATAATTATATTAACCACTTCAGGTAAATTGACACGCAGTACCGATGGAAAGAATTAGGCACTATGATTCTTGAAACGCAACCTAAAATTCACATCATCTAAAGCAAAAGACCATGCATACAAAGCACTAGTAAGACCCAAGCTAGAATTATCCAGTACTATCTCGGACCCACATTCTAAAACACAAAAACACCAAATTGAGACGGTACAGCGACGTGCTGCCAGATTCGTTACCAACCGATACCATAACACTAGTTCAGTCTCCGAAATGATCGACAACCTAAACTGGCCAACACTTGAGACACGCAGAGTTAGATACAGATTGATTCTCTTCTATAAAATACACCAAATAGTAGTAAACATTCCCATAAACCTTTTGATACCCGTAGACACACAAACCCATATTGTTATAAACACATCCCTGTCAACACAGATTCATACAAATTCTCTTTTTATCCAAGAACCGTCATCCAATGGAACTTGTTACCACTTGCCGCACATGAAGCAATAACAGTTGATGGCTTTAAAGCACGTATCCCTGTTTCTGCCCTCCCGACCATGATCTAAAGCATTCATTCTATGTACAAAATCTTAAACAAGCACTGTAGTATATTTGTCTTTGGACATTCACTTATTTGTTAATTAATCATTGTAAATATCATCATCTCAAAATTCACCAGCGACGACACATAATCCTCAATATTGAGGGAGTGCCGAAATCACCAAGAAGAAGAAGAAGAATTACTTGGATTATATGATAATTTGAAAAATCAACAGATTATCAGAATGTGTAAGATTATAATATACTGATCTGATTGTCCAACATAATTTTGCAAAAATACTCTGTCAAAGAAGACAGCCCTCACTATTTATTCCATTGTCAAGAGCTTTACAACAGTTCTAGGTGTTATCAACAGTGCCTAAATATGTCATAGATTCCACAAGATACATGTATAATCTGAAACAATGTTAGAGCATTGGGCACTAATATTAAAGCGACACTCTATTTTTCAAAATCAATTTCTATTTGTATTCCATACGATAAAGTGTATGTAACCACACACACTGTTACTTCAATGGAGTAATTCAATAATGGACGTTCAATATGACGTCATTGCAATACAGCGTCATGGGTAGTATTATGAAGTTTTTTGTAGATGAGGCATGGACTAGTTTTGTGTTCTAAAACTGTTCAAACGGCGGTAAATCCGCAAAAAGCATCCATACCGAACGAGATTATAATATGTACAACTAGACACCATACTTGTGCGTCATGCCAAGCTTAGCAAAACAGCATAAAGGTGTTTTGTAGATGAAGCACTGACATGGTAAAGCGGATAGACAGATGGACGGACAGACAGACAGACAGACAGCAATGACAAAACAATAATTATAATTATTACACTTCCACTATATAATATGAATACCTATTTTCAGTCAGAAACCAATACGACGATGCTATATGTATTTGATTTTGATTCGTCCATGTGCAAGTATTTTGACAATGATAAAGGCATAGTCATTTCGTATATTCTTTAAATATTTGTAGCGTCCACCCACCCCTCCCCCCGAAAAAAAACACATCCTATATGGTCTAAACATAGATAAGCTATATGCCCGGTATAATTTCCTTATGAGAAGTAATTATTTGCTTTAAAGAATATATTGTATATTTACCTTTATATGCGAGCCTAGGTGTATGCGGCCACATGTGACCTACAATGAGATGTCAGTATGTTAAAATACAAGAATACCATTTAAGGGATGGCCACGGATTTTAAATAAGTATATAAACGTATGTATGACAGGGATGTATCATGGTATGAACAAAGGTTGTGTTTGGAATTCATAGTCGCATCTACAGGTACGGGTATATAGCTACTATCGTAAGCGATGTAGGAGGACGCTATGTGTAAATGCGATTATTGTTTCTGGCAAGGGATTTGTACACGGGTAGAACCACATACTTTCCACAAGCCACCTGAATGACTTCCTCACATGAAGCAATTCGAAACTCCAGGTATGATTCGAACCTACAGCGGTTAGCGGCAAGTTATTTGAAGACAAAGACCGTATCCAATCGGCAACAGAGCCCACCCAAACCCCTAATAAATGAAGAAGAACACGCTAAATATAATAAGTTCACCTTGTTTTATTATTTCAAACGGATTAGAATAAAGAATTATAACGTACCTCTGCCTTTATCTTTTCTGGCAATATCTTGTTTTATGAAAACAAAGGACATATCATTATTATTTCAATTACGTAAGACTTGGTCTTCGCTGAAGTAAAAACCAGTTTGGGTACTGGAGTCTCATGTCTGGCATTTGACCGTCAGAAGCAACCAGGTAGGGTTTAGAAAGTATGTGACGTAGTATAGGTTTCCGAATCCCAATACTTAATCTAAGACAGTTTGTAGCTGTGTTGGGGATAATTTACATTTGATTAAACGGTAGTCTATTGGGGTTAAATGATAATTTATTAAAATGTAGCCCGTTGTAGCTTATATCAATGTGCACTTTGGGTTTTTTTAATTGATATGCTATACTTGTTTGGGCTATTTGAACTGCAGTTGGTTGTCTCACTTAGGTATTTCTCTATGTTGGACAGGCTATATTCGTACTGACTTTGGCGGTGGCCTCGGATATCCTAATACCATCGTAACGTCATACCTGTGTGCTTGTAGGCCATTATTATTAATATTGGTCTGCTGTCAAAAGGCCAGAGCACTATCATGTTAAATCATAGGCCTATCGGTATGAAATTAACAATTTTAATTATTTATTATAATTAATATGATCTTGTTACATAAGTGTGTGTTTTAAGTAAGATATAAGCCTCAAACTACACGCCTCACACAGTTCAATATTTTACATATTGGATCATTTCGGCTTAAATCCTATACATACCTACCCTAACAAGTCTGCAATGGCTACTATATTCCAATCTTTAGTCTCATTTTCTTATACATAGTTGGGGTAAATGGATATCCCTTGTTCTGCATCAAATATTCGTAGTTACTTTATACGTGGGTGCACGTAATATATGTAATCTTTTATTTTGAACAATTTACTAAATTTGACATGCTAATGAACTTTTTATTTTTGTTATTAATTAATTTGTAAATGCCCATTTTCCATTTCCGTCGATAATATTTCATTTAGGAGACACACGTAAATAAAAACATATTTGAGATTATTTGTGTTGTATTTATTGATATAATAATGTCACAGTAATATGTCACATATGAGTATTAATCATAATTAATCAAATAACCATTAACATAAAATATACATATTTATAATGCAATGAGCCGAACTCGTAAAGTGTCCATGCTAGATTTTTTTATGTTTCATGTAATATTTATTTTTGTTATTTTGTCAAATAGTGTTTATTCACAATAATATAATTTTTTCAAACATTGTATATCATTAATTATATTAGTTATAGGTTAAGTATTAAATAAACAGGCATATTATTATATAAGTATAACCTTTCATCCTTCTAGAAGATCTAATTATGTTATTATTTGTTCATTAGCATCGCTGTTAACACATGAAATAAGTGAGATAATGATTATCGAAAATGTTTGCAATGTACTATGAATGTAATCGAAAATGAATTTCACTTCCTACTGGTCTGTTCAAAATACTACGATTTACCTAGAACAGTTTTAAGCCATATTTTTGTCATTGTAATCTAATGAGCTCTAGAAACCCAAAATTAATTCATAATCTATCAACATATTTGCATTTCACTTCTAAAGACAGAAAACGGACAATTAATGAGCTCATATGAACTATTAATAGTTTTTTGCTTTAAAGCTCATCATGTAGTTTTAGTTATAATAGAAAATAAGGGAGAACATAATATTATTTAAACTTCTCTGTAAATTGTCTTTGCACTTTACATATTTGTCAATTTTGTTGACTATACATGTAGATGTGTTTTGTACCATTTCATGCCTAATAAAATATATGTTATGTTATGATTATGATTATATTACGAAATTGCAAATATTTTGATAATAATTTAAATACAAGTCCAATGCAAACTATTATTAGTACAGTCAAACATATCCAAGAGATCACTTGTAGAAAAATAGCACCTGTCTTTATATGGCAATTTATGTGTGATAATTAGCTAAAACCTCCATAAATATATGAGATTGTTCTCAACGTAAACGTATATATTATTAATTCTGAATACTAAGTTATGCTATGTTATATTTCTGGTTTTACGCCTGAATCAGCACTATTTCGGGCTATATCGCCGGCGGGCAGTTTACTTAACAACACCTTTCCTGGGCAGGCTCCAGCGGTTAAACAGTACTTGGGTGCACCAAGCTCCGTAAGAAACTGCCAACTTGTTCATATAAATGAGACACGGTCTGAGCGGGGCTCGAACCCGTGACCATCAGTGATGATAGGTTACAGTGGTATACAAGTCAGCGACCTTAACCACTCGACCACGAAGGCGGACATCTGAATACTAAGCAAAACATAAACAGTCCAACTTGTTCAAACTTAATGATGTATAAAAGTAATACCATTTCATCACCATCCGGATTGATAATTGTTTCCGTAATATTGATTTAGTAATCGAAAGTGAATACCATTTCATTCTAGTGTGCCCCAAATATAGAAATCTTAGACTAAAATATTTCAAACAATATTTTTGTAGATGACCCACTACTAACACATGTGTATCTCTTATGAATGCTAACAGCGATAGAGTTATTAACAGTACAGCTAAATTGCTTTCAAACTTAGAGCACAAATAAGGTAATATATATTACTATGAAGTTTCATCCCATGCAGCATTATTTGATTACGACTAGTATATAGTGAGTTATTCCTTGCTAATGCTAGTTATACTTGCGAATTTATGTTTCACCATGATAGTGATTGATGTTTAAAGCAGCATTACATCGTATGAAATAAAAGATATATTCAATTTTTACGTATGGGTATCAATGCTGCTACACAATCTATCATTATACTCTGTATGTTTATGTTCATGTGGTAAACAGTGTTTTTTGCGATAAAACAAACTCGAAACCGAAAGTAGGACTTTCCGAGTCGATCGGTCACGCACTTGTTTACAACCGGAACGCATCGTCAGCACTTGTTTGCATTCGGAATGCATCGTCCCCATTTGTCCCACGTTGTCTTTTTTATTTAAATTATTTGATATGTTGATTCATACATATGTTATCTAAGTCTTTTAGTGACATTTCTACATCCCCGCGAGGGGTTCGACATTAGAGGAAGATAGATAGATAGTCTCTCATGTTCAAAATATATACGTTGTTTTCTACATCCTCTGTTGTTTCACGCATGCGCGCTGTGCGTGTTTAAATTTCGTGTGTTGATAAACAAATTCGCGTATACGACGGTTTAAATTTATTGGAATTGTATCGTTTCTGAGCGACTATTTTGATTGTTGTAAATACACACACACACATTAGTATTTATGTTTTACCCAAAACATCCTTTATTACGATGAAATGCTGCTTTAAGGCTATGAACATGCAAATGTTTTATGCTAATAAACTGTATGTTATGCTGATGTTATGCTTTATCGGTTCAATATTAAACTCCTCATTAACAGATGTGAAATATAACGTAATCACTGATTCCAATGCATTCAAGCGTAACCATGGCATTTACTGGATGCCTATCGCTTTTAATTTATGACCATTCTTTGTCTTTTTAAATGACCCAAGTGTAGACAAGTACGGGACGACACACATACTTTCCACAAGCCAGCTGAATTGCGTTCTCATATTAAGCAATTCGACGCTCTTTAGAGGGTTCAAAAACGGTGAGGGCCAAGTGATTTGAAGTCAACGACATCATCCACTTGGCAAGTGAGCTCACCCCATTCGAATGAAGAAGAACATGCCAAACATTGAGTTCAGTTTGACAATGTTTTATTATTTATTGTAAACCGGAGTAGTGTAACAATGAATTGTATATGTACCTGCTCTTCTGCGTTTTTCAATCCTGGCAATTACTCTCTCACGGTCTGAAAAAAGGAAACATAATTGTGTGTGAAGAAATGGGAGATAGCGGTGTTTACTAGTGTACGATTGGAATTTATTTACCAACAAATACAATCTTATCTTACACTAATAAACACAATACTTCTTTTCTGTTACGAGTTCGAATGCTTTTTGCAGTTATAAAGGTAATCCGATTTTATTCTATTTCATCTGCTCCTGTCGGTAACCTCATTTCACTACAATGCACAACCACACGTGTTTTGCTATTGTAAACGTTCATAATAAAATATAGGTCCGGAATAATGTTCACATTAGTTTCTTTTGAAAACGACATGCAAAGTAAAATAATTTTAATGAAGTTAGAACATAACTATAACTAATTGTTCATGATGTTCAGAACATTTCTAAAATACAACATTGCATGCAACAACGGAGGAACACAATCAGTGGAAACGAAATGAAATACTATTTATTCTATTATTTCAAAACAGTAATCATTAGTGACTATTTGACTATACGTGCAAGTAAATCGAGAATGTTGCCTACCTTGCCTCAACCTCTAGCGTGATTTCAATGATTTTACTTGCATTGAGATATGTGTAAATGACTCGCACAAATATGTTTTTCTATCGGTTGGTCTGGTTTTATTCACACATACTTTGGTAGTTTCATCGGCATACCCTAACAAGTCTGCACAGGCCGTTTTATTCCAATCATTAGTTTCATTTCCTTATACATATTTGTGGTATATTGTTGCCTCTGTTTAGCATGAAATATTAGTATTTGTTATACACATGGGTGACATTCCAAATAGATTGATACATGAAATGGATGTAAGCTTTTATTTTGATTGAATGACTAAATGATCTTGCTAATGATTTCGTTTGTTTGTTATTAATTAATTGATAGCATGTTCAATTTCCATTCCGCCAATCATTTCTAATTTTGGAGACACAAAGAAAATATATTTGAAATTATTTTGTATGTATTGATAGTATGTACTATGATAGTAATATGTCACATATGAATATCGGTCATAATTGCACATAACAACTAACAGAATATAATTATATACACATTGGTAATACAATAATCCTAACTCATAAAGATTCCATGTTCGATTTTGTATATCGTTTCATGTAATATTTAGTTTATATTTCCAAATATTATTTATTCATAATAATATAATTTCTTCAAAATTGTAAATCATTAACATAACATAACATAACATATATTTTATTAGGTACTAAATTGTACAAAACACATCAATAGCCAACAAAAATAACAAATATGTAAAGTGCAAAGACAATACAAAAAAAAAATTCCCCCTTATTTTCTATTATAAATAAAACTACATGATGATCTTTAAAGCAAAAACTATTAATATTTCATATGATCTAATTAATTGTTCGTTCTCTTTCTTTAAAAGCGAAATGCAAATATTTTAATAGATTATGAATTAATTTTGTGTTTCTAGAACTCATCAGATAATCAAATTTTTGTAGTGTAGGCCAATGACAAAAATATGGCTTAAAAAGTGTCTACGTAAATCATAATATTTTGGACAGACCAGTAGGAAGTGAAATTAATTTTCAATTACATTCATAGTACATTTCAAACATTTTCGACCTTCTCTGGGAATATTAACGTGTCTACCCTTTTCTATCGCTAGATTATGCGAAGATAACCGGAATTTTGTCAGACTAATTCTATATTTATTTATATTTATAATTTTTAGATAGTCCTCTAGTATGAATTCATGTTTGTATACACTATATGTAGATAATCTATTTGAGTTATTAATATTGGAGTACCATATTTGTTTATACATATCCAATATTCTAAGTTTGATCATTTGAAAATTAAAATTATAATTGGTTTGATTTAACCATACATCCGACATTCCTATTTCATTCAATATATAGTTTTCACCTGATATGCCCAGTTATATCCATTGTATGAGTTATTATTATCAGCATCGTATTTTAGAGTATTATACATATATTTAATTAAGGTGTTATTTTCTAATTTTAATATTTTTAGCCAATGTTTGATGATAGTTAATTTACGTTGTATTTTCATTGGGTGTCTTCCTAATTCCCCGTATAATCCATCAAGATTTGTAGATTTTTTAACACATAGTATTTTTCGCATGAATTTACAATGTACAAGCTCTATATTTTTTACAGTCATGATAACCAAATACTTCTGAACTATAGCTTAATATTGAACCTACCATACTATCAAATAATTTACATTTTTTTTCGGATATAGATAATTCTAATTGGTTGAATACTATGAATAAATTGTGTAATGCGTATAATGAGTGCTGCGCAAGTTTCTTTTGGGTACGAACCCAATGGCCATTTTTAAACAAATGTATCCCTAAATACTTGAACGATTTTACTACTTCTAAAACTGTATTATTAAGAATAAAATCATGAGATGTATGTCGTCCTATTTCAAATATTATAATCTTTGTCTTTTTGGTATTGACTGTTAGACCCCAAGTTGTGCAGTACGTGTGTAAGTCGCTTAACATAGACTGAAGTGCTTCCGGAGTATGTGCAAATATTGCAGCATCATCCGCAAATAATAATATATACAATTTCATATCATCTAATGTAAATAAACCGTCGATGTTATTATCTATGTTATGTACAAGATCATTAACAAAGAATAGCAAACTTGAACTCGGATCACCTTGTTTTGCTCCTATATTGGATTCCAAAAATGGAGAACGAGTTTTATTAAACCTGATAGCTGCCTTAACGGAGCTATACATATTCTTCATAGCATTTACGTATTAAGAGCTAACTTGTTCACGTATTAATTTATTAAATATAAACGATCTTTCAAGTTTGTCGAAACATTTTTCGAAATCGACAAAGGCTACATAGAGCTTCTTATGAGAATTTAGTGGTTTTGCAATAATAGAATGTAACATGCAGTCGATTTTCCCTTTTGAAATCCATATTGGTTATCTATAATGTTCTTGTGTTTAATAGACCATTTTGTTAAACGGTTTAATAATACCTGTGATTAAATGTTTGAAATAATATTTATTAGTGTTATACCTCTATAGTTTTTGGGATCCTCAATGTGTCCCCCTTTGAACACTGGAACTATAATACCCGATCCCCAAGACTTTGGATATTCTCCATTTTGAAAGATTCTATTGAACAGTGCTAATATTAGAGGCGATATTTCAGGAAATGAGATGTTATATATTTCTGCAATTATAGAATCTAGACCACTGCTTTTATTATTATTTTGAGAATAAACAGCGTCCTTAATTTCTAACATTGTGATTTCCTGATCGAGATCATCATCTTGAATGTCAGAGTTTATATTTATATGTTCTGGTGTTTCCTCGTTGCCGGTACTGTATAATGTTTTAAAATGGTTATATAAATCTGTTGTATTTAGATTTATTGCTGTTGGGCGCTTTTTCATATACTGACTCTTTACCTTCTTCCAAAAGTTTCGTGGTTGGGATTTACTTAGGTGTTTTAATGTTTGCTTCTGCTTTATATTATAATTATTTTTTTGAGTTCGTTTTATACGATTATACTGTGCCTTACAATTGATATATTCTTGCCTCAATTGAATATCAACTTTATTTCTTATAAAAGCGTTTCTAGCAAATTTGAACCTCAATCTTGCATTATACTGTCAATGTTGAACCACGGTTTCTTATTATATCCCTTGTATGAATTTATATTAGGATTAATTTTACGTGTTTTTCCAAATATATGCTTTGTACAGTCATATAGAATATCAGTAAAGGCATCTGCTATTGAATCAATATTATCATTATTGTGAATATCATCGATCAGACAGGAACTATCATCTTTTTTGGTAAACAATGTTTGTTGAAATGCATTTACTTTCGACTCATCCCAGTTTATAAATGTCTCCGTGCCTACCGAATTAGTGTTACTTGTCTGTTGTTGATTCATCGTAATATTTAATGTCAATCCAGAATGGTCTGAAAACTCAATATAGAAAAATCAGAAACACAATGAAAATCATCAATATTTAAAAATAGGTAATCCATGACACTTGACCCATTTAACGAATGGAATGCATAATCTCCTATATCTCGGTCGCTATGTAGACGATCGTTACCTATAACAAACGAAGTTGAATGGCAGAGCTCAATCAAGCGTCGGCCATGATTATCGGTCACATGATCCGAAACACGTGGAGGTATGTTTACAATAGTTGACAGTTGGTTGTCATTATCAATATGCATGTCATAATCTAACAAATCAGATGAATTAGAAGTACGACTATTTAAATCTCCAATGACGAAGCATTTTCCTAGTAACTTATATTTTTCTAGACCCGATTCTATTTCTTCAAAAAAGTTAAAATTGTTGGTATCAATTACGGTAGAATTATTGGGCGGAATATACGTACAACAAATATTTCTCCTGAAATTCAAATAAATCTTTACATAGTTCGACTCATATAATTCCATTTTGGATTTTTTCTATGATCTTTATACTGTTTCTAAGTGATTGTTTATAGTATATACTTATCCCACTGCTATATCGTCCTACGGATGTTAGCAGTTTTACTTCCATGCAAATGTTCACTGTCATAGTCACTTATGTCAAGATTAATATGTGTATTATTTGAAATCCATGTTTCCGACAAAATATGATATCATAATTTTTAATGTTGTTAATGAAATCTGGGTCTAGTATTTTACGAGCTAACCCATTCACGTTCCATGATATGATTTTTAAGTCCTTCTCTTGACATCTCTATATCTCGGGATTTACACAATCGATCACTTTCCCATCCATGTATTTCATTGTTAATTTATTGTTCACGTATAACTTTGTACCTACTATGCGAGCTATATCTCCACGTGCTCCCATGGTTTTCGTGTATTCGTACAGTGCATTTCTGGCATTCCCTGTACTGTTGAGGCGATTGTATACCCACTCCTTGATTTTGTATCTTGAGCGCATTCTTGATGACCTCATCATAAGATTTAAATCGAACTGCTTCTCGGTCTGGATAATGTTGGAACTTAGCCACTATTGGACGTGGATTTTTCACACGATCACCACCTAGCCTGTGGACTCGTTCAAATTGCATGTCTGTTGTGTCGATTTGCAATGTGTCAGAAATTAGTCCTTTAATTCATTTCTCACATCTATCGGGTTGTGGATCCTCACCTACGTTCGGTCTTGGTGGTTCTTATAGGCCGTAACATATGAGATTATCTCTCATGGATCTAGCTTCTAGTTCTAGCAGTTTGTCGTTTGCTTTTTCTTCACGTGTTATGTACTCCTTAACAGTTTTATCCATGTTGGTACACAATGTCTGTAGTTTCTTAATATCCCCCTTGGAATTATTCAGGTCAGCTTGTTGGGTTTCAAACCCTTTGTTTATAGACTGTTCTATATCATTGACTTTAGTGTCCAATGCACATATTTTAGTTTCCATCTCCGAAACCTTTAAACTCATAGAGTTCACTGACAGTTCAATTTGGTCGATTTTTGGAAGAGATGCTTTAATAGTTTTAACATCCTCTATCAGTGTTACCGCCCAGTTCGGTGGAGTTGTCGGTCCTTGTGGCAACGAAAATACGCTCGGTGTTTGAGGGGATTGCATCTTCTGTAGTATATGAATGCCAAACGGGATTTGTTGCCCGATGTTCATTGTTGGTGTAGTAGTTGGGTTCATGACTGAGTGTACATAGTCTTGACTAACCTGGTATAAATCTGGGATAGAACATGTCAGGCTCGTTGCGTTCGAACTATGCACAGGTAAAATATGGCCGTCATTGTCAGATCCAGGTGAACTGCTGGCTTTTCTTTTGTCAGCCTGTTTTAGTCTTTTCCTTTCCTTTTTTGACAGATTTTGTTGGTCTGACATGTAGATTTTATCAAATGTTATCCTGGCACAAAATTATTTTCCACATTATCCTTTAAATATGTTAAAAAGTCCAAAAAACACAGAGCTAAAAATCAATTGCCTCGCACATTACATGTCACGTGATATATATCTATAAATGTCTGACTGTTTATTACGTTTGTTGTGTTCGCATTCTGTCTGCTGAATAAATATATTTTGTTAAGTTGACTAATGACTTTTCCGATGTTTGATTCATTAATGTTATGTATTTATTAGATGTTGGCCATTTGCAAAAATAAGGCTTGAAATATTGTGATCTTAACTGTCTATATTTGGGACAAACTAAGATAAAATGGTAGTCTGATTCTACTTGGTTCATATTACAATTCAAACATTTCCTATTGTTTCTATCTATATTTAAATATCTTCCTGTTTCGATGGCTAATTTGTGTGAACTTATTCTGAGTCTAGTAAGGGCATATCTATATATATTTTCAACTATACTGTCTAGATAGTGTTCCAGTCCGAAGTTGTGATTAATTCAACTATTATTTAACAATTTCCGAGTGTTGCTGATGCTGGCATACCAACTTTGTTTATACATATCTAAAATTCTTTGTATTATACGGGCTAAGTGTACATGTAGCCTGTTTTGATTTTCCCATATATCGGACATGCCGATGTTATTTAATAATGTTTTTATATTTGAAGCCCAATTGTCTTTATTTTGAGAATGTTCATTTTCGGTATCTTGTATAAGCATTTTGTATAATTATTGTATTTGCTTTGTTAGCGAATGTTCATTACTGTTTATAACCTTGATCCAGTATTTGATCATTATTATTTTACTACAGGTATGTAACGGTGTTCTACCTAATTCCCCATATAATCCGTCAATACACGTGATGTTTTTACGCCCAATATCTTACGACAAAACTTTGAATATTTATTTTATTCTTTATTTCAGTCTCATCAATGTACAGCATATAACAAACATAGAATATAGTTTACATATTAAAAAGTACGTATTAATTGTTAGTCTCCATATTCTGCAATACTGGTCGATATCATCCACCATTAACTGTAAAGCTTCCGGTTTATAGGCAAATAATACGGTGTCGTCGGCAAAAAGCAATATAAACAATTTTAATTCCTCATATGTGAAAATCCCAGGCATGTTACTATTTATGCTTTGTACACTATCATTCATAAAGAGTAGAAATAGTAAACTGGATGCCGAATCTCCTTGTAATACTCCCGTTAGTGAGTCGAAACTGTCCGAAAACTGTGCTTTATAGCGTATACTTGCTTTTACTACAATGTACATGGCTTTTATAGCATTTAAGGTCTTTGAACTTACGTTTTCATTTATAAGTTTTTGAAATAACATGTTCCTATCCAGATTATCATATGCACGTTCGTAGTCCAAGAACGCGCAGTATACCTTTTGTTTTTCATTTAGCAATTTAGCTATGATCGAGTGAAATATGAATATACAGTCTGTTGTAGACCTGACCTTTTGAAAACCAAATTGATTAGGGTTAATTGTATTATTTTCATCTGCCCATTTACTTAATCGATTGTTAAGGATATGTGAGTATATTTCCCCTATTACATTTGTGGGGTGATTCCTCTATAGTTATTAGATTTATTAACATCTCCTTTTTTATAAATTGGTATTATAATACCCTCAGTCCAAGATGATGGATATTCACCATATTCGAAGAGCTTGTTATACAATTGTCATAAATGGTGCAATGATATCGATTGTGTTTTTAAATACCTCTGCTATCAAGTTGTCGCTACCTGGACTTTTGTTATTATTAAGAGAGGCTATTGCCTTTCTAAGTTCATTTTCTGTAATTGGCGTGTGTAAATGGTCATTGTGTAATTCGGGTATTTCCGGTTCATCGAGTAGCTTGTTTGGCTTATTGCCGTATATTCCTTTAAAATGTGTATAAAAATCGTTTACATTTAGCGTTTCACTTTTCGGGACGGACTGTTTGTATTGTTTTTTAATATTACCCCAGAACTGTCGCGGCTGTTTTCTGGCAGTCTCCATTATACTATTTCTTTCTTTTCGCATAATTTTATGTATTCGCCTCGATTTCTTTTTTATTTTATTATATTCATTTTTAACTTGTAAAAATAACCGTTTATTTTCCTGTGATTTATTCCTATTATAAATGTTTAATTTTTTTAATAATATTTTATTGCATTTTTTTCATTCAATACATTACATATATACATACAATACTAAGAACAACTCAGAGATTAATATGTAATTATATGATTGCAGTATACGATATATTTGTTTTGTCAAGGGGGGAAAAGCAAATGGGTTGGGCTACAAGTTATAACAACATTATTTACAGCCCTCCCCGTCACTTCGAACTAAATAAACAATGTTGGATGAACAATTTCTGTAATGTATGATCTGATGTAGAAAAAGAACACATAACATTAAATTTCGTGGTTAATATTTGTTAATTATTATATCATAATTATGTGAAAAAGAAAAATGACAAAAAGAAATGGAAAAACGTACAGTTAGTTTATGACTTGAATATGAGCTTAAGAATTAAAACTAAGAGATAGTGCATGCACCCCAAGCACAACGATTAGCTATCCCCACTACATGCTTACCAGACATAATAAAGGACATATACTTGATATTATGCGAATCGTCGAGTCGCTTTAATAAATCTTTGAACCTCTATAAACAATTTATTATTTTCTGAGATAGACAAGTGTTCAATTCCAACTAAAAGCTTTTTTGTACAAATTGGATGAAATCTACGAGTATTTCTGAAAAGATGTATACGCTCTAATCTGTATTTGTTGCATCTAAACAAGTAGTGCTCGGGTTCTTCGATACCATGGCCACATTCTCAGTTAGGAATATCACGAAGGAAATTGACATGTAGATGAGCATTCAAGTTACTGCATGCGTTACGTATTCGCACTTGTTGGACAGATGAAAATCTTTCCCCGGTGGTGTAGAATTCGGGTACGATAACACCTTTGTAGATTTGTTTCAGCTTGCTTTTAAACTCACTTAGAGAGTTAGTGTCACGGATAGAATTATCTAGCTTATTCCATATGTCTAGAGAGGAGGGAATAGTTGAATGTGCATATATTTGAAGACGCCTTGGCAGAGTTATATAATTATTTCTATTACGTAAAGGATATGGATTAGTTTCATCAACAGTTGTCGGGATTATATCGTTGAGATAAGAAGGCAGTATACTGTGTTTATTACGATATATTAATATTAGTTTTTGCATACTGCGCCTATCCGCTAAAGACACCCACCCTAGTTCTGTTAGTAGCCTGAATATATATAAATGTTCCTTACTCGATTAAATTCTTTACGTATACTATAACAATTAGCGTTGAACCACTTACTTCTCTGCAGATTCGGAGTTACATTAGTTAGATATGAACGGTGTTTGCCAAATACAGTAAATGCGTGATCCTGCATGAATTGTGTGAATTTATTCATACTAATGTCCGTACTACATTCGTAGATACTATCAATTAAATCGTGTAGTATGTTTCCTTTGTCCAATACCCTAGTACGCAATTCGTGTATTGAAGAATTTCCCCACGCTATGTAAACATCAGAGCTATTTTTCGCGTGCGAAATATCAAAATATTTGCATTTCGCTTCTAAAGAAAGAGAACTAACAATTAATGAACTCATATGAAATATTAATAGTTTTTTTGCTTTAAAGCGCATCATATAGTTTTATTTATAAATTAATAGAAAATAAGGGAGAACATATTAATATATTTAAACTTCTCTGTAAATTATCTTTGCACTTTACATATGTGTTAATGTTGTTGGCTATACATGTATATGTGTTTTGTACCATTTCATGCCTAATAAAATATATGTTATGTTATGTTATGATTATATTACGAAATTGCAAATATTTTGATAATAATTTAAATACAAGTCCAATGCAAACTATTATTAGTCAAACATTTATGTGTGATAATTAGCTAAAAACTCCATAAATATATGAGATTGTTCTCAACGTAAGCGTAAAATATTCACATCAGCATTGAGCTATTAATTCTGAATACTAAGCAAAACATAAACACTCCAACTTGTTCAAACTTAATGATGTATAAAAGTAATACCATTTCATCACCATCCAGATTGATAATTGTTTCCGTAATATTGATTTAGTAATCGAAAGTGAATACCATTTCATTCAAATATAGAAATCAAACCATATGTTTGTAGATGGCCCACTACTAACATATGTGTATCTCTTATGAATGCTAACAGCGATAGAGTTATTAACAGTACAGCTAAATTTGTATATCATGCTTTCAAACTTAGTGCACACATAAGGTAATATATATTACTATGAAGTTTCATCCCATGCAGCATTATTTGATTATGACTGGTATATAATGAGTTCTTCCTAGCACCGATCACCAGCAGTATATAAATATACATGTGTACATAATAGAGTCGTGTAGCACCGATCATCAGCAGTATCTAACTATACAGGGTTACATACTACAGTCGTGTAAGACCGATCACTCGCCGTATCTAACTATATAGGGTTACATAATAGAGTCGTGTCACATCGATCACTCGCAGTATCTAAATATACAGGTGTACATAATAGAGTCGTGTAACACCGATCGCCAGCAGTATCTAAATATACAGGTGTACATAATAGAGTCGTATAACACGGATCGCCAGCAGTATCTAAATATACAGGTGTACATAATAGAGTCGTGTAACACCGATCACCAACAGTATCTAAATATACAGGTGTACATAATAGAGTCGTGTAACACCGATCACCAACAGTATCTAAATATACAGGGTTACATAATACAGTCGTGTAACACTGATCACTCGCCTTATGCTAATATACTTTATGATATGTTGATGTTATGCTTCATCGGTTCAATATTAAACTCCTCGTTAACGGATGTGAAATATAACGTAATCACTGATTCCAATGCATTCAAGCGCAACGATGGCATTTACTGGATGCCTATTGTTTTTAATTGATGAACATTCTTTTTCTTTTTAAATGACCCAAGTGTAGAGTACGGGCAGACGCACATACTTTCCACAAGCCAGCTGAATTATGTTCTCATATTAAACAATTCGATGCTCTTTATAGGGTTCAAAAACACAACGGTGAGGGCCAAGTGATTTGAAGTCAACGACCTCATCCACTTGGCAAGTGAGCTCACCCCATTCGAATGAAAAAGAACATGCCAAACATTGAGTTCAGTTTGACAATGTTTTATTATTTATTGTAAACCGGAGTAGTGTAACAATGAATTGTATATGTACCTTCTCTTCTGCGTTTTTCAATCCTGGCATTTTCTCTCTCACGGTCTGAAAAAAGGAAATATAATTGTGTGTGAAGAAATGGGAGATAGCGGTGTTTACTAGTGTACGATTGGAATTTATTTAATTGAGTTATGACCAACACATACAATCTTATCTTACACTAATAAACACAATACTTCTTTTCTGTTACGAGTTCGAATGTTTTGTGCAGTTATATAGGTAATCCGATTTTATTCTATTTCATCTGATTCCATCAATGACAAATGCTTTAGGGTTATAACTAATATGACTGTACAAAACTATCAAATCAAGCGTTTCACACTTGAATGATTTACAAACATATTTATATAATAATGGTACTGTAGGAATATATTTATATTCGTTCTGCGTAAGTTTTTAATAAACCAGTTTTGTCGGAATAAGATGACCAGCGCATGTACGCATGGTCAATCGCACGTGGTATATACTTGTATGGTACATGTATATATATAAGGTTAATCAGGCGTTGTAAGGCATTCGAGTTTAGCACAGGATACGTGACACATAGATACCCAACCCACCCGCCCATGGATATTTTCTGATATGTGTATTAATTATTTGTGTTCTTTACATTTCCAGACACACGATTTTCTGTCATTGTATTGTGCATGTATGCAGTTAACAAAGTTGTCAAATTGTCCAGAGTGTATGGCACAGAGAGGATGCGAAGGTGGTTTCGGACTATATACAACACGGAGAGCGTCCGTCATGTAATACTCATTTAAGTGTTAAGTGCTCGGACACAACGCTACATTTCGTAGCAGTTTATTCACGGAGCCAACAGCTGTCACATTGAATGTACCTGTATTTAATAAACGTAACCTGTATGATGTGTTGATTATCATTGGTATTTAACCATATGCATAGTTATTGAGTTAAATTCTTACAAGGAGTGATTATAAATAATTTACGTCTGGCTAAAGGAAATGAAAGAAATCATAGGTAGAACTTCTTGATAGTGAGAGCTTGACACGTTGGCTTAATGTTTAGTTCTACTGTACGCAGATGAAACCATTCTTATTTAAAAATGCTCTTTTTACGACTACTGTCTAATGACTGGTACTTGGCGGTAACTATAAGCACAATAAAAATAATAGCGTTTGGGGCTAGGCAGTTGGGAAATATTCATTTTATAATAGGTGATCAAATTATTGAAATAACACAGAATTACCACTACATTGGAGTGACATTTTCTAGCAACGGCTCTTTTCTGACAGCCCGAACACATGTAGCAGAACAGACAACGAAGGCCATGCACTTACGTTTTACAAAATCAAATATCTCTGATCTACCCATAGACCTAATTATCAAGTTATTTGACCATACAGTTCTTCCAATCTTAACTTATGGTGTAGCAGTATTTGGGTTTGAATATTTAGATCCACTAGAAAAGGTGCACAACGACTTTCTGCGTAAAATTACTAACGCTCGCAGATCCACACCACAGTAAATGATCATGGGCGAACTAGGACGATATCCGATATCAATTGTTGTTAAGACTCGAACGATCTCATTTTGAAATCGTCTTCTCACTGGTAAAAACAATAACATGTCTTTGCAGATGTATAAATATATGATAAGCCAACCAAACGAATTTAAGTGGGTCTCATATATAAAAGGTATATTGAACTCAGTAGGCAGACCTGATATTTGGCAACACTAATCACAAATCAACGACAAGAACATTCAGAAACAAGTTAAACAAACATTAATTGATCAGTACAAGCACAGCTTAGTCAATCTAACAAAGGTATTATATATAACAGCTTTAAAGAAACACATATGTTTGAAAATTATTTTAATAAACTTGCCCCAGACTAATCAATTACTTTATATAAGAATAGATCAGAGAACAATAAATTACCTGTTGAGGTGAGACGTTATAACGGAATACCATTTAATGAAAGGAAATGTACGCTGTGTAAGTTTGCCCAAAGGTACTGAAAGTCATTATTTGTTAGATTGTCAGTACTTTCGTGACCAAAGGGAACATTTCTACCAAAAAGCCGCAATAACACGAAGACGCGATCTAACACTGGAATCTCAATTGACATCCGATTCTACATTAGTCCTGATAAACGTTTGTAAAGTTGTTAATATAATTATAACATTTTGCAAATTAATCCCAGTACCGTCAATTTATTATATGCGTGTGTGTGTGTTTGTGTGTGTGTGTGTGTATATATATATATATATATATAGGTACAGGGTACTGCAGTATTCAGTATACCTAAACTCAGCTATAACAGTATGCTGTAACACTAGCATTATATAATTTATAGTGACAGCGAACTATTACGCTCAAATTCATTCATTTATGCTTCCCGTTTGTATCCGATATCACAATTATTTCCATTCATGTTTTCAAACATATTTGTCTTGACACGTGATTTGAATGTGTCCGTGTAATTTAAAAGCGTGACCTAGTCCAGGTCTATCTACTAATCCAAAATATGTCAAATTATGTCACTACGATACAATATTTGCTATTGCAGAAGCACAGCAAAATAAATCTGCGGCAATCTCTGAACAGGGAACATACAACTCCCGTGTTTAGACAACATTCATATGCTATAATAAATTACTAAATGTAACTATTTTTATGGTGAAGAAACATTGTGATATTCGGCTACATATTTTCATTGCAGGAACGTATCTTTGGACACCTTTCTAGTTGAAGTGCTATCTTTTCCCCACGTTAAATACTACATCACAATAAATTATTATGTTTAGTATCTTGTGTATCGGGACCATTATGTATCTGTTTAAAGGTATTACGTTATATATCCCCATGTTGTAGACTGAATATACCTGAGTGAAATTAAAGAATCTGTCTGTCTGTCTGTCGGTCGGTCTGTCTGTCTGTCTGTCTGTCTGTCTGTCTGTCTGTCTGTCTGTCTGTCTGTCTGTCTGTCTGTCTGTCTGTCTGTCTGGCTGACCGGATTGATAGTTGCTTCCGAGATACTGATTTATCGGCTCAGTAGTAAACCCCTCACTGTTGATACATATAACGTAATCACTGATTCCAATGCAGTCATGCGCACCGGTGACTTTATTTGATGTCTATCGCTTTCAGCATAGGAACATATGTTTCTTTTTAAATGACATGCAAAACCAAAAATTGAAATACCGTAAGTGTAGACGGGTACGGGTAGAACCACATACTTTCCAAAAGCCAGCTGAATGACTTTCTCATACGAAGCATTTTGACACTCCTTATATGATTCTAACACACAGCGGTGAGGCGCAAGTGATGTGAAGTCAATGATTGTTCCACTTGGCAAGTGAGCTCTCACCATTCGAAGGAAGAAGAACATGCCACTCAAGCTTGTTTTATTATTTATTTCAAACCGGAATGAACCAATGAATTGCAACGTACCTCTCATGCGCGCTTCAAACCCCATGCGATTACCAAACCAGCCATGAAAACGGGCTGAAAAAAGGAAATATCATTATGTGTGAAGAAACAGGAGATAGTGCACATATATTCTTATCTTACAATAATTAACACAATACTTCTTTTCTTTTATGATTTCGAATGACGTTTGCAGTTATAAAGGTAATCCGATTTTATTCATTTCGTCTGCTCCTGTCGGTAGCCTCATTTTACTACAATACACAACCACACAACGAGTTGTGCTAATGTGAACGTTCATAATAAAACATATGTCCGGAATAATGTTCACATTAGTTTGTCTGTTGTCTATTTTGAAAAGCAAAATCATTAGAACATACTATTTTATAACTAACTGTTAATGATATTCGGAACATTTATAAAATAACAATTGCATGTAACAGCGGAGGAATACGAAACACAATCAGTGGAAGTCGTGGAAGTCGTGATAGCGCAGTGGATGCGCGTTCGCTTCAGGTGCGAAAGGTCTGGAATTCGAGCCCCGCTGGAGCCGTTACGATTGTGTCCTTAGGCAAGGCATTTAAATTCCACGTTGCCTCTTCTCTCCCTCGTGGCGATGGATTCCATCAGGAATGAGGTCTCGAGAGCGATTTATATAAGTTGAAAGAACTTGTTTCGCAATCGAGCTAAAATAAATTTGTATAAACGAAACACAATCAGTGGGAAAGAAATGCCATGATACTATTTATTCTACTATGTGTGTGGCGTCCGTGGTGCAGTGGTAGAGTGTCGGATTTGGACTCGAACGGTCCCGCGTTCGATAGTCGGTCAGGCCAGGTATGTAGTGTCATTGAGCAAGGCACCGCACACACATTGCTTAGTACTGGTTAACCACTTAGGTCGGCTAAGCCTACCCAGGAAAACATATCTAAGTCCCCGTAAGGAGTTTGACATTAATGGAACATACATACTATTTCAAAACGTACATTAGTGACTATTTGACTATACGTGCAAGGACAATCGACATGGTTGCATCCTCCCTTGAAATGCCGATACGTAGTGATCAACAGCTAGTGTAATTTCAATGGTTCGATATATGACAATATGCAATGACGTCACTATTTGACCAAATACTCATATTCTCTTACATATCTGAAGACAGATTTAGGTGCAGTTGAAAGAAGCAATCAAATCTTCAATTAGCCAATCAAACAATTAACATAATCTAAGTCCATTTACCAATCAGTGCAGTTGAAAGAAGCAATCAAACAAATCAAGTGAACACATTATGAGCCCAAAACTAAGGTCAAAGATGGACAAAATATCACAATGTGACACAATATTACTTATACAGAAATAAAATAAAGCTTGTTAATTTGCGTTAATTTATAAGTTTATAAGGGGGGATAATGTCCGTGGGGATATTGACCGCCCTGTGATTTTCTACGGGGGGATAATGTCCGCCTTGTCTTTTTGATGGGGGGATATTGTCGCCCTGTGATTTTCTACGGGGGGGATATTGTCCGCCCTGTCTTTTGGGAGGGGGGGATATTGTCCGGGGGGATATTGTCCGTTCCCCTTGTTTTTGTTTAAAATATGTGTATTTCTTGTATAGTATAATTTAGAACACATACACACACGAATTACAAAAGTACATTGTGTACTGGTATTTCCGTATGTCGTCCATAATTTGCCTGCAATTTATAGAAAAATACTGAGATGCGCCTGTATTGTGCTCAAATACTCTTACTTTGATGTTATGTTATATTTCGGGTTTGACGCCTGCATCAGCACCATTTTGGGCTATATCGCCGGCGGGCAATATACCTAACAACACCTTTCCTGGGCAGGCTCCAACGGTTAACCAGTACTTGGGTGCACCAACCTCCGCAAGAAACTGCCAACATTTTCATATAAATGAGACACGGTCTAAGCGGGGCTCGAACCCGTGACCATCAGTTTACTTTGATGTAATTTAACAATATTCACCTACACAATTATATGACATTTTTCATATATTCATGATGTGTTCAATGCTGCAAAGTATCATATGATAGGTTCTTATCTTCCACTGTATTTTGATGGTGTGTCTTAAGTGTGGGACAAATAAGAAAAACAGAATTATGTTTATAACTGTGCAATACAACTAAAGAATCGAAATGTACTGTGTATTTTCACATTCGTATGACATCCTATTTCGACAGCTAGTCGATGAGATAAGCAGACATGTGTAGCCTTATAAAGTTAACTACCAAAGCTTAATTGACTTAATATTGTACAGCTATACAATAGATATGTACTGTACATAATGAACGAATAAATATGTTTAAATCATAGCTAAATTGACTTAATATTGTATAGCTATACAATTGATATGTACTGTACATAATGAACGAATAAATATGTTTAAATCGAAGCTAAATTGACTTAATATTATACAGCTATACAATAGATATGTACTGTACATAATGAACGAATACATATGTTTAAATCAAAGCTTAATTGACTTAATATTGTACAGCTATACAATAGATATGTACTGTACATAATGAACGAATACATATGTTTAAATTAGGGATGGCAACGAATGTTCGAATATTCGAATATTCTTTCGAACGCCCGAATGGTTCGAATATTAAAAAAATAAAATTCCAATTTGTTTGTAATAAATTACAGTTAAATCATATAACTGTTTGTTTAAATTTCAATCAATTAAGATTCAGACATAAAAGGATGACCCAATGCAGGCCTGAAGGTGCGAAAAGTAATATCGCGAGTTGTGTCCAAATAACAAAGGCAGGTGGTGACAAGTTGCTCATACTTACATGTGCAACTAATTGATTAATGTAGTCTATTTAACGGACACAAACTGAGAAGCATTTGTTTTACAGATACTAATTGTAGCCCATGAAAACATACAAAGAGTTTAATGATTCACACTAAAACACGACGGTCCCTTGTCGGAACGTTTGTTGTCAACACATATGCATGTAATTAAAGTTTATTAAACTTATTACTGTAGGCAAACTTCAAAAGACGTTACACGACATCAATTGCAGTTTGTAAACACGCAGGTAGCTGCTCAATATTGAGTGCAATAATTGAGCAAATAAAACTTCTATTTAACTTTCGATTTGTAATTTATTGGTCTTGTTGGTAATGCTGAAAGCTGTCACACACATGAATTCTACCATGCCACCGTGAACGGTGCTACCTCGCAGCAACGAAAATAAAGTGGAAATAGAAAGTTCAAGAAATTAGCGAATATTCGAATATTCGTTCGGAAGATCATACGAATATTCCAATACCAAAATCACCATTCGTTGCCATCCCTAGTTTAAATCAAAGCTTAATTGACTTAATACTGTATAGCTATACAATAGATATGTACTGTACATAATGAACGAATAAATATGTTTAAATCAAAGCTTAATTGATTTAATTGTGTACAGCTATACAATAGACATGTACTGTACATAATGAACGAATAAATATGTTTAAATCAAAGCATAATTGATTTAATAGTGTACAGCTATACAATAGACATGTACTGTACATAATGAACGAATAAATATGTTTAAATCAAAGCTTAATCATTGATATGACTCCTTTTAACATACTTATTAATAGTACAGTCGTCCATATAAAACTAAGTAAAAGTGTTCAATATTCTGTTTAATTTTGCATACCCAACTACATGTATTCCTATAATTTGTTGTAACTAGTGAAGTTCAATTATTACAATTGCAATTATATTTATTCCATTAAAGTCTCGTATAGGCTGAAGCAAACTTATTTGTTTTGGCGGTGTTAGATGCATGGGAGTCCAGTTTGTGAATTTGATTGGCCGTCAGTGAATACATCAGCGGCAAACATGTAGGGTTCAGTATGGGATATTTACGCCGTGCACGTAAAAGAACCAGAGGAGATTCTGGAATGCGTCTCTGTCTGTATTATACACTATCCTCCAAAATCTAAAATAACTAATCTCTTCAGGAGGCGTCGCTCATATGGGCAACCGGTAGCGACGATAAATAAAATTTAAAAACATATTATACTGGTATGGAAATATATTGGCTTAGTGCATACACCAGGGCTTACATGGACTGGAGAAATCTTTTTTTTATATAAAGCATAAACCATTGAAATGCTATATAAACTGGTTTCACGATGATCCCGAACAATTAGAGGGATGGTATATTAAATTACATTAATATCAGTCGCTGTATAGAGCGAACTGTGGAGCAATTACGAGGATGCTACTGACACGGCGAGCGACACCGAGGAAGCTACTGACACGGCTAGCGACTCTGAGCAAGCTACAGACACGACTAACGACTCTGAGGAAGATATAGACACGGCTAGCGACACTGAGGATGCCACTGACACAGCTAGCGACTAGGAGAAATATACTGACACGGCTAGCGACTCCGGGGAAGCTACTGACACGGAGAGCGACACCGAGGACGCTACTGACATGGCTAGCGACACCGATGACGCTACTGACACGGCTAGCGACTCCGAGGACGTTGCTGATACCGCTAGCAACACCGTACCGTGGAAGCTACGGACACTGCTAGCGACTCCGTGGAAGCTACTGACACGGCTAGCGACTCAGTGGAAGCTACGGACACGGCTAGTGACTCCGTGTAAGCTACGGATACGGCTAGCGACTCCGTGGAAGCTACTCTCACGGCTAGCGACTCCGGAGACGCTGCTAACACGGCTAGCGACTCCATGGAAGTTACGGACACGGCTAGCGACTCCATAGACGCTACGGACACGGCTAGCGACTTCGAGGACGCTGCTGACACGGCTAGCGACACCGTACCGTGGAAGCAACGGACACGGCTAGCGACTCCGTTGAAGCTACGGATACTGCTAGCGACTCCGTGGAAGCTACTGACACTGCTAGCGACTCCGTGGAAGCTACTGATACGGCTAGCGACTCAGTGGAAGCTACTGACACGACTCCGAACCAGAACCGTTTTTGACACTGACATGTCATTTGAAATGAATTATTTAAAATATAAATGACCAAGACACATTAAATATATAATAGAAAAAACAACAAAATACGTGTATCAATTAAAAGCAGAAACATACACACATATATATATATGTGTGTGGAATTGACATGGGAATAGAACTCGCAACTAAAGAATCTGACATATCAATATGTCTAGTCTTAGACCACTACACAATTCGGGTGATATACATCAGACGTTGTACAATTTTTTATTATAGCTATGAAATATTTAACCATATTTTATTGCATATGTATATTAAACAGTACAGTTGACATACATGCATGATACAGAATAGAAATTAACAATGTATAAGATGCATACATACATTTGTGTAACGTTGCAATAAGTATAGCTATAATGCATGTATATGGTTCCCGTTCTATAGTATGGAATCCATTCAATTTGTAAGCTTTATGATACTAATTTTGTGATTTACCTGCTATTGAGAAATGGAATATCGTGATAAAACTGCAGAACTACTATATTTGACTTTAAATAACACCAAAGGCCTGTGCCATACTGTGTGCTGATTATTGGCTAATTATATGGGAAGGGCCGTAACTAATGTTAAAACTTGAGGCACAACTAATTTGCATCAACATTAATTGACAATTCTTGTGCAAAACAATGACATGAATAGTAGATAGTATGCATAAGTATACAATCATGTTCATTTGTTTTGTTCTGTACATTGTATAATTGTGTAAAATGAATATGTTTAATACTAATTATTTTCCAGATGCGTGTGTACATATATAGAGTTATTAATTAATTGGTAATAATGTATCTTAATGTTGTCCGATTAGCGCGTTGGTTAAGCAAATTCGCTTATGACCAATGCAACACGTATTCGATACTCGGACATGTGAGTATGTGAGCTGGTACGGCGGGGATCACCAGATCGGACATATTGGTTTTCTCCTGGTCCTCCGGTTTCCTCATACATGAATGAAGCCGCGCCAACAAGAGTGGTTAATATAAAGTGTTTCAATAATGTTTCGCAATCGTTGTAAATAAATACAGTATAAACTTATTTTTATGTGGCGATGGGAGAAGCGTTCATGGTAGCACAAACAGATACTGGTACATATGAATAACGATCATTATAAGCGATGGAGGAATACGCTAAGCTTAGATACGAGTATTGTTTCTGGAACGCGATGGGTACTTAATTTGCATAAGCCATCTGAATGACTTCCTCACATGAATCAATTCAACTTTCCTTGTAGTATCCGAACATACAGCGGTGATTGGCAATATATTTGAAGTCAAAGTCAACGACCCTATTCAGTCGGCAACATTAGGCAACATTCGGCAACATTCGGCAACATAATGAAGAATACCATGCCAAGCATTGATTTTAGCTTGTTTTATTATTATTTTCAAAACGGAATGTAACAATGCATTGTAACGTACCTCCGAAAATCCCATATAGTCCAACTGATCGACGACCTGAAAAAAGTAAATAGCATTACGCCTGAAGACAGAGAGGATGTGTTTGCCTACTAGTGTAACATTGTACTCTATGTTAACCCTTTCAACACCACATACCTCTAAATAGGCTTACAAAAAGTGTAGATCCAGATGAGCCGGCTCGTGACGACCCGTCTCATCAGGATCTGCACTTTTTGCCAGTGATATGACTATTTTTAGACATAATTACCCATTTTGATAAATGAACTGGTCCGAAGGTAATTTTCTGATTCATTTATTGGTTTATGAATATCATGACCAGTCCATGTGCGTTACTTGGTGTTGAATGGGTTAATCGAATGATCACAAAACAACAATCATATTTCGGTAATCACAAGAGCAAATAATATTAATAAACACACATTTTCTCTCTGTTATGGTATCGAATGAAATTGGCAAACTAATAATATACTTGTTATCCGATTTTATTCATTTACACTGCTCCTGTTGGGAACATCAGTTCACTACAATACAAAGCCACACAACGGCTTATGCTAATGAGAACGTTCACGTTGGCTGCTGCCTGTTGTCAAGTTTGAAAACGACATGAAGAGCAAAATAATTAGAACATACTATTTTATTTATGATTATCAGAAACGTGCTAAAATACAAAATTGAATGCAACATACTATTTATTCTACTATTTCAAGACATCCATCAGTAGTGACTATTTGAATATATATGTTCATGGAAAAGCGACAAGGTTGCCCATCCTCATGAACATGATATTTTTGGTATTTTATTTCTGAATTCCAATAGGCTCAAAAGCCCATGAGGACATATACATGCATACGTTATGGCAAACAGTGATAATAGCATAAACTATATAAATACTTATACAAGGTACATATATATCAAACATAAAGAAATATATAGTTGTTCAAATTTGGAGAAGGTTATACGTATTCATGATCATATTTTACATATAGTATGCATACATTTACAGTAATTACTCACATTTAAAATATTGCTATATTGCTATATTGTAGCAGTTACTATAATATTATAATATTCCAGGTTATTTATATTGCTTATCTGTTCATTCGCTATTTAGATTTTCTCTCTAACTAATAATAAATAGACATTTTAAAAATGAAACCAATATGACGTTGATCTTAAACGAAACGAAACAGAAAGACCAACAACTTGTGTTCCTAATGTGTAATTCAATGTGTAATTTAGCCATATAGCATCCACGCTCCCTAAAGTTTAAGATTCGCCTGGTGTGCTAACTATTTAACACATTAAGTAATACAATATACATTTCTAGGGAGTTAGCTGAAAGTACCTGGAATATTACATCACATTATTTGCTGCATACAGATTTTCATTTCGTTTTGCAAAAGCATTATGTATATACACACCTAATTTCCAAATTATACTTTGGCTTTCATTATTAATCAATTCTATAAACTTATACATATTTGGACGCCTCCAAAATTTAGCTGGAATATACTGACACCTTGCATCTGCTATTCTATCTTCGGACTCCAGTTACTAGGACGACGACGCTATGCTTCAGACCTTCCAGTCTGGCTTATCTATGCTCATTACAAGGTACAAAGCGTTCTCCCGAAAATAGATGTCCCGAGTGCTCAATTATCTCACTTTGATGTTTTGTCCTTTACCGAAACATGGCTTGGGTATAATATTGATTCTGACAATCTTGCTATCCATAACTACTCAAAACCTTTCAGGATGGATAGGACGTCAGACAACTACGGTGGAATTCTTGTTTATGTTAAAGAGAACGTTCAAGCACTTCGAAGGCTTGACTTAGAACCTCAATGTTCAACCATCCTGTTGCACAACCACCATCAAACTTATTCATACCTTAATATCTATTTCAAATTTGTTATTATTTTCTCAAGTAATTTTGTTGCCTAATATAAACGGTATATTTTGTAAGCATAATATTATACAGCATACATCCAGATTGATATGCAGTGTAATGATGTTGAGTATAAAATCTATGGATGATCTGGATGTATACGTCGCAGGACCAAATTTGGTATATATCGCGACGGGAGAGATGCGATCCGGTTAATTATATGTCCCGAATCAGGGCAGCTTTGAAGCTGCTTGCTTTGTCAGCGCGCACAACACTGCCACTCAAAGAGTTCCAATCAATGATGGTTTTAGGAAAATATGACCTCCTATACTGTTCAGTTTTGCACTGTATTAGGTTAAAGCATGTTGAATTGTTTGTCACATAGTTTGATAGCACATTTGATGTTGTGTAACCACTGAATTATTTTGGTTTAATGTTTCTTTTCTCCCTTATGGGTGTTAGTATGCCATGACTGGGTAGAGCTGGAACCTGACCCTGAACCACTGTGTACATAAACGTCAGTCTGTTGACACTCCTTCTGTCTTGGAGGCTGTGCATGCCCTGGTTCTGAAGCATGGTTGTGACACATCCTTCCTCTCGGGACTTGTAGTCTCCAGTAATGAATTTGGCTGCTTGTCGTTGTACTCTCTCGAGTCTTTCTATGTCCTTGACATAATAAGGATCCCAGACGATAGAGCTGTATTCGAGGGTAGATCTAACAAGAGCCAGATAAGCTGTATTCCTACATGTGAGTGGGCAGTGGGAAAGGTTACGTCTGATGAATCCCAGAGAAGAATTCGACTTCTTTATGACCTTGGATATATGCGTGTTCCAATTCAGGTCGGATTAGATAGTGACTCCTAGGTAAGGGTGATTATTTTATTTGGTTTGATTTAATTATTTTAGTAGAAAAGTGGTCCATATAAAACTAATTAAAAAATTCCAATGTCTGTTTAATTGTGCATACACAACTACATGTATTACTATAAGTGTTCAATATAATTTAAACATATTATGAAGGGTAGTAGTAATATCTTTCAATATTCTGTGTGAAAGTAAGATTTGTGAATGAAAGTAAAAATAGTTTACAAAATTAGAATGTATTCATATGTTTATGAGAAAACACTAAAATATTTATACTTTAAGTTATTGAACCATTTCTAATTCACGAATGCTGATCTCTCTACATATATTAACGAAATATATAATATTAGATTGTTGTTGCTTCTGTTGAAAGGGAAAGTGTGAACATTTGTCAATTAAAGGCGATATCTATAGTTTTATAAACAAATTTACAAAATTAGAATTTGTTCATGCTTTCTACATCATTAGTATTAGCACTATATATATATATATCTAACCAATTTACTTTGAAGTCATCGATCTTATCCATTTGCCCCCCTCTTCGAATGAGAAAGAACATTGTTTTATTAAATATTTCAAACCGGAGTGTAACAATGATGTGTAACTTACTTCTGTAGACCCTAGGCAGGATAGGGTCTGGAAGATCTGAAATAAAGGAAATATCATTATGTGTGAAGAAATAGAAATATGTGTGGTTATTAGTGTAAGATTGGAATTTATTTAATCAAGTGATCACAAAAAACATATGTCAGTAACTACGAGAACAAATACAATCTTACACCAATAAACACAACATTTCTCTTCCTTTATGATTTCGAATGATTTTGGCAAATATACCTCCTACCGATTGTATAAATTTCAACTGCTCCTACGGGAGCTTCATTTCACTACAATACTAAACCACACAACCAATGATCGTAGTATCCTACATACGCGACACATACCAATAACGGTCAGTCACATAATGCCAACAGAATGCAAACGTACAATGTGTACACAGGTTACAATAGATCACTGAGCGAAAATAATTACCCTGACCATTGTTATGCCACATTTCAAAAAGGGCGATATGAAACCCCCTGATAGAAACATACCTGTCAAACCCTTATCAAATATTATTTATTGGCTGTGAGTTTCCAATTTCAAAAAAAAGTGTGTCTGCAGGTTTGCCTCCCGGTTCAGTGCTTGAACCCCTTACTATTCTTAATGTATGTGAATGATATTGCTGATAGTTTGGTCAGGATAACTCTTCTCTTAGCAGATGACAGTTATATTGCTATTTAATCATCAACTATTACATATATCGAAGCTACCATTAATAGCTATCTCCAAACAATATACAAACTTTTGAAATTTTAACCCGAATAAAACGAAAGTAGTGGTTTTTACTCTTCGCTAAGAACGCAGACCAGTTCTCACTTTTAACAGTATTCAACTTGATTACGTGGCACAAACACATAGGTGTTACGTTAATTGCGATGGCATAATCACATTAACAATATAGCTGCTTCTGCTTCTATAGTTTTTGGCTCGATAGGAAAATTAAGATTTAAAGTAAACTGAATTACACTTAATGACATTTATATAAGAGACACATTTTAGAATATGCATCAATTGTTTGGGATGGCTGCGCTGAATACGAAAAACGATCCTTGGAAACAATTCAGTATGAAGCTTCACGTACTGTTACTGGTATCACACGATCTATTTCTATTGGTCGTTTATTAATAGAAATATGCTCCGCCTCATTAGCCGATAGGCGTAGCATACAGACACTTATCACACTGCATCGCTTAACATGTTATTGAGTCTCAAATCGAAACTCAAATATAATTTTAAGCATCCAATAGTTCCCTAACATTCATTTTGAAATATCATATTCAGAATACCACGCTCCAATGCGCAATATTCGTGTTCGTCCTTCATGCGACTGTGGTTTCCACACAGAGGACGCTGGACATTGGGTTTTTAATTGGTATCTATTTAAAGGTTTTAATTATTTACAGCAGCCAGTTCATCCCCTGATCACATATATATTACTATATGGTAAGGATGACCATTCGGCAGATGAAACAGCTTACTATTTCCAGAAGTTCAATCATTCATAAAACACTCAACCAGATTAACATAGTCAACCAGAAAGTATTCCATTTTATCTGAGCGTTTTCCACTCGCTTTGAGTAAACGTATATGGATGTCTGCCCCAATATGGTTTATACATACAGAGAACTCGACGCACGTACTGGGGATTATATTTAAGAGACGCCCTCTATTCTGTTTCCCTCCATCACGAACACCCTCTCCACATTTTTCGTTCCCCCCTCGCATATGTCAAATTTGTCCTAGTCTTTGTCATGTTGCTTACATTGTTTTACAACATGTACCTTTTTCAGAAAAAAATGTTTTGTGCAAAACCAAAACAATAGTTATATTTCTATGTTTATGCTTGAACTCATTAGTCGCTATTTCTTTTTATTTATTTATCTTAGCAGGAAGGGCCGTAACTATTGTTGTTAGAATGTGCAACCCGACCCGTTAGCCCATCTTTAATTTGTCATGATTTATATTCACATATATATGTAAAACGAATCGAACAATACAATATGATTAAACTAAAGCACTAAAGAAGCGAATTTGTACATGATATATACGACTCATTTTAACATGCGATCATAGTTAAGAGTTGGAGAGTTATTAATTGAAGAGATATATTATTAGATGTAAATGTTTCTAATTCGGAATGGAATATAATTATGTAATAGTACAGTCGTCCATAAAAAACTAAATCGAGTATGTTCAATATGCTGTATAATGCGGCATACCCAACTTTATGTAACAATTTAAATATATTATGAAAGGTAGTAGTAATATTTTTCTATTTTCCAATAGTGTGTGAACGATAGATTTGTGAATTATTATACCCATCATAAATCCACCATAAATTCACGTTCAGTGGGATACAATACCTTGTATACTATCGGACATTTTCAGAATCTATATCATAGCTGTAGCCGGACTACTTGTCTCAGTTGTACACGAAGTGAAACAAATACATGCGTCCAGCAAGCTAAGCTTATCTATATATATACCTCAAATAGCTAGGAAAGAGGTAGCCATATAAGCAAGTTGCTTTCTCCTCAATCCTACATGTATTTTCTTATTGTGATAATTATACTATGTATATTCATTGAAATAAAATATTGTTTAAACTAAACTAAATAGCTTGTACTCTGACTAAGTCATGCGTACATGTTTTTTCCAATACGCTTCATATTTTGCGACGGAAATATATTCAGGACAGAAACGAAATGACCAATTAACGTTACTGTTTTTTATGAAGTTACAACGAGAGAATTATAATAACAAGATTATTAGATTGCATTACTCTTTGATCACTTGATGTCGTATTGCAATCGAGTGCAGTGATTGAGACTTGATCATGCCTCTCACGTAATCTTGTCTGAATCTCAATATCCGTCTGTGGTTATGTTAAATATTGACAGAGATGTCATCCACAGTGTGCCTTTAATTAAATTAAATACAACTAAGTTACAAATACTTACAATATCAGGGATCAGTATATGTCACACTGTTTGGAGAGGTAAGAAAGCGCGCAATTGTGTCCTTTAATTTGTGTTATAGGAACATTGTAAAATCAATAAAAACATGTATGGAGAAGTGGGGCCCCAGGGGCCAAAGTCAGGGTGACTATTTCGACCAAGTCGCCATCTAATATGAGATAGGGATGGACAATTTGAGTGCAGTAAGAAATAAATGATCAAAAGCGTAATAATTATTATAGTTAGAGCAAATATCTACTTTAGCTGACATTTTGGTCATCAACTAATCCTAATTTTGTTTCAGTTATTGTCTATTACATGAAAGGCTTCTCTATTTTTATATTTAAAGAAGGGCAGGCTGTCGATGGCAACTATGGCAATATTGATAATGAAGCAAAGACAAAGACGGAGTGTGAAATAAATATAAGATAATGGTATTTCGGTTGCAAATTCGCAAATTTCCAATATACTTACAGCCTAGTCTATGATTCGCGTTCGAGTTGCTTACCATTCGTATAAGTCCGTTGTGAACTTATCAAATGCTTCATCGATTCTTTTATTGCAACATAAGTCGCATTGAATCCTTCTCTTGCCGCAATCGGACTCCATCCCTCTGGTGATAGAACAGAACCTTCCGCAAATTGTATTATCATCGTATCAGATTCCGAATAAATGTGTGTTGGTATCATTTTAAGATTGCAGAATGTTTTGTTCACCGTGAAACGATCTGATATGGTTAAAGATGATCCTGAAAGCAATTCAGCATAAGTAATATTGCTATTATATAAAATAAAACAATTTTATGGAAAGCTATACAAAAAGGTTAAATTACCGAAAACTGACATATATTATTTTCCGTCGATTTCTGTTAAAATAACTGAATTGAAACTTTATTTATTTATTATGTTGCAATAAAAGAATAATCACTATCGTTGGCGCAGATGAAAGCTAATAATGTATGTGGTTATTCGCGTGGGAGGAAACAGGAGTACCAGAAGAAACCGAACTGTCCGATCTGGCGACCACCTTACCAGCTCACATACTTCCCTTTCCGATGATCGAACACTGGCTGCAGGTTGTATATACGTAAATAATAATAATAATCGAAGGTAGCCCAAATAACTAATATAATAGTTCATTTTTCTTTTTGGTAAACATGCATTTTCATGACAGGCTGTGCATAGTTTGTATTGTTTGAGAAATTATGTGACTTGAGACTTCAGACTAGTTGATGTGTAGACAAGATGTGGTATAATAATTCAGGCCATTGCAAACTGAAGGTTGGTATACTGTATTATTTGGCGGAGGAATAAAGTGTGTAAACTGGCTAATATGTGAACCATTATATTTTGAATATTCTTGGTGTGTTCCAGGTTGATTTGAATACCTCTTCACAGTGGATGTGGTATCAGAAGAAATGAAAGATTGGAAATATAAATGAACAGACTGTATGTTTTTACTTTTTACTATTTATTTAATAGGCAATTTATTTGTTGTTATACAACCTAAAATTGGTTAGAGGTGAGCTCGCTAAAACCTGCGCTAGTCGGACAGCCTAACCTAACTGAAGTCCAGGAGGTAAATAAGTAGAAGCTAAATGCACAAAGGCCCATTCAGATATGAAGAACTATTATTATAAAATCCCTGGTCTGACGGTTTAACTACATAATGTTATAAACTATTTTGGATATATTTATATACGAATATAGTTCTCTGACTCAACTTCAGAAACAATGAATCGTAAATCTTAGTCAAATGAAAACATGATAACTAAATTATTTAGATAACTGGCACCCATTGTCGCTGCTAAAAGTAGAATACAAACTAGCAATACAAACAATAGCACATAGAATAAAACATGTATTCCCTGTCTATAAATCATCAATCTTAGTCATGTTTTATGCATTGTAGATATACTGGCGAATACGATATGACTTAGATTTCTTAAACGTTACCAACGCATAAGGGCTTTTATTATTCACCGTGAATTAATTTTTTTAAAGCATTCAATTATTTTAATTTTGGGAATTCATTCATGAAATTAATTAAAGTATTTATAACAGCATACACGTTTGTTTAAGTAATAATGGACACGTTTGTTTAAGTAATAATGGACATAATATGTCTAATTTCTTAAATATTGAACGTGGAGTAAGACGATGGTATCCTATTTCACCTTACAACTTTATATCTGCCATTGAGATACTACCATTAAAGATACTGACAGACAATTACACAATGAAGATATACACAACTCTGGGGCGGATGTTTCATCTCTTCTCCTGCTATCTGACTTTTACATATACATCCTTCTTTCAATATAAATATAATAAATGCACGTGTATAACCTATATAGTTTAACTGTAATTTATACTATATTTAACTTGTATTTGTTAATTTTATATGAAAACTATCAAAACAAATTAAACAGTTTCTAGCATACAAAACTGGACATTCACATGTGTGTTTTAACAGAATATCTGAAAACAAACCTGAATCACATCTGACATTAAACTTAGTGAAGTAAAGATGGAAATAACGTCTCTTAATATGAATGGTCCATATTTCTTGTAAGTGCGATTGTGGAATATTGAATCTTGACAGTGAAGATAGGTGCATCATCGGTAGACTACAGTATTCACGTCGTTCTCTAGGTAGTGCAGTGTCCTCGTGTAGAGAATAACATGATGGAACAACTGCAGATAAAACATGACAGAGCAACTAATAATACAAACATGAATGGAGGATTTGGTAACGGAGCAACTGTAAACAAATACACGAAGACACAACAGAAAACAAAAACATGAATGTACAACTGTAAACAAAACCAAAATGAATAAACATTTGAAAACAAAACCATTAATGTACAACTGAAAACGAAACCAAAATGAATAAACATTTGAAAACAAAACCATTAATGTACAACTGAAAACGAAACCAAAATGAATAAACATTTGAAAACAAAAACATTAATGTACAACTGAAAACAAAACCAAAATGAATAAACATTTGAAAACAAAAACATTAATGTACAACTGAAAACAAAACCAAAATGAATAAACATTTGAAAACAAAAACATGAATGTACAACTGAAATCAAAACAAAAAGGAATAAACATCAAAAACGAACGAAAACATGACAACACAACTGCAAGCAAAATCAGAATGACTCAACTGAAAAGAAACATATTTATTTATTAGCTTGTTGAGTTTTGTTTTCCTTGAAAAGGGTTTTTTCTACCGAAAATTCGGATGTATATATTCGGACCAAATAAATGTGTTTGTTTATGATAGTGTCACCCCTATTTAAATCCATTTCTGACTTATGAGACACCTCTTTTTTTATGAACATCAGTACTTTCCGAATAATATGCGTGTATGCCAGACGCCAGGCTGGTAGGAAACCGGTAACCATTATTTAACTAGCTGGCGGCTCACTAAACGGCTATATCAGAATGAACCCCTGACGGGATTCGGACCTTCGACATCTCGTTACGTAGGAGAACGCCTTATTAACCACTAGTGCACAGACACGGTTATACATTTATACACTTAATAACACATACGAAAAAACGAAATAACGTTTATTCCAGCAATTCCTCAATGCAATTATAAAAATTACACATGTATCCGTCTGAAAATACATCCTTGGCCAGTTCAATGTACGAGGAATACACATTGCAACAGTTTTGTTTTGAAATTTGGAAACGATTTATGTATTTGACATGCATATATTACCTTGACTCCCAACGTTGACTTTAAATCCAGTACCCTGTACTGTTTTCCTGGACATGACGCGGCATGACGTAAATGTCATGACGACATAGAAGGCTTTGGTTTCTAAGAGAGATACAAGACTGTTGAATTTGTTGTAAATGTACAATCCTGTGCCGACGGAATACTTGTCCGTAACCACCAATCTGTCTTCACATGCATTCTCGATAGCATCTGAGGTTTCCTGTCGATCAACAAGTATATGAGGAAACTGGGTTATTGTTGCAGCACATTATAATGCTATCAATACATGTCTTGCTAGGTTCAGTTATATTCAACATAATATACATTGACATTCTCGATTAGTATTCAACATACTGTACATTGACATACTCGATTAGTATTCAACATAATATACATTGACATACTCGATTAGTATTCAACATAATATACAATGACATACTCGATTAGTATTCAACATAATATACATTGACATTCTCGAATAGTATTAAACATAATATACATTGACATACTCGATTAGTATTCAACATAATATACAATGACATACTCGATTAGTATTCAACATAATATACATTGACATACTCGAATAGTATTAAACATAATATACAATGACATACTCGATTAGATTCAATAAAATATACATGTACATACCGATTAGTATTCAACATAATATACATTGACATACTCGAATAGTAAACATAATACTATACATTGACATTCTCGATTAGTATTCAACATAATATACAATGACATACTCGATTAGTATTCAACATAATATACAATGACATACTCGATTAGTATTCAACAAAATATACATTTACATACTCGATTAGTATTCAACATAATATACAATGACATTCTCGATTATTATTCAACAAAATATACATGACATACTCGATTAGTATTCAACATAATATACATGTACAGATGATTAGTTTTCACAAAAAAGATTAGTTCCACCTACCGGGGAAATATTAAAAGGATACAGTGAAATATCAATGATTCTAGCGGTCGAGGAAAGTCAATGATCCATGTGTAAGTCACTCCCCCACGATAGTATACCGGGTAGCCAATGCTGGTAATAACGGATGCTTGTTTCAGTATGTGTAGATTAGCTATTGTCTGATAATGTTCGTGATTATTAACAATGTCTGGTGTCACATCAGCCTCAAATAGTTGTGGGAGGTCTAGTGTATCTGAAAACAGTAACACACGTACTAGATATTGCACAGTACTTCCATTATGTCCCGTATATAATGTGTATAAGCATCGTTGTTTTGATAATCAATTTTAACAAGCGAGCCTTCGAGCCTTAGATATGATGGCATCCTCGGAATCGAAGTTCCAAGTTCGAACCCCGTTGGAACCGTCCGCGGTGGTGGTTTGCTTACTATAGACACTTATAATACATTTAAATCCACACTTCCTCTTCGCTCTTCATCAAGGCGATGGATTCTACCAGTAATATTAAACAATGTCTTAGAACTTGATTCTAACTGAAATAAATTAGTATGAACTATTATAATAAGTGT
>CM026388.1:14143881-14214000 GCA_014843695.1 Archivesica marissinica | reverse complement strand
CTTGTATAACATTAGTTATATTAGTCATCAGTTAATTAAGAAATAATAAGTATCAACCGTGGTATATCGCAGAATAACCCGAGTTTGAAGTTCTTATGCGTAGAAATATATCACGATGGCCTATTTCTACGCATAAGAACGACAAACGAGGGTTATTCTGCGATATACCACGGTTGATTCTTATTATTTCGATTCTAACACGACTTACTTCTAATAATTTTAAAGCAGTATTTACTTCAAACGCGTACGGGGTGATGACGTTATTTTTTATGGAAAATATCAATCTATTGCATAAATGAACAAAAGTTGTAACTGATCAATAATTTTATTTATTTTGTCAAATAAAACTGTACAGAATAGTAACTGAAACGTTACTTAACAGAAAAACAAGACGGACAAGAGATTATCTGATTCTAAAAATAGCTCACTTCCGTGAATTCCCACGGTAGTATTTTACAAACATCACGTGACTTTCATTCATAAAACTTTACACGCATTGTATACATGGAATAGCCAACACACGGTGAGCGCGCAACATAGTTCAAGGTAGGTATATCGCAGAATAACCCGCGGTAGATTTTACTCTACAAGTATGTATGTTATTAGCTGGGTCGTGTTAGAATTATTAAATAAACAACAGTCATATTATTATATATTAAGCATATCTTCCACAACCTTTTAGAATATATATTCATGCTAGTGTATATTCATTAACATCGCTGTTGATACAGTAACTATTAAGTAAATATAATGTAAGGGAGGTAAAGTTTCTATTATGAAATTGCAAATGTTTTGGATAATATTTAAAACTAAGCAAAATGCATGATATTTTAAGTTCAGTCAAACATGTCCAAACGATCACTTCTAGAAAACTGGCAACTCTCTTAAGAAGAGTACATTAAACTATCTCAAACTAGATTGTATTAATGTCAATGGTTTAAATAGAGACTCAATTATTCTGAATTGTGTGACCATGTACACATATACGGCATATTCTGTGTCTCAGACACTCATTTAGATTCTACCGATAATGTTGATATTGATGTTGATCTTTCTTTCAAAGCATATGGAAAAAGTATAAACGTAAATCTGGTTGTATTGTGATTTATGTACGTAGAAATATAGCGCCTTTCCTTAAAATTAAATGAGAATAACTGCGAATTTATATTATGTGTCAGTATTGATAAGAGTTATACTAACACTAGAGATGGTATAATACTCGGGTCTATATACCTGCCGCTGGATAACTCTAGATTTTTGAATATCGATGACCTCTCTGATTTCGAGAATGAAATTACAGAGATATGTAGTGAACACAAATACGTGTTCCTGGCGGGGGATACAAACTGCAGATTAGCCAAAATGAACGAGTTTGTTCCGTCAGACCCTTTTTTAAATGATGTATTTGAGGTAGATAAAGACCCTCAATCAGAACTAGATAAATATTCAATACTTGAAAACCTATGCCTTTGCAAATGTGTTCGTGTGACACTAGGACGAATACATATGGTTTTCGGCTGATCGACATTTGCAGAAATAATAATTTATTCATTCTGAATGGTCGCATGTCAAATGATAGAACAGGTAATTTCACTTTCCCCGGGTGATCAATTATTTCACTTTCCCCGGCGATCAGTTATAGACTGTTATTGCTACTGCGGAATGTTTCAAGTTTATTATAGATCTTAAGGTTATCCAAATAGATGTATTGCTTGCGAATGGTCATAGCGTTCTGCAATAAGACATACATATAAATGATACATTAAACCATCAACATTTTTTTTTCATTGAACCCAATAAATCTAGTATACCGGTCTGAAGTATTAACATGGCTAATGAATTCAGAAGTAATATAAACAACGTTAAACAAGAAGAGTCATGCAATACATTGCACCCTCACACCAAACGTACTATTGCAAATATTACAAGTGATCTTCATGAGATCTTTCAAGATTCAGCGAATAAAACGTTTCTAAATAACAGAAATATATATAATCATAAATTGAACAACAACAATAAAAGAAATCAGTTGGACCAATTGTTTTAAAGCTATGAATAATTATCATGAAGCTAACAATTGTTATCATATAAACCCAACTGACATAACTAAGACACGTCTACGTGATGCATGTAAGCAGTATAAGCGAACTGTGGATTTTTATATAAAAACGAGAAACATTATAACTTATAATTATCACTGAACATTGAGTGATACAAATCCGAAAAACTACTGGAAATGTATCAACAGCCTTAACACCCTCGCCCTCTATTAATGAATCATATGACTATTTTAAAGGAATACATACAAATTCATATCCCGAGGATACTGTAGGGGATACTATACTTACCCAAAACTGCAACGAATACTTACATTCCGACATTATCGAAGTTGAAATATATAAATTTATTCAAAACCGTAACAATGGTAAAGCACCAAGCCCGTTGGATAACAATATTAATGAATACATCAAAACAAAAACGACCTACTTATCCCTATATATACTAAATTATTTAACAGCATACGAGATACAGGTTATATTCCGAACTCCTTGTTAGAGGGCATAGTTATCCCAATTTTTAAAAAATAAAGGACAGTTTAAGACATATTACAATATTAAGTTGCCTAGGAAAATATTTACATCAGTCTTAACATCAGAGGTTAACACTATATCTCGAGGAGAGAAATATTTTAATCGAAAAGCAAGCAGCTTTCCGAAAAGGCTACTCGTGCACCGACCATATTTTTACTTTACACTCCTTAATCGAAAACTAGAAAAGAAAAACAAAACCTCTTATGTGCCATTGTAGATTTCTCACAGGCGTTTGATACGGTATGGATAATAGTTCTTTGGCACAAGTTGCTCCAAAATTCCATCAATGACAAATGCTTTAGGGTTATAACTAATATGTACAAAACTATAAAATCAAGCGTTTCACACAAAGGTGCAGTATTAGCCTCATTCATCTCAGAAATCGGGGTACGCCAAGGCGAAACTTTATCCCCAGCACTATATTCTATATACTTGAATGATTTACAAACATATTTATATAATAATGGTACTGTAGGAATATATATTCGTTCTGCGTAAGTTTTAAATAAACCAGTTTTGTCGGATTAAGATGACCAGCGCATTTACGCATGGTCATTCGCACGTGGTATATACTTGTACGGTACATGTATATATTATAAAGTTAATCAGGCGTCGTAAGGCATTCGAGGTTAGCACAGGTTACGTGACAGATAGATACCCAACCCACCCGCCCATGGAAGTTTCTATATGTGTATTAATTATTTTGTTTATATTTCCAGACAAACGATTTTCTGTCGTTTTATTGTGAATGTATGCAGTTAACAAAGTTGTCAAATTGTCAGGTGTATGGCACAGAGAGGATGCGAAGGTGGTTTCGACTATATACAACACGGAGAGCGTCCGTCGTGTAATATTCATTTAAGTTTAAGTGCTTGGACACAACGCTACATTTCGTAGCAGTTTATTCACGGTGCCAACAGCTGACACATTGAATGTACCTGTATTTAATAAACGTAACCTGTATGACCACTCATATGATTATCATTGGTATTTAACCATATGCATAGTTATTGAGCTAAATTCTTACAAGGAGAGATTATAAATAATTTACGTTTGGCTTTTAAATGAAATGAAATGAAAGAAATCATAGGTAGAACTTCTTGATAGTGAGAACTTGACACGTTGGCTTTTTAGTTCTACTGTACGCAGATGATACCATTCTTATTTAAAAATGCTCTTTTAACGACTACTGTCTAATGACTGGTACTTGGCGGTAAATATAAGCAAAATAAAAATAATAGTGTTTGGGGCTAGGCAGTTTGGGAAATTTTCATTTTAAAATAGGTGATCAAATTATTGAAATAACCCAGAGTTACCACTACATTGGAGTGACATTTTCTAGCAACGGCTCTTTTGTGAAAGCCCGAACACATGTAGCAGAACAGACAACGAAGGCCATGCACTTACTTTTTACAAAATCAAATAACTCTGATCTACCCATAGACCTAATTATCAAGTTATTTGACCATACAGTTCTTCCAATCTTAACTTATAGAAAAGGTGCACAACGACTTTCTGCGTAAAATTACTAACGCTCGCAGATCCACACCACAGTAAATGATCATGGGCGAACTAGGACGATATCCGATATCAATTGTTGTTAAGACTCGAACGATCTCATTTTGGAATCGTCTTCTCACTGGTAAAAACAATAACATGTCTTTGCAGATGTATAAATATATGATAAGCCAACCAAACGAATTTAAGTGGGTCTCATATATAAAAGGTATATTGAACTCAGTAGGCAGACCTGATATTTGGCAAAACTAATCACAAATCAACGACAAGAGCATTCAGAAACAAGTTAAACAAACATTAATTGATCAGTACAAGCACAGCTTAGTCAATCTAACAAAGGTATTATATATAACAGCTTTAAAGAAACACCTATGTTTGAACATTATTTTAAGAAACTTGCCCCAGACTAATCAATTACTTTATATAAGAATAGATCAGCGAACAATAAATTACCTGTTGAGGTGAGACGTTATAACGGAATACCATTTAATGAAAGGAAATGTACGCTGTGTAATTTTGCCCAAATAGGTACTGAAAGTCATTATTTGTTAGATTGTCAGTACTTTCGTGACCAAAGGGAACATTTCTACCAAAAAGCCGCAATAACACGAAGACGCGATCTAACACTGGCATCTCTATTGACATCCGATTCTATATTAGTCCTGATAAACGTTTGTAAAGTTGTTAATATAATTATAACATTTTGCAAATTAATCCCAGTACCGTCAATTTATTATATGTGTGTGTGTGTGCTTGTGTGTGTGTGTGTGTGTGTATATATATATATGTATATATATATATATATAGGTACAGGGTACTGCAGTATTCAGTATACCTAAACTCAGCTATAACAGTATGCTGTAACACTAGCATTATATAATTTATAGTGACAGTGAACTATGATGCTCAAATTCATTCATTTATGCTTCCCGTTTGTATCCGATATCATATTTCCAGTCATGTTTTCAAACATATTTGTCTTGACACGTGATTTGAATGTGTCCGTGTAATTTAAAAGCGTGACCTAGTCCAGGTATATCTACTAATCCAAAGTATGTCCAATTATATCACTACGATACAATATTTGCTATTGCAGAAGCACAGCAAAATAAGTCTGCGGCAATCTCTGAACAGGGAACATACAACTCCCGTGTTTAGACAACATTCATATGCTATATTAAATTACTAAATGTAACTATTTTTATGGTGAAGAAACAGTGTGATATTCGGCTACATATTTTCATTGCAGGAACGTATCTTTGGACACCTTTCTAGTTGAAGTGCTATCTTTTCCCCACGTTAAATACTACATCACAATAAATTATTATGTTTAGCATCTCGTGTATCGGGACCAGTATGTATCTGTTTAAAGGTATTACGTTATATATCCCCATGTTGTAGACTGAATATACCTGAGTGAAATTAAAGAATCTGTATGTCTGTCTGTCTGTCTGTCTGTCTGTCTGTCTGTCTGTCTGTCTGTCTGTCTGTCTGTCTGTCTGCCTGTCTGTCTGTCTGTCTGTCTGACCGGATTGATAGTTGCTTCCGAGATACTGATTTATCGGCTCAATAGTAAACCCCTCACTGTTGATACATATAACGTAACCACTGATTCCAATGCAGTCATGCGCACCGGTGACTTTGTTTGATGCCTATTGCTTTCAGCATAGGAACATATTTTTCTTTTTAAATGACATGCAAAACCAAAAATTGAAATACCGTAAGTGTAGACGGGTACGGGTAGAACCACATACTTTCCAAAAGCCAGCTGAATGACTTTCTCATACGAAGCATTTTGACACTCCTTATAGGATTCTAACACACAGCGGTGAGGGGCAAGTGATGTGAAGTCAATGATTGTTCCACTTGGCAAGTGAGCTCCCACCATTCGAATGAAGAAGAACATGCCAATCATTGAGTTCAGCTTGTTTTATTATTTGTTTCAAACCGGAATGAACCAATGAATTGCAACGTACCTCTCATGAGCGCTTCAAACCCCATGCGATCAAACCTGTCATATCCACCGGCTGAAAAAAGGAAATATCATTATGTGTGAAGAAACAGGAGATAGTGCACATACATTCTTATCTTACAATAATTAACACAATACTTCTTTTCTTTTATGATTTCGAATGACGTTTGCAGTTATAAAGGTAATCCGATTTTATTCATTTCGTCTGCTCCTGTCGGTAGCCTCATTTTACTACAATACACAACCACACAACGAGTTGTGCTAATGTGAACGTTCATAATAAAACATATGTCCGGAATAATGTGAACATTAGTTTGTCTGTTGTCTATTTTGAAAAGCAAAATCATTAGAACATACTATTTTATAACTAACTGTTAATGATATTCAGAACATTTATAAAATAAAAATTGCATGTAACAGCGGAGGAATACGAAACACAATCAGTGGGAAAGAAATGCCATGATACTATTTATTCTACTATGTGTGTGGCGTCCGTGGTGCAGTGGTAGAATGTCGGATTTGGACTCGAACGTTCCCGCGTTCGATAGTCGGTCAGGCCACGTATGTATTGTCATTGAGCAAGGCACCGCACACACATTGCTTAGTACTGGTTAACCACTTAGGTCGGCTAAGCCTACCCAGGAAAACATGTCTAGGTCCCCGTAAGGAGTTTGACATTAATGGAACATACATAATATTTCAACACGTACATTAGTGAATATTTGACTATACGTGCAAGGACAATCGACATGGTTGCATCCTCCCTTGAAATGCCGATACGTAGTGATCAACAGCTAGCGTAATTTCAATGGTTCGATATATGACAATATGCAATGACGTCACTATTTGACCAAATACTCATATTCTCTTACATATCTGAAGACAGATTTAGGTGCAGTTGAAAGAAGCAATCAAAGCTTCAATTAGCCAAACAAACAATTAACATAATCAAAGTCCATTTACCAATCAGTGCAGCTGAAAGAAGCAATCAATCAAATCAAGTGAACACATTATGAGCCCAAAACTAAGGTCAAAGATGGACAAAATATCACAATGTGACACAATATTACTTATACAGAAATAAAATAAAGCTTGTTAATTTGCGTTAATTTATATGTTTATAAGGAGGGACAATGTCCGAGGGGGGATAGTGTCCGCCCTGTGATTTTATACGGGGTGGATATTGTCCGCCTTTTTTTTGATGGGGGGATATTGTCCGCCCTGTGATATTCTACGGGGGGGATATTGTCCGCCCTGTCTTTTTGATGGGGGGATATTGTCCGCCTGGGTCAAAATATACGGGGGGGATATTGTCCGGGGGGGGGATATTGTCCGTTCCCCTTGTTTTTAGTTTAAAATATGTGTATTTCTTGTATAGTATAATTTAGAACACATACACACACGAATTACAAAAGTACTGGTATTTCAGTATGTCGTCCATAATTTGCATGCAGTTAATAGAAAAATACTGAGATGCGCCTGTATTGTGCTCAAATACCCTTACTTTGATGTTATGTTATGTTATATTTCGGGTTTGACGCCTGCATCAGCACCATTTTGGGCTATATCGCCGGCGGGCAATTTACCTAACAACACCTTTCCTGGGCAGGCTCCAACGGTTAACCAGTACTTGGGTGCACCAACCTCCGTAAGAAACTGCCAACATTTTCATATAAATGAGACACGGTCTGAGCGGGGCTCGAACCCGTGACCATCAGTTTACTTTGATGTAATTTGACAATATTCACCTACACAATTATATGACATTTTTCATATATTCATGATGTGTTCAATGCTGCAAAGTATCATATGATAGGTTCTTATCTTCCACTGTATTTTGATGGTGTGTCTTAAGTGTGGGACAAATAAGAAAAACAGAATTATGTTTCTAACTGTGCAATACAACTAAAGAATCGAAATGTACTGTGTATTTTCACATTCGCATGACATCCTCTGTGCTGTTCCACATTCACTTTTTCCGTACGGAACGAACCACTCTGATATTGGTGTCCGGTCGGGACGGATTTTAATCACGCAGTAGTTATCGGCCTTTGTTGAATAACACCATTTGTAGTCGAAAAGGGTCGAAATCAGCGCAAGGCAAAATGCTGTAACAAACATATATGTCCTCCTAATGTCCCCACAGTGTAAGTTATTATGTTGGCTTATTGTTTAATCTGTGTACTTTGTAATATAAATGTACTGGTACCAAATATTATGTACAAATTGTTATATTCGATTTCTTAGGATGTAATGACGTCACCAAAATGTCATGTTTAGAGAAATTGACATTTCTTATGTATTTCAATTTATTTTTGAGAGGCATGTAGCTTGTTATTATGATTAGGACAGTGTACTTGTACTGTTTTAGGATTTAGGCCAAAGTCATTGTTTGACTGGGTTCTCGGGTTCAGTTGTATGTGGTTATTAGATATACATGTATAGACACTGTTCAATTAGGAATCTATAGATTATTGTGCATGTATTGTTTAATTTCTTGGATGGTTTAACTGAGGTATTGTATGTTGTATACTTTCAGTCTTTTACCTTGGTCCTCCGGGGCGATGTGCTTGAAAAATAAAACATAGAAAACAGATCAGGCATTAATCAGTACAGTAAAAGAACTGCGATCGATCTAACACGGGAGGAATCAGGATGGAAAATCACCTCAAAACACTCCGAGCGATCCGTCGTCGGATAGAAGGAAACATTCCACAAATTCAGAAATACAAGGAAAATAGAACAGTATTAATAGAAATAAAAGGTCTCCTTGAAGAAGAACTTGAAAATTACAGAGTACATTCTGATGAATTTTATGACTATCTGAAGGAAATAGAAACTGACACTCAGGAAACCACAACAGAAATTTGTTCACATTTACTGATCAAGAAATCTGTTGAAGAAAAGGTTGCATTTTCCATAGATGTGATTAACCAGTTACTCACAGAGATAGACAGAGAAGAGAAACAAAGTTTTATGTCAAGTGGTAGTAAACGTTCAAAATATTCACGTTCAACCGGTAGATCTAAACGTAGCAACACAAGTAACATTCTATTGGAGAAAAAGGCTAACGCAGAAGCGGCTAAGATGAGACTCGAGTTTGAAAGAAAAGAAGCAGAGTTGTTGAAAGAGAAAGCAAAGCTTGAGGAAGAGCAAATGAAAGCTAAAGCATTGACTGAACGAAAGAAAAGTGAACTGGAAGCAGATATCAAGATATTACAAAAAGAACAAGATGTCGCTGTTACACAAGCTGAAATTAAAGCAGTAGAAGAATACTTAGAACAGTCAACTTCAGAACGTTCGAGTGCCTGTGATTCTCATTTGCAGTTGCCTAAGGAAAGTGCAAACAAAAGTGAAATTGTTGAAAACTTCCTTGAGAAGCTTCCAGATGTGCAAGATCAACGTCATAACAAACGTAGAGACCCTGTACCATACCTAGATAACCGGTTAAATCCAACTGTTCCAGATTTTGTGCCGGAAAGGAGTATTTCTGTGTTAATGAAGTACATAATGAAAAAAGATCTCTTGTTATCAAGACTGTCTAACTTTGATGATCGTGCCGAGAGATATTATAGTTGGAAAAACAGTTTTTATAATATAAAAAATGAGTTGGACGTAACAGCGACAGAAGAAATAGATTTACTGGTGCGGTATCTAGGACCTGATTCCAAGAGACAGGCGGTGTCTATTCGTGTGGCAAATTCACACAATGATAAAGAAGCGCTAGTAAAAATATGGCGAAGATTAGACGAAAGATTCGGTGCACCAGAACACGTGGCTGAATCCCTACGTACCAGAGTGGAGAAATTCCCCAAAATTACCAATTCAGACAAATCAAAATTGTATGATCTCTCCGATTTGTTTGCAGAAATCGAGTGTGTAAAAAACAATGACAAATACAGGGTAGCCATGTCATATTTTGATTCATCGCTAGGAGTAAATACATTACTATACAAGCTCCCAACATTTATCCAAAATAAATGGATAGATCACTGCAGTGCATATAAAATGCAGAACAATGTTATGTATCCTCCTTTTCATGTGTTCACAGAATTTATAAGAAAAATGGCACTGAGACAAAATGATCCAAGCTTTAACTTTGATAGGTCAGCTAGTGCCAGATATGCTGATGTATCAACTAGTTTCAGACCAACACACAGAGAAAGGCAGCCTCAGGTTACGGGTGTGTATAGTAGAAAGACACATGCAAACTTTGACTATGACAAACCTAGAAGTGCTAAGGCATCATATTGTGTATTGCATGGTGAAAATTCCAAGCATGAACTCAGAGACTGTAAGACAGTTTTACAGAAATCCATTTCAGAAAAGAGAGATATAGTGAAAAGGCAAGGTTTATGCTTTAAGTGTATGACATATAAACATTTAGCTAATAACTGTACAATGCCAGTCATGTGTGAGAAATGCAACACAACTAGTCACTGTATCGCATTTCATATAGACCCTGAATCGTCTAAAAATCAAGGCGGGAAACCCGCAGAACAGGTCAGTCCAAAATGTACTGAAATATGTGGTAGTGGTGTTAGCGGAAAATCATGTGCAAAAACAGTGCTGGTCAATGTATATCTAGAACAGGAAAGGCACAACGCGATTCAGTGTTATGCGATCATAGATGCTCAAAGCAATAGGACTCTAGGCAAAAGTGAACTTTGTGATTTTTTTTAGTGACAGTTCCGTACCCATACAAGAAGAAAACTACATGTTATCTACATGTGCTGGAAGTTTTGCGGCGGTTGGGAAGAGTATCTCTGGACTTGTCGTTGAGTCTCACGATGCGACATGTGTTTTGAAGTGCCCTCCAGTTCTTGAGTGTAATGATATTCCAGACAATAAAAATGAAATCCCCACACCAAACATAGCAAGACTGTACCCTCATCTTAATGATATTGCTCACTTAGTGCCAGAGTTGTGTCCACAAGCCAACATTCTATTACTTATAGGTCGTGATATGTTGGAGGCTCACCATGTTTTAGATCAAAGGATTGGCAACAACAGTGAACCATATGCGCAACGACTTCGTTTAGGGTGGACGATAATTGGTGAGACTTGTCTAGGAAAGGTACATCAGCCGAATATAATTAACGTTAACAAGATAAGTGTATTGTACGATGGCAGAAATACTGTATTACAGCCATGTGAGAGTGTAATAAATGTTAAAGAAAATGATGTTTTTACAAGGACACTAGATGATGATACAGTAGGCATGTCACAAGATGACAAGCAGTTCATCAATATTATGGATGCCAATGTGAAGAAAATGTCAAATGGTCACTTGTCTGCTCCGTTGCCATTTAAAGAACAAAAACCTAGATTACCGTCAAACTATGATCAAGCTAAGCGTAGAGCTGAAACACTAGTGAAACAATTGAATAACAATCCAGTGAAATGTAAGCCATTCATGGAATTCATGGGAAAAATATTTGACAACAACCAAGCTGAGGTAGCGCCACCAGTTGACCCAAGCGAGGAAATCTGGTACCTACCTATATTTGGAGTGTTCCACCCAAAAAAGCCGGACAAAATTAGAGTAGTGTTCGATTCTGCAGCTAAATATCATGGACTTAGTCTTAATGATGTGCTACTGACAGGACCGGATCTTACTAATAACCTTGCGGCAGTGCTTACAAATTTCAGACGCGAAAGATTCGCAGCTATGGCCGACGTTGAACAGATGTTCTTCAATTTTGAAGTCACAAGGAGCATAGGAACTTTTTATGATTCATATGGTTTCAAGACAACGACATAGATAAACCATTGATTGATTACCAGATGCGTGTGCATGTTTTCGGCAATTCTCCATCACCCGCAGTAGCAACATACTGCATGAGAAGCGCTGTTTGTGATCACGACATTGACAGTGGAGAATGTGACAGTGTTTGTAATTACGTGAGACATAACTTCTATGTCGATGATGGACTTGTCTCGAAAGATGATGAAGATGAACTGGTTGATCTTATTAAACAAACACAGCAGAGATTACTAGAAGGGGGTTCCATATGTCTTCACAAGATAGTGTCCAACAGTCCAAAAGTGTTGAGTTCTTTTCCCCCTTCCGATTTGGCGAAATACATCACAGAGATCGACTTTGGTGCTGAGACACCTTACTTTCAGTGTAGCTTAGGAATCAATTTGGACGTGGTGAATGACATTTTCACATATAAGGTACCGTTAGAGAGAAAACCGTATACTAAAAGAGGCCTCTTGTCTACTATAAACGGATTAGTTGATCCTCTAGGCTTTGTAGCACCAGTTGTGTTAGGCGGTAGGCTTATAATGAAACAGGCTGTGCAAGATCAGAATCTAGATTGGGACGACCCACTTTCTGTAAACCTAAAGAAAGATTGGATAAGTTGGTAAGACTCATTGGCACAATTGGAAGAATTAGAGATACCAAGGAAATTCACAAACTTATCCTTTGATAATAGTGCTAGACGGGAGCTCCACGTATTCTCTGATGCATCAAAAGAAGCAATTTCAGCAGTAGCATATTTACGGACAGTGGATTTCGACGGAAATTCACAAATAGGCTTTGTTCAAGGCAAATCGAGATTAGCGCCAAGTCACGGACATACTCTCCCTAGATTAGAACTATGTGCTGCTGTGATAGCTACTGAACTTGCAGAATTCATTCAGAAACATTTGAAAATTACAACTGAACATACATACTATTACACGGACAGTCAGGTTGTGCTAGGTTATATAAGCAATACATCTCGCGGATTCTACGTATATGTTGGAAATCGTGTTGACAAGATATTGAAGCTTTCTTCAAGAGCGCAGTGGAACTTTGTACCTACAGAGAAAAATCCAGCAGATCATGGCACAAGGTTGGTAAAAGCAGAGAACATGAAAGACTGTAAGTGGCTACAAGGACCTGAAATAAGTGAACCTAGTGTAAGTAACAATAAGTGTGATGAATTTAAATTGGTAGAACCTGAGCAAGACAGTGAAGTTCGTCCAGTGGTAGAAGTTAAGAAAGTTGAGGTGGAGAGATCGAATCTTGGCTGTCACCGCTTTGAGCGCTTCTCATTGTGGAGTAGGTTAGTTTCAGCAATGTCATGTTTGAAACGGAAAGCAGCGTCGTGTTATAAAGACGGTCAAATTGATAGAAATAATGTTCAGTTCAAAGGTGATGCTGAAGATACAATTTTGAAAGAAGTTCAGAAAGAAGTATATAGTAGTGAAATTAAATGTTTGCAGCAAGGTAAACCAGTACAGAGAAACAGCAGTTTAGTGAACATGTCTCCAATGTTAGACTCAAAAGGACTGTTGAGAGTTGGTAGAAGGTTGAAAAATACATCATTGGACACAGGGGAGAAAACTCCGGTTATCATTCCAGAAAAGTCTCATATCGCGATATTGCTAGTTAGACATCACCATGAGAAAGTAGCTCACCAAGGTCGCCATTTAACAGAAGGAACCGTTCGTTCCGCCGGCTTCTGGGTCACGGGCGGAAAGAGATTAATCAACAGTGTAATTCATAACTGTGTACGGTGCCGTAGGCTGAGACGACCCATTGAAACTCAGAAGATGTCAGATCTACCTTCCTGTCGAATAACGGCTTCCGCACCATTCACTTATGTAGGGATCGACACATTCGGCCCATGGTCTATTGTGACGCGTAAAACTAGAGGAGGGGCGAGTAACTCCAAGCGATGGGCTATTCTGTTCTCTTGTTTATACAACAGAGATGTACACATAGAAGTAGTGGAGGACATGAGTGCTTCATGTTTCATAAACGCCCTCCGGGGATTCATAGCGATTAGGGGTCCAGTCAAGGAATTTTACTCTGATCGTGGGACAAACTTTGTAGGAGCAGTCAGTGAACTACGAATCGACACAATATGTGTAGAATATGTTCACAGTTTTCTAGAACAACAAGGTACTGTCTGGTATTTCAACACCCCATATTCTTCCCACATGAATGGAGCGTGGGAACACATGATTGGTCTAGCTAGAAGGATTCTGGAATCTATGTTGTGTGATTCAAAACATCTTACACATGAAGTTTTATGTACGTTAATGGCGGAGGTCGTATGCATTATCAATTCTAGACCAATCACAGCAGTCTCAGACGATCCTAATTCACACACCATTCTTTCGCCGAATATGTTGTTGACACAGAAGGTGAATTCTGACATTGAACCACGCAAGGATTTATGTATCAAAGACATGTATATGTCCCAATGGCGACACGTTCAAGTGTTAGCGGATCAGTTTTGGAAAAGATGGAAAAATCAATACTTGCAAAATTTACAAACTAGAAGAAAATGGCAAAATGAACGTTCAAATTTGCAGATAGGAGATGTGGTTTTAATGACAGACAGTAGTGTACCGCGCATTCAGTGGCCAGTCGGAGTCATTGAATCAGTCTTTCCGAGTTCAGATGGATTAGTACGTAAGGTTTCAGTACGAGTGATCATTGATGGTAAACCAGTGAAATACACTCGTCCAATTACGCAGTTGATACATTTATTATCTTCATGATTAAAGCCAAGACGTACATCTACCTTAAACACAATGACTTAACATAGTAAGATGAGTAACACTTTGCATTGTAAAATGCTTAAATTTCAGGTGAACTTCTTTTCATACAAATTGTTCAAGTTTGTGGTTTAAGGCTTGTTTAGATAACTTTTTAAACAAATTTTGAAAGAAGTCTGTTCTAGTGTATAGTGGTGTGTATTGTTTTGATTATATTTTGATGTCATATGCACTTTAGTGATTTTGTTTCCAAAATCAGACGGGGAATGTGCTGTTCCACATTCACTTTTTCCGTACGGAACGAACCACTCTGATATTGGTGTCCGGTCGGGATGGATTTTAGTCACGCAGTAGTTATCGGCCTTTGTTGAATAACACCAATTGTAGTCGAAAAGGTCGAAATCAGCGCAAGGCGGAATGTTGCACTATGCAAAATTCTGTAACAAAAATATAGGTCCTCCTAATGTCCCCACAGTGTAAGTTATTATGTTGGCTTATTGTTTAATATGTGTACTTTGTAATATAAATGTACTGGTACCAAATATTCTGTACAAATTGTTATATTCGATTTCTTAGGATGTAATGACGTCACCAAAATGTCATGTTTAGAGAAATTGACATTTCTTATGTATTTCAATTTATTTTTGAGAGGCATGTATCTTGTTATTATGATTAGGATAGTGTACTTGTACTGTTTTAGGATTTAGGCCAAAGTCATTGTTTGACTGGGTTCTCGGGTTCAGTTGTATGTGGTTATTAGATATACATGTATAGACACTGTTCAATTAGGAATCTATAGATTATTGTGCATGTATTGTTTAATTTCTTGGATGGTAAACTGAGGTATTGTATGTTGTATACTTTCAGTCTTTTACCTTGGTCCTCCGGGGCGATGTGCTTGAAAAATAAAACATAGAAAACAGATCAGGCGTTAATCAGTACATCCTCTTTCGACAGCTAGTCAATGAGATAAGCAGACATGTGTAGCCTTATAAAGTTAACTACCAAAGCTTAATTGACTTAATATTGTACAGCTATACAATAGATATGTACTGTACATAATGAACGAATAAATATGTTTAAATCAAAGCTTAATTGACTTAATAGTGTACAGCTATACAATAGATATATACTGTACATAATGAACGAATACATATGTTTAAATCAAAGCTAAATTGACTTAATATTGTATAGCTATACAATTGATATGTACTGTACATAATGAAGGAATAAATATGTTTAAATCAAAGCTAAATTGACTTAATATTACACAGCTATACAATAGATATGTACTGTACATAATGAACGAATACATATGTTTAAATCAAAGCTTAATTGACTTAATATTGTACAGCTATACAATAGATATGTACTCTACATAATGAACGAATACATATGTTTAAATTAGGGATGGCAACGAATGTTCGAATATTCGAATATTCGTTCGAACGCCCGAATGGTTCGAATATTAAAAAAATAAAATTCCAATGTGTTTGTAATAAATTACAGTTAAATCATATAAATGTTTGTTTAAATTTCAATCAATTAAGATTCAGACAGAACAGGATGACCCAATGCAGGCCCGAAGGTGCGAAAAGTTATCCCGAGTTGTGTCCAAATAACAAAGGCAGGTGGTGACAAGTTGCTCATACTTACAGGTGCAACTAATTGATTAATGCAGTCTATTTAACGGACACAAACTGAGAAGCATTTGTTTTACAGATACTAATTGTAGCCCATGAAAACATACAAAGAGTTTAATGATTCACACTAAAACACGACGGTCCCTTGTTATGTCTAAATCTTGACCCCCGTTGGTACACAATCGTGTGCGAGCGGGGGTGGGATATATGAAAACCGAACACACTCTGAGATTATTGCAACCCACATAGCCCTCTAAACACCATAGCATTGTAATTGTATTAGTTTATTAACTATCTATTTGTCTCCCGCTAATGTCGAACCCCTCGCGGTTCTTTGAATCATCTTAGCTTATTTAGTCGCCCAAATGCATTTATGCGGTGGCGACTTTAAATAAATTAATTTATATAGTAAGTAAGTCGGAACGTTTTTTGTCAACACATATGCATGTAATTAAAGTTTATTAAACTTATTACTGTAGGCAAGCTTCAAAAGACGTTACACGACATCAATTGCAGTTTGTAAACACGCAGGTAGCTGCTCAATATTGAGTGCAATAATTGAGCAAATAAAACTTCTATTTAACTTTCGATTTGTAATTTATTGGTCTTGTTGGTAATGCTGAGGCTGTCACACACATGCATTCTACCATGCCACCGTGAACGGTGTTACCTCGCAGCGACGAAAGTAAAGTGGAAATAGAAAGTTCAAGAAATTAGCGAATATTCGAATATTCGTTCGGAGGATCATACGAATATTCGAATACCAACATCACCATTCGTTGCCATCCCTAGTTTAAATCAAAGCTTAATTGACTTAATATTGTATAGCTATACAATAGATATTTACTGTACATAATGAACGAATAAATATGTTTAAATCAAAGCTTAATTGACTTAATATATATATGTACTGTGTATAATGAACGAATAAATATGTTTAAATCAAAGCTTAATTGATTTAATAGTGTACAGCTATACAATACACATGTACTGTACATAATGAACGAATACATATGTTTAAATCAAAGCTTAATCATTGATATGACTCCTTTTAACATACTTATTATTTTAACATATTTATTATTTTAACATACTTATTAATAGTACAGTCGTCCATATAAAACTAAGTGAAATTGTTCAATATTCTGTTTAATTTTGCATACCCAACTACATGTATTCCTATAATTTGTTGTAACTAGTGAAGTTCAATTATTACAATTGCAATTATATTTATTCCATTAAAGTCTCGTATAGGCTGAAGCAAACTTATTTGTTTTGGCGGTGGTAGATGCATGGGAGTCCAGTTTGTGAATTTGATTGGCCGTCAGTGAATACATCAGCGGCAAACATGTAGGGTTCAGTATGGGATATTTACGCCGTGCACGTAAAAGAACCAGAGGAGACTCTGGAATGCGTCTCTGTCTGTATTATACACTATCCTCCAAAATCTAAAATAAATAATCTCTTCTCTTAAAAAAATATTATACTGGTATGAAAATATATTGGCTTAGTGCATACACCAGGGCTTACGATGCGGATGGACTGGAGAAATCTTTTTTTTATATAACGCATGAACCATTGAAATGCTATATAAACTTGTTTCACGATGATCCCGAACAATTAGAGGGATGATATATTAAATTACATTAATTTCAGTCGCTGTATAGAGCGAACTGTGGAGCAATTACGAGGACGCTACTGACACGGCAAGCGACACCGAGGAAGCTACTGACACGGTTAGCGACTCTGAGCAAGCTACCGACACGACTAACGACTCTGAGGAAGCTATAGACACGGCTAGCGACACTGAGGATGCCACTGACACAGCTAGCGACTATGAGAAAGATACTGACACGACTAGCGACTCCGGGGAAGCTACTGACACGGAGAGCGACACCGAGGACGCTACTGACACGGCTAACGACACCGATGACGCTACTGACACGGCTAGCGACTCCGAGGACGTTGCTGATACGGCTAGCGACACCGTACCGTGGAAGCTACGGACACGGCTAGCGACTCCATGGAAGCTAATGACACGGCTAGCGACTCAGTGGAAGCAACGGACACGGCTAGCGACTCCGTGGAAGCTACGGATACGGCTAGCGACTCCGTGGAAGCTACTGACACGGCTAGCGACTCCGAAGACGCTGCTGACACGGCTAGCGACCCCATGGAAGTTAAGGACACGGCTAGCGACTCCATGGAAGCTACGGACACGGCTAGCGACTCAGTGGACGCTACTGACACGGCTAGCGACTTCGAGGACGCTGCTGACATGACTAGCGACACCGTACCGTGGAAGCTACGGACACGGCTAGCGACTCCTCCGTTGAAGCTACGGATACTGCTAGCGACTCCGTGGAAGCTACTGACACTGCTAGCGACTCCGTGGAAGCTACTGATACGGCTCGCGACTCCGTGGAAGCTACTGACACGACTCCGAACCAGAACCGTTTCTGACACTGACATGTCATTTGAAATGAATTATTTAAAATATAATTGACCACGACGCATTAAATATATAATAGAAAAAACAACAAAATACGTGTATCAATTAAAAGCAGAAACATACACACATATATATATATGTGTGGAATTGACATGGGAATAGAACTCGCAACTAAAGAATCTGACATATCAATATGTCTAGTCTTAGACCACTACACAATTCGGGTGATATACATCAGACGTTGTACAATTTTTTATTATAGCTATGAAATATTTAACCATATTTTATTGCATATGCATATTAAACAGTACAGTTCACATACATGCATGATACAGAATAGAAATTAACAATGTATAAGATGCATACATACATTTGTGTAACGTTGCAATAAGTATAGCTATAATGCATGTGTATGGTTCCCGTTCTATAGTATGGAATCCAATCAATTTGTAAGCTTTATGATACTAATTTTATGATTTACCTGCTATCGAGAAATGGAATATCGTGATAAAACTGCAGAACTACTATATTTAACTTTAAATAACACCAAAGGCCTGTGCCATACTGTGTGCTGATTATTGGCTAATTATATGGGAAGGGCCGTAACTAATGTTAAAACTTGAGGCACAACTAATGTGCATCAACATTTATTTACAATCCTTGTGCAAAACAATGACATGAATAGTAGATAGTATGCATAAGTATACAAGCTGTTCATTTGTTTTGTTCTGTACATTGTATAATTGTGTAAAATGAATATGTTTAATAATAATTATTTTACAGATGCGTGTGTACATATATAGAGTTATTAATTAATTGGTAATAATGTATTTTAATGTTGTCCGATTAGCGCGTTGGTTAAGCACATTCACTTATGACCAATGCAACTCGTGTTCGATACTCGGACATGTGAGTATGTGAGCTGGTACGGCGGGGATCGCCAGATCGGACATATTGGTTTTCTCCTGGTCCTCCGGTTTCCTCATACATGAGGAACCACAAAAAACACTGTCAGCCGCGCCAACAAGAGTGATTAATATAAAGTGTTTCAAGTATGTTTCACAATCTTTGTAAATAAATAAAGTATAATGGAGAAGCGTTCATGGTAGCACAAACAGATACTGGTACATATGAATAGCGATCATTATAAGCGATGGAGTAATACGCTAAGCTTAGATACGAGTATTGTTTCTGGAACGGGATGGGTACACGGGTAGTACCACATAAGTTGCATAAGCCAGCTTCCTCGCATGAATCAATTCAACTTTCCTTGTAGTAATCGAACATACAGCGGTGATTGGCAAAATATTTGAAGTCAACGACCCTATTCAGTCGGCAACATTCGGCAACAGTCGGCAACAGAATGAAGAATACCATGCCAAGCATTGATTTTAGCTTGTTTTATTATTATTTTCAAAACGGAATGCATTGTAACTTACCTCCGAAAATCCCTACTGGTTCACCTGAAAAAAGACATTAGCATTACGCCTGAGGACAGAGAGGATATGTTTGCTTACTAGTGGAACAATGGACTCTATTTTAATCGAATTATCACCAACAAAAACAATCATATTTCGGTAATTACAAGAGCAAATAATATTAATAAACACACAACTTTCTCTCTTTTATGGTATCGAATGAATTTGGCAAACTAATAATATACTTGTTATCCAATTGTATTCATTTAAACTGCTCCTGTTGGGAACATCAGTTCACTACATTACAAAGCCACACATCGGCTTATGCTAATGAGAACGTTCACGTTAGTTTCTGTCTGTTGTCAATTTTGAAAACGACACGAAGAGCAAAATAATTAGAACATACTATTTTATTTAATAAATAATAATACTGATTATAATTAATAATATGCAGAAACGTGCTAAAATACAAAATTGAATGCAACATTCATTATGTGTGAAGAAATAGAGGATATTTGTGGTTATCAGTGTGAGATTGTAAGTTATGATGTTGGCAAAAATAATAATATACTTGTTATCCTATTTTATTCATTTAAACTGCTCCTGTCGGGAGCATCATTTCAATACAATGCAAAGCCACACAACCAGTTATGTTGAGAACATTCGCAAACTATTTATATCGGGTGTAATGCTTAGGTTAGTTTCTGTCTGTTGTCAATTTTGAAAACGACATGAAAAGCAAACTCATTAGAACATATTTATTATTACTAGTTTATAACTAATTGTTCATAATTTTCCAAACATTTATAAAAATCCAAAGTTGCATGCAACAACGGAGGAAATGAAACACAATCAGTGGGAAAGAAACGTCATACTATTTATTCTACTATTTCAAGACATCCATCAGTATTGATTATTTGATGTTCATGGAAAAGCGACAAGGTTGCCCCATCCCCATGAAAATGCCGATAGGTAGTGATCAACCGCTAGCGTAATTTCAATGGAGTTAGATAGCTCGCTATATAAACTGCAATAAAGTCATTATTTGATCAAATTATCATATTCTCCTACATATCCGAATACAGATACATTTCTGTACTGTTAGTACTTTGATTATAATTTACATGACGTATATTTCTAGTATATTATAATTGATAACACAGACGGAAATTACTCGAGAATAAAACCATGCTTATCTGGTAAAGTGAGGCTAACTGGGATAAATGTGATTTAACATATAAATGTAACAATGTTGGAGCTTTAGTGTGTATATTTTGGATTGTAAAAATAAGTGTAAAATGATGGATTTAGAAGCTAGTAAGTAGTTCGTATGTGAATACTGTATGTGAGTTCTCCATGTAAATCGTGTAAATCGTGCTAAGTTCGCTCTCTATTGAAAACAAATCACACCGAACCCACGCACAAGCTTTTCAAAAGTATAGTAAAGACAAAAAGAACTGCTACACTGAATCTTAACATGAGTGATAGCTTGAACACTCCTGTTTCAACAACTAAAAAACGAAATCTTTCATCGCCAGAGGAACTAGCTCCTAAGAAAAACAAAATCGACAATGAAATCTCAATGTGCGTTTTCCAGGAGAGATCGGGTGTGATGGATACTCAAAATGTATTATGATAAAATATTGGAGAACAATTTTATCGTTAAATGAACACTCTTTATTATTTCGAACCTATAATCTTAAAGAAGATGTAGATACAGGGTTAACTTATAATACCCACAATTGGGCATATCGCATTAAAACTATTGTAGACCAGTGCGGATTATCATATATGTGGGAAAATAAATTTATTACCACTATAAATTATAATCTCATAAAACAAAGAATATTAGATATATATTACCAAAGTTGGTATTCTGCAATAAATAATTCAACTCGCCTGGAAACCTATTTTATTTTTAAACATGAATTTGAAGTCGAAACGTATCTAAACAGTAAGTACGGAAGCTAAATTCAGAATAGCCTTATCTAAATTTAGAACATCATCACATGACCTAGCAATTGAAAAGGGAAGATACTCAAATTTAAGTAGAAATTTACGAATTTGTAATAACTGTAATACCAACATGATAGAAAATGAATTTCATTTCCTTTTAGTCTGTCTGAAATTTAAAGATTTAAGAAGACAATATTTAAAACGTTATTTTTGTTCTTGGCCTAACATGCATACATTATTATCGTTAATGACTTGTCAGTCACAAACACAGATCTTAAACCTTGCTAAGTATATTTATTATGCAAATCACACAAGAAATCAATAGATCATTACCATCATTCCTTACATTGCTATTATACTGTTATATGTCATGCTTCTCTGTAAACTGTGTATATATGTGATGCTATACGCATCTGCTGATGTGTAATGCAATAAATATTGTATTGTATTGTATTATTAACCAGCAAGGGAAAACAGCTATAAAATTACTCTAACATTATTGAGGGTCAATCCTCCAGGGTGCCAGGTGGAAGTGCTATTGGAATCACGTGGTTAACCAAAGTATACATGTCCCTTGTATTTCGCAAGTGTCATAATCACTAGACACAGGCGTAGGTGGGCACATGTTAGAACGACAGGTCATCCGCAAGTCATGTGGATAGCTTCCTGATATGAAATAATTCGATGCGCCGAGTGGGATTTGAATCTAAGCGGTGATGAATGTTAACAAGTAGAAACAAGCGCAACACATGTATCATACACAGTTGACAGAGAGAGAGCGAATGTATAGAGGAGATCCTGGTTAGTTTATGTAAATGTTTATATTAATTACCATGAATGCAAATTGAAGATAAATAGAAACACGTGTTTCATTCACAATTGTCCGAGAGAAAGCGAATTAGCTATACCACATTTATGCATGGCGGATATCCGGGTTAGTATAATGTAAATGTTTATATTAATTACCATACATGCAAAATTAAATATAAATTAATAGAACAGGGTTAATGGTAGTAGAGTGTGTCTGGCATGGGATTTGTACATGTGAAGAAACACTGACTCTACATCAGCCAGCTGAATGACTTTCTCACATGAATCAAATCGACACTAATTGTATGGTTCGAAACTACACCGGCGAGGGAAAAGTGATTTGAAATCAACGGTCTTATCCATTCGGCAACAGAGCCCCCGCCCCATTCGAATGAGGAAGAACATACACAACATTGATTTCGGCTTGTCTTATCAATTATTACAAACAACAGCAGTGTAATTATGATTTGCAACGTACGTCTGGGAAAGTGAGGCATCCGATAACCGTATCCGATATCCAGATCTGCAATAAAGGAAATATCAAATATGTGAAATAGTGGATAAATCGAGTGATCACAAAATAAACATATATCAGTAACAACGAGAACGAATACAATTAATAAAAACAAAACTTTCTCTCTTTTATAATTTAGAAAGATGTTGGCAAACTAATAATATACTTGTTATCCGATTGTTTTTATTTAAACTGCTCCAGTCGGGAGCATCATTTCACTACAATGCAAAGCAACACAACGACGTGTGTTAATAAGAATGTTCGCCAACAAAAATACATCAGGTATTATCATAATGGTCAGGTTAGATGTTGCCAATTTTGAAACCGACATGAAAAGCAAAATCATTAATTTTAGAACATACTGTTTTTAACTAACTGTTCATGATTTTCAGAACATTTATACTGCCTCCGTGGTCGAGTGGTTAAGGTCGCTAACTTGTGTACCACTGTAACCTATCATCACTGATGGTCACGGGTTCGAGCCCCGCTCAGATCGTGTCTCAATTATATGAAAACGTTAGCAGTTTCTTACGGAGGTTGGTGCACCCAAGTACTGGTTAACCGTTGGAGCCTGCCCAGGAAAGGTGTTGTTAGGTAAACTGCCGCCGGCGATATAGCCCAACATGGTGCTGATGCAGGCGTAAAACCCGAAATATAACATAACATATAATAACATAATAGAACATTTATAAAATACAAAATGGCGTACACAATCAGTGGGAAAGAAATACCATACTATTTATTCTACTCTTTCAATACATTCTTCATTAGTGACTATTTGACTATACGTACACGGACAATCGAGAAGGTTGCCTCCCTTGAAAATGCCGATAAGTATTTATCAACCCCTAGCCGGATTTAAATGTAGTTATATAGTAACTTGATATGTAAATTGCAATAAAGTCACTATTTGATCATATTATCATATACTCCTACAGATCCGAAGACAGATGCATATATGTACGTTCAGTACTTTGTTTTTATCTTTAAAAAAAGGATAATAGTATGTATAATAAATTATAATTTAGAAAACTTACACGGACGAAAACGTCATATTTCCTCACAGTGTGTGCATGTGAGCATTAGAAATATACTAATATGTGCCTGTAGTGTGCTAAACTTATGTTGATGGTTTCAATGATGCAACTGACAATAACATACATTCTTATCCTCCACATTATTTAGATGGTATATCTGTCAGTATGTGTTTTATCTACCACATTATTTAGACGGTATATAGTATGTATGGGTTTTTTTATCTTCCAAATTATTTAGATGGCATATCTGTATGTATGGGTTCTTATCCACAACATTATTTAGATGGTATATATGTAAGCATGGGTTCTTATCTTCCACAGTATTTAGATGGTATATATGTAAGCTTGGGTTCTTATCTTCAACAGTATTTAGACGGTATATATGTAAGTATGGGTTCTTATCTTGCACAGAATTTATATGGTATATATGTAAGTATGGATTCTTATCTTCCACAGTATTTAGATGGTATATATGTAAGTATGGGTTCTTATCTTCAACAGTATTTAGACGGTATATATGTAAGCATGGGTTCTTATCTTCCACAGTATTTAGATGGTATATATGTAAGCTTGGGTTCTTATCTTCAACAGTATTTAGACGGTATATATGTAAGTATGGGTTCTTATCTTGCACAGAATTTATATGGTATATATGTAAGTATGGGTTCTTATCTTCCACAGTATTTAGATGGTATATATGTAAGTATGGGTTCTTATCTTCAACAGTATTTAGACGGTATATATGTAAGTATGGGTTCTTATCTTGCACAGTATTTATATGGTATATATGTAAGTATGGGTTCTTATCTTCCACAGTATTTAGATGGTATATATGTAAGTATGGGTTCTTATCTTCCACAGTATTTAGATGGTATATATGTAAGTATGGGTCTTATCTTCCACAGTATTTAGATGGTATATATATATGCATAGGTTCTTATCTTCCACAATATTTAGATGGTATATATGTAAGCATGGGTTCTTAACTATCCACATTATTTAGATGGTATATATGTAAGTATGGGTTCTTATCTTCCACATTATATAGATGGTATATATGTAAGTATGGGTTCTTATCCTCCACAGTATTTAGATGGTATATATGTATGTTTGGGTTCTTATCTTCCACAATATTTAGATGGTATATATGTAAGCATGGGTTCTTATCCTTAACAGTATTTAGATGGTATATATGTAAGTATGGGTTCTTATCTTCCACAGTATTTAGATGGTATATATGTAAGTATGGGTTCTTATCTTCCACAGTATTTAGATGGTATATATGTAAGTATTGGTTCTTATCTTCCACAGTATTTAGATGGCATATATGTAAGTACGGGTTCTTATCTTCCACAGTATTTAGATGGTATATATATATGTATGGATTCTTATCTTCCACATTATTTAGATGGTATATATGTAAGTATGGGTTCTTATTTTCCACAGTAAATATAAATTAATAGAACAGGGTTAATGGTAGTAGAGTGTGTCTGGCATGGGATTTGTGTACATGTGAAGAAACACTGACTTTCCATCAGCCAGCTGAATGACTTTCTCACATGAATCAAATCGACATTAATTGTATGGTTCGAAACTACACCGGCGAGGGAAAATTGATTTGAAATCAACGGTCTTATCCATTCGCCAACAGAGCCCCCGCCCCTTTCGAATGAGGAAGAACATACACAACATTGATTTCGGCTTGTCTTATCAATTATTACAAACAACAGCAGTGTAGTTATGATTTGTAACGTACGTCTGGGTAAGTGAGGCATCCGATAACTGTATTCGATATCCAGACCTGCAATAAAGGAAATATCAATTATGTGAAATAGTGGATAAATCGAGTGATCACAAAATAAACATATATCAGTAACAACGAGAACGAATACAATTAATAAAAACAAAACTTTCTCTCTTTTATGATTTAGAAAGATGTTGCCAAACTAATAATATACTTGTTATCCGATTGTTTTTATTTAAACTGCTCCAGTTGGGAGCATCAGTTCACTACAATGCAAAGCAACACAACGACGTATGTTAATACGAATTTTCGCCAACAAAAATACATCTGGTATTATCATAATGGTCAGGTTAGCTGTTGCCAATTTTGAAACCGACATGAAAAGCAAAATCATTAATTTTAGAACATACTGTTTTTAACTAACTGGTCATGATTTTCAGAACATTTATACTGCCCCTGTGGTCGAGTGGTTAAGGTCGCTAACTTGTATACCACTGTAACCTATCATCACTGATGGTCACGGGTTCGAGCCCCGCTCAGATCGTGTCTCATTTATATGAAAACGTTAGCAGTTTCTTACGGAGGTTGGTGCACCCAAGTACTGGTTAACCGTTGGAGCCTGCCCAGGAAAGGTGTTGTTAGGTAAACTGCCCGCCGGCGATATAGCCCAACATGGTGCTGATGCAGGCGTAAAACCCGAAATATAACATAACATATAATAACATAATAGAACATTTATAAAATACAAAATGGCGTACACAATCAGTGGGAAAGAAATGCCATACTATTTATTCTACTCTTTCAATACATTCTTCATTAGTGACTATTTGACTACACGTACAAGGAAAATCGAGAAGGTTGCCTCCCTTGAAAATGCCGATAAGTATTTATCAACCCCTAGCCGGATTTAAATGTAGTTATATAGTAACTTGATATGTAAATTGCAATAAAGTCACTATTTGATCATATTATCATATACTCCTACAGATCCGAAGACAGATGCATATATGTACGTTCAGTACTTTGTTTTTATCTTTAAAAAAAGGATAATAGTATGTATAATAAATTATAATTTAGAAACCTTACACGGACGAAAACGTCATATTTCCTCACAGTGTGTGAGCATTAGAAATATACTAATATGTGCCTGTAGTGTGCTAAACTTATGTTGATGGTTTCAATGATGCAACTGACAATAACATACATTCTTATCCTCCACAGTATTTAGATGGTATATCTGTCAGTATGTGTTTTACCTACCACATTATTTAGACGGTATATATGTATGTATGGGTTCTTATCTTCCACAGTATTTAGATGGTATATATGTAAGCATGGGTTCTTATCCACCACATTATTTAGACGGTATATATGTAAGCATGGGTTCTTATCCTCCACAGTATTTAGATGGTATATATGTAAGTATGGGTGCTTATCCTCCACATTATTTAGATGGTATATATGTAAGTATGGGTTCTTATCCTCCACAGTATTTAGATGGTATATATGTATGTATGGGTTCTTATCTTCCACAGTATTTAGATGGTATATATGTAAGTATGGGTTCTTATCTTCCACAGTATTTAGATGGTATATATGTAAGTATGGGTTCTTATCTTCCACAGTAATTAGATGGTATATATGTAAGCATGGGTTCTTATCCTTAACAGTATTTAGACGGTATATATGTAAGTATGGGTTCTTATCTTCCACAGTATTTAGATGATATATATGTAAGCATGGGTTCTTATCCTCCACAGTATTTAGATGGTATATATGTAAGTATGCGTTCTTATCTTCCACAGTATTTAGTTGGTATATATGTAAGTATGGGTTCTTATCCACCACGGTATGTAGATGGTATATATGTATGTATGGGTTCTTATCCACCACTGTATGTAGTTGGTATATCTGCACGTATGGGATCTTATCCACCACAGTATTTAGATGGTATATCTGTACATGTTGGACAACGGTTACTTAGTAAACAAGAAGTATGTTTCTAGCTATCCAGTACCACCAATTTAAAGAAGCTAAATATACTGTGTATTTTCATATTCATATAACATAGATTGTTCATCAACGAGAGGAGCAGAAATGCGTAGCGGTATAAATATTTTAAGATGCGTATTGTTCAGCTTTGGGGAGTTATTAATTGAAGTAAACCAATCGTGAATGTAATTGTGTCTAATTCGTACAATATGCTCACAGTAGGAACACAATTATTTAATAGTACAATTCAATTCAATTCAATTATTCTTTATTAACTCAGATCATTTACATGACATATGAGTATACATGTAATTAGTTAACAGAAGTTGTGACACGGGTTCATATATAAATAATAAAGAGCATAGGAGAGAGAAGAGTCAGGTTTTGAGATGGGAACAAAGAAAACTGAGCGGGAAATGCTATTATTTTGTTTTGTTTTATTTACTTATTGGTCTTAATGTATTATGATTGATTTGAAACAGACTATAGGTCAGAGAAATTGTTTCGTTTTCGATGGTTGTTTTGGTCACGTGTGTATGTGACCAAATACTGTTGAATGGATGTTAACCGTGGGTTTTATCTGTCAGAAGTAAATGATTTGAGGATTATAATATGTTATTGGTAATGTATTTATTAATTTATAGTTACGATGTTGAATGTGACATTTGGTTGTTGACGTTACTTTATTGCACGTGTCATAATCTTTTGCTATAACCTGTTTTCGTGGGTAATTACTTAACATTGTTTTGTTTTTTTGTTTTTTTTTGTATTTGTATTTAATTTGAGAATAGATGGTGACAATATTAACTTTGCAAGTAACATATTATCAGATCAGATGCTACATAATAATATGCCATTTCGCCATATCCCATGCTGTCTGTTATATGAATAGTATGGCTAGACAAACTACTGGAGTCCGTGGTTGACTAGCAGACAACATAATATTATACAGCATACATCCAGATTGATATGCAGTGTAATGATGTTGCTGATCTGGAACCATGTCGCATGCAAAGCCTTTTAATTTACTCAACCGGTAAGGTTCCACAAATAATTGAGTATAAAATCTATGGATGATTATTTTATTTGGTTTGATTTAATTATTTTAGTAGAAAAGTGGTCCATATAAAACTAATTAAAAAATTCCAATGTCTGTTTAATTGTGCATACACAACTACATGTATTACTATAAGTGTTCAATATAATTTAAACATACATATTATGAAGGGTAGTAGTAATATCTTTCAATATTCTGTGTGAAAGATAGATCTGTGAATGAAAGTAAAAATAGTTTAGTGTTTATGAGAAAACACTAAAGTATTTATACTTTAAGTTATTGAACCATTTCTAATTCACAAATGCTGATCTCTCTACATAGATTAACGAAATATATAATATTAGATTGTTGTTGCTTCTGTTGAAAGTGACAGTGTGAACATTTGTAAATTAAAGGCGATATCTATAGTTTTATAAACAAATTTACAAAATTAGAATCTGTTCATGCTTTCTACATCTCTAGTATTAGCACTATGTATATCTAACCAATATATTTCGATGTCATCGATCTTATCCATTCGCCACCCCCCTTCGAATGAGAAAGAACATTGTTTTATTAAATATTTCAAACCGGAGTGTAACAATGATGTGTAACTTACGTCTGTATTCATCAGGCAGGATAGGGTCTGGAAGATCTGAAATAAAGGAAATATCATTATGTGTGAAGAAATAGAAATATGTGTGGTTATTAGTGTAAGATTGGAATTTATTTAATCAAGTGATCACAAAAAACATATTTCAGTAACAACGAGAACACATACAATCTTACACAAATAAACACAAAACTTCTTTTCTTTTATGATTTCGAATGATTTTGGCAAATATACTTGCTACCGATTTTATTAATTTCAACTGCTCCTACGGGAGCTTCATTTCACTACAATACAAAACCACACAACCAATGATCGTAGTATCCTACACACCCGACACATACCACTAAAGCTCAGTTATATAGCGCCAAAAGAATGCAAACTTACACTGTGTACACAAGTTACAATAGATCACTGAGTGACAATAATTACCCTGATCATTGGAAATCAGTTACTGTTATGCCTATATTCAAAAAGGGCGATATGAAAACCCCTGATAGAAACATACCTGTCAAACCCTTATCAAATATTATTTGTTGGCTGTGAGTTTTCAATTTCAAACAAATGTGTCTGCAGGTGTGCCTCACGGTTCAGTGCTTGAACCCCTTACTATTCTTAATGTATGTGAATGATATTGCTGATAGTTTGGTCAGGATAACTCTTCTCTTAACAGATGACAGTTATATTGCTATTTAATCATCAACTATTACATATATCGAAGCTACCATTAATAGTTATCTCCAAACAATATACAAACTTTTGAAATTTTAACCCGAATAAAACGAAAGTAGTGGTTTTTACTCTTCGCTAAGAACGCAGACCAGTTCTCACTTTTAACAGTATTCAACTTGATTACGTGGCACAAACACATAGGTGTTACGTTAATTGCGATGGCATAATCACATTAACAATATAGCTGCTTCTGCTTCTATAGTTTTTGGCTCGATAGGAACATTAAGATTTAAAGTAAACTGAATTACACTTAATGACATTTATATAAGAGACAAATTTTAGAATATGCATCAATTGTTTGGGATGGCTGCGCTGAATACGAAAAACGATCCTTGGAAACAATTCAGTATGAAGCTTCACGTACTGTTACTGGTATCACACGATCTATTTCTATTGGTCGTTTATTAATAGAAATATGCTCCGCCTCATTAGCCGATAGGCGTAGCATACAGACACTTATCACACTGCATCGCTTAACATGTTATTGAGTCTCAAATCGAAACTCAAATATAATTTTAAGCATCCAATAGTTCCCTAACATTCATTTTGAAATATCATATTCAGAATACCAAGCTCCAATGCGCAATATTCGTGTTCGTCCTTCATGCGACTGTGGTTTCCACACAGAGGACGCTGGACATTGGGTTTTTAATTGGTATCTATTTAAAGGTTTTAATTATTTACAGCAGCTAGTTCATCCCCTGATCACATATATATTACTATATGGTAAGGATGACCATTCGGCAGATGAAACAGCTTACTATTTCCAGAAGTTCAATCATTCATAAAACACTCAACCAGATTAACATAGTCAACCAGAAAGTATTCCATTTTATCTGAGCGTTTTCCACTCGCTTTGAGTAAACGTATATGGATGTCTGCCCCAATATGGTTTATACATACAGAGAACTCGACGCACGTACTGGGGATTATATTTAAGAGACGCCCTCTATTCTGTTTCCCTCCATCACGAACACCCTCTCCACATTTTTCGTTCCCCCCTCGCATATGTCAAATTTGTCCTAGTCTTTGTCATGTTGCTTACATTGTTTTACAACATGTACCTTTTTCAGAAAAAAATGTTTTGTGCAAAACCAAAACAATAGTTATATTTCTATGTTTATGCTTGAACTCATTAGTCGCTATTTCTTTTTATTTATTTATCTTAGCAGGAAGGGCCGTAACTATTGTTGTTAGAATGTGCAACCCGACCCGTTAGCCCATCTTTAATTTGTCATGATTTATATTCACATATATATGTAAAACGAATCGAACAATACAATATGATTAAACTAAAGCACTAAAGAAGCGAATTTGTACATGATATATACGACTCATTTTAACATGCGATCATAGTTAAGAGTTGGAGAGTTATTAATTGAAGAGATATATTATTAGATGTAAATGTTTCTAATTCAGAATGGAATATAATTATGTAATAGTACAGTCGTCCATGAAAAACTAAATCGATTATGTTCAATATGCTGTATAATGCGGCATACCCAACTTTATGTAACAATTTAAATATATTATGAAAGGTAGTAGTAATATTTTTCTATTTTCCAATAGTGTGTGAACGATAGATTTGTGAATTATTATACCCATCATAAATCCACCATAAATACACGTTCAGTGGGATACAATACCTTGTATACTATCGGACATTTTCAGAATCCATATCATAGCTGTAGCCGGACTACTTGTCTCAGTTGTACACGAAGTGAAACAAATACATGCGTCCAGCAAGCTAAGCTTATCTATATATATACCTCAAATAGCTAGGAAAGAGGTAGCCATATAAGCAAGTTGCTTTCTCCTCAATCCTACATGTATTTTCTTATTGTGATAATTATACTATGTATATTCATTGAAATAAAATATTGTTTAAACTAAACTAAATAGCTTGTACTCTGACTAAGTCATGCGTAAATGTTTTTTCCAATAAGCTTCATATTTTGCGACGGAAATATATTCAGGACAGAAACGAAATGACCAATTAACGTTACTGTTTTTTATGAAGTTACAACGAGAGAATTATAATAACAAGATTATTAGATTGCATTACTCTTTGATCACTTGATGTCGTATTGCAATCGAGTGCAGTGATTGAGACTTGATCATGCCTCTCACGTAATCTTGTCTGAATCTCAATATCCGTCTGTGGTTATGTTAAATATTGACAGAGATGTCATCCACAGTGTGCCTTTAATTAAATTAAATAAAACTAAGTTACAAATACTTACAATATCAGGGATCAGTATATGTCACACTGTTTGGAGAGGTGAGAAAGCGCGCAATTGTGTCCTTTAATTTGTGTTATAGGAACATTGTAAAATCAATAATAACATGTGTGGAGAAGTGGGGCCCCAGGGGCCAAAGTCAGGGTGACTATTTCGACCAAGTCGCCATCTAATATGAGATAGGGATGGACAATTTGAGTGCAGTAAGAAATAAATGATCAAAAGCGTAATAATTATTATAGTTAGAGCAAATATCTACTTTAGCTGACATTTTGGTCATCAACTAATCCTAATTTTGTTTCAGTTATTGTCTATTACATGAAAGGCTTCTCTATTTTTATATTTAAAGAAGGGCAGGCTGTCGATGGCAACTATGGCAATATTGATAATGAAGCAAAGACAAAGACGGAGTGTGAAATAAATATAAGATAATGGTATTTCGGTTGCAAATTCGCAAATTTCCAATATACTTACAGCCTAGTCTATGATTCGCGTTCGAGTTGCTTACCATTCGTATAAGTCCGTTGTGAACTTATCAAATGCTTCATCGATTCTTTTATTGCAACATAAGTCGCATTGAATCCTTCTCTTGCCGCAATCGGACTCCATCCCTCTGGTGATAGAACAGAACCTTCCGCAAATTGTATTATCATCGTATCAGATTCCGAATAAATGTGTGTTGGTATCATTTTAAGATTGCAGAATGTTTTGTTCGCCGTGAAACGATCTGATATGGTTAAAGATGATCCTGAAAGCAATTCAGCATAAGTAATATTGCTATTATATAAAATAAAACAATTTTATGGAAAGCTATACAAAAAGGTTAAATTACCGAAAACTGACATATATTATTTTCCGTCGATTTCTGTTAAAATAACTGAATTGAAACTTTATTTATTTATTATGTTGCAATAAAAGAATAATCACTATCGTTGGCGCAGATGAAAGCTAATAATGTATGTGGTTATTCGCGTGGGAGGAAACAGGAGTACCAGGAGAAACCGAACTGTCCGATCTGGCGACCACCTTACCAGCTCACATACTTCCCTTTCCGATGATCGAACACTGGTTGCAGGTTGTATATACGTAAATAATAATAATAATCGAAGGTAGCCCAAATAACTAATATAATAGTTCATTTTTCTTTTTGGTAAACATGCATTTTCATGACAGGCTGTGCATAGTTTGTATTGTTTGAGAAATTATGTGACTTGAGACTTCAGACTAGTTGATGTGTAGACAAGATGTGGTATAATAATTCAGGCCATTGCAAACTGAAGGTTGGTATACTGTATTATTTGGCGGAGGAATAAAGTGTGTAAACTGGCTAATATGTGAACCATTATATTTTGAATATTCTTGGTGTGTTCCAGGTTGATTTGAATACCTCTTCACAGTGGATGTGGTATCAGAAGAAATGAAAGATTGGAAATATAAATGAACAGACTGTATGTTTTTACTTTTTACTATGTATTTAATAGGCAATTTATTTGTTGTTATACAACCTAAAATTGGTTAGAGGTGAGCTCGCTAAAACCTGCGCTAGTCAGACAGCCTAACCTAACTGAAGTCCAGGAGGTAAATAAGTAGAAGCTAAATGCACAAAGGCCCATTCAGATATGAAGAACAATTATTATAAAATCCCTGGTCTGACGGTTTAACTACATAATGTTATAAACTATTTTGGATATATTTGAAAACATCGATTGACTAATCATACGAATATAGTTCTCTGACACAACTTCAGAAACAATGAATCGTAAATCTTAGTCAAATGAAAACATGATAACTAAATTATTTAGATAACTGGCACCCATTGTCGCTGCTAAAAGTAGAATACAAACTAGCAATACAAACAATAGCACATAGAATAAAACATGTATTCCCTGTCTATAAATCATCAATCTTAGTCATGTTTTATGCATTGTAGATATACTGGCGAATACGATATGACTTAGATTTCTTAAACGTTACCAACGCATAAGGGCTTTTATTATTCACCGTGAATTAATTTTTTTAAAGCATTCAATTATTTTAATTTTGGGAATTCATTCATGAAATTAATTAAAGTATTTATAACAGCATACACGTTTGTTTAAGTAATAATGGACACGTTTGTTTAAGTAATAATGGACATAATATGTCTAATTTCTTAAATATTGAACGTGGAGTAAGACGATGGTATCCTATTTCACCTTACAACTTTATATCTGCCATTGAGATACTACCATTAAAGATACTGACAGACAATTACACAATGAAGATATACACAACTCTGGGGCGGATGTTTCATCTCTTCTCCTGCTATCTGACTTTTACATATACATCCTTCTTTCAATATAAATATAATAAATGCACGTGTATAACCTATATAGTTTAACTGTAATTTATACTATATTTAACTTGTATTTGTTAATTTTATATGAAAACTATCAAAACAAATTAAACAGTTTCTAGCATACAAAACTGGACACTCACATGAAGTGTTTTAACAGAATATCTGAAAACAAACCTGAATCACATCTGACATTAAACTTAGTGAAGTAAAGATGGAAATAACGTCTCTTAATATGAATGGTCCATATTTCTTGTAAGTGCGATTGTGGAATATTGAATCTTGACAGTGAAGATAGGTGCATCATCGGTAGACTACAGTATTCACGTCGTTCTCTAGGTAGTGCAGTGTCCTCGTGTAGAGAATAACATGATGGAACAACTGCAGATAAAACATGACAGAGCAACTAATAATACAAACATGAATGGAGGATTTGGTAACGGAGCAACTGTAAACAAATACACGAAGACACAACAGAAAACAAAAACATGAATGTACAACTGTAAACAAAACCAAAATGAATAAACATTTGAAAACAAAACCATTAATGTACAACTGAAAACGAAACCAAAATGAATAAACATTTGAAAACAAAAACATTAATGTACAACTGAAAACAAAACCAAAATGAATAAACATTTGAAAACAAAAACATTAATGTACAACTGAAAACAAAACCAAAATGAATAAACATCAAAAACGAACGAAAACATGACAACACAACTGCAAGCAAAATCAGAATGACTCAACTGAAAAGAAACATATTTATTTATTAGCTTGTTGAGTTTTGTTTTCCTTGAAAAGGGTTTTTTCTACCGAAAATTCGGATGTATATATTCGGACCAAATAAATGTGTTTGTTTATGATAGTGTCACCCCTATTTAAAGCCATTTCTGACTTATGAGACACCTCTTTTTTTTATGAACATCAGTACTTTCCGAATAATATGCGTGTATGCCAGACGCCAGGCTGGTAGGAAACCGGTAACCATTATTTAACTAGCTGGCGGCTCACTAAACGGCTATATCAGAATGAACCCCTGACGGGATTCGGACCTTCGACATCTCGTTACGTAGGAGAACGCCTTATTAACCACTAGTGCACAGACACGGTTATACATGTATACACTTAATAACACATACGAAAAAACGAAATAACGTTTATTCCAGCAATTCCTCAATGCAATTATAAAAATTACACATGTATCCGTCTGAAAATACATCCTTGGCCAGTTCAATGTACGAGGAATACACATTGCAACAGTTTTGTTTTGAAATTTGGAAACGATTTATGTATTTGACATGCATATATTACCTTGACTCCCAACGTTGACTTTAAATCCAGTACCCTGTACTGTTTTCCTGGACATGACGCGGCATGACGTAAATGTCATGACGACATAGAAGGCTTTGGTTTCTAAGAGAGATACAAGACTGTTGAATTTGTTGTAAATGTACAATCCTGTGCCGACGGAATACTTGTCCGTAACCACCAATCTGTCTTCACATGCATTCTCGATAGCATCTGAGGTTTCCTGTCGATCAACAAGTATATGAGGAAACTGGGTTATTGTTGCAGCACATTATAATGCTATCAATACATGTCTTGCTAGGTTCAGTTATATTCAACATAATATACATTGACATTCTCGATTAGTATTCAACATACTGTACATTGACATACTCGATTAGTATTCAACATAATATACATTGACATACTCGATTAGTATTCAACATAATATACAATGACATACTCGATTAGTATTCAACATAATATACATTGACATTCTCGAATAGTATTAAACATAATATACATTGACATACTCGATTAGTATTCAACATAATATACAATGACATACTCGATTAGTATTCAGCATAATATACATTGACATACTCGATTAGTATTCAACATAATATACAATGACATTCTCGATTAGTATTCAGTAAAATATACATGTACATACTCGATTAGTATTCAACATAATATACATTGACATACTCGATTAGTATTCATCATACTATACATTGACATTCTCGATTAGTATTCAACATAATATACAATGACATTCTCGATTAGTATTCAACATAATATACAATGACATACTCGATTAGTATTCAGTAAAATATACATGTACATACTCGATTAGTATTCAACATAATATACATTGACATTCTCGATTAGTATTCAGTAAAATATACATGTACATACTCGATTAGTATTCAACATAATATACATGTACATATTGATTAGTTTTCAACATAACCCTATTATCCACTTACCGGGTAAATATTAAATGATACATGTGTAAATATCATATTGATATATGCGTGTCGAGGAAAGTCAATGATCCATGTGTAAGTCACTCCCCCACGATAGTATACCGGGTAGCCAATGCTGGTAATAACGGATGCTTGTTTCAGTATGTGTAGATTAGCTATTGTCTGATAATGTTCGTGATTATTAACAATGTCTGGTGTCACATCAGCCTCAAATAGTTGTGGGAGGTCTAGTGTATCTGAAAACAGTAACACACGTACTAGATATTGCACAGTACTTCCATTATGTCCCGTATATAATGTGTATAAGCATCGTTGTTTTGATAATCAATTTTAACAAGCGAGCCTTCGAGCCTTAGATATGATGGCATCCTCGGAATCGAAGTTCCAAGTTCGAACCCCGTTGGAACCGTCCGCGGTGGTGGTTTGCTTACTATAGACACTTATAATACATTTAAATCCACACTTCCTCTTCGCTCTTCATCAAGGCGATGGATTCTACCAGTAATATTAAACAATGTCTTAGAACTTGATTCTAACTGAAATAAATTAGTATGAACTATTATAATAAGTGTATGGTTTTTTGTTGCTTACTTTAGTTAAATAGTGTTTTAGTCCCTTGGATATTTGCACAGCAAATGTTAAAACAAATGCGTGGGTTTCTAAATAAATATATTTATAGAGGTACAACTACCTTGTTGGAGTTACTAAGCTTACATAATGGAGAAGTGGTAAAGTGGTTCGTGAAGGCCATATCTATAGATGACCTTGACCTTGCTTTGTTGTTCTTTGTCTATATAAAGCGGCCATTTTGTTTTTGGAGGAGCCAATTTTGTTAACAAAATTTCGCGTAGGTATACGGGGAGTTTTAACACTTTTGTGTCGAAGGGTCTGTCCAGAGACAGTGTAGGTGGACGAGGAGAGTGAATTATTTTAAATAGAATGCTAGCTGTTGATCAAAATCGTTGAACAATAGAATCAATCCGTTAAAGGGAGGTAATTAACAAACAATCAACAATTAACAGTATGTCCTTCCTAAAATAATTGTGTGGATGTATTCAAAAACATGGCCATCCTAAAATAACTTCTTGATGATGAGTGCCCATCCTAAAATAACTTCTTCATGACTCATCCAGAAAACATGTCTAGTCATGTCTGGGGAGCTAACTCATATTTAGAATATGATGCCATTCAACATGTCTGGGCATGTTGGATTAATTACATCCGATTGATCATACTATACTTAGATAATGAACAATGTTAAATGGAATGAGGCAAGAAATGACTCAACTTGTTAAAAATTCTGTACTAGGTTTGATTTGCACTATCATAGACCTATACGCACAGCTGTTGATTTGTATAGGACTCCATGGTGGGGATAGCAAAATCAGAAAAGAGTCCTATAATAGGGGGTCTGTAATGACTCTGAAGCCGACTTCTCATTTTCAACGGTGTTCTAAACGTGCATGTTGCTTCGGGGATGTTATCAATGTATTAGGTATAAAGCGCGATCAACAAATACAATAGGTCTACGTGTTATTTAAACATATCTTTTATATTCATTCCATAGCAATACATTAAATAATGTGTATGTACACTTTGCATATAATTGTAATTATTAAGTAGATACAAACTATACACATTTTTGAACATACAAATGTGTTTAAATTGTTTCAGCATCAATGAAGAATATTAACAATAATGCGAATAACCATATTTAATTATGTATACACGTAATGTCTATTGTAACACACAAAAACACAAAAAGTATACATATTATGCTACAATTGACATTAATAGCAATTATTTTACTAAATCAGATTCTGAAATCCACTGGTCCATGGATTTGGGGTACAATTTCCAATGAACGAAGTATTGTTTATTCCGTCCCTTGCCACGTGTTTTAAGGATTTTTTCAATCTTAAAGTTTTGATCAGGGTCAAATTGTACTTTCTGTAGTTCACTCTGATAGAATGTTCCTTTGATATCCTCATTTCTTAAGTCACGTAGCCTGTACACGGGAATATTTCCTCTATAATAACGTCTGGGGATCAAGAAGACTTCACCCGAGTACGTCTGATCATATGCACGAGTAAACATATTTCTCAAATATGTGATTCTAACATGATAACCAATCTAATATGTGAATCGTCTGCGTGCCTCTGGTTTTATTCCGGGCTTATTCTGTGCAAAGTACGTTGCAAGCCGGACCTCTTCTACATTGTTGGCGTTCACACTAGCAGGAGTCATTGCAATTGCTATGTGATATGTAGTGTTATAACTCTCTGCTACACTTTGTAATATGGCCAGATAATTATAGTTATTTTTGTAAGTGAAATGACGGCAAGTCTTAACTTTATCGTCAATATTGCTCTTTCGGACGTGGAGGCCTTCGTTTCATTCTGGTTTGGAAAGTATGTCACATCATTCTTCATTAATTGCTGAACGACATTGGCTTTGAACTCTTGCCCTGAAATATTTAAAACAATTATTAGTAATACTTCATAATCTTCATAATAGCATATTAATTTATATCCATAGGTTTTTAAGTTGTTTATATAAAGTACAGATATGGGTTAAAGAAATCGTTTTGATAGCTATGATTTTGCTTGATGTAAAGACATATACATATCAAACATACCTTTATCTGTGATGAACTTCTTTGGTATACATCCTGATATTTTAAATATGTCCTGGACTGCCTCTTCCACATCTTATCCAGTTTTACTTTGTAATGTTCTCAACCATACGTATTTGGAGAATGTGTCAATGACGAGTAGAATATATTTGGAGCCTTGGTTCCACCGCGCATATTTGACCATATCCATGAGGTCAGCCATCCATAAATCGTCTTTGCCGGCACTGACTATGTGATTTCTTTGGAAGCGTCGTCTAACTGGTTTATGGAGGCTATACGTTTCCTGATTGTGTAGAAAAGTCCGAATGCGGTGTATACCGGTGTTGTATTTTCCTTCATCTTTCACCACTATGTATTATTTTTGATGGCCAGCAAAAATTCCGGGATGCGATGGATTAAAGTATATTTTCTTTAAATATTCCTCCCACGGAGCCATGACTGCACACATCTGTGACATATGTACAAATGAAGAGATATGTATATGTGACGGATACTTATTGTTCCTCACTATCGCTGCTTTCAGGTTCACTTTCCTCATTACGGTCTTCGTCTTCAGACATGTCAAATAAATCCTGAAATTGTGGCTTATGTTTGCGCAGGACTCGTTTTACTGCCGAAGTTAGACTGACGCCTTTTATACGCAACGAATCTATTTCCGACACAATATACCGGTGTAGGTTACTTGTCTCGAATGGTACAATGTAACTTTCCAGTAACTCGTGGTACAATTCTATGAAGTGACGTTGGTCGTAGTGCCATACGTTCTTCGGCCGTCTGTACGGCATCATCCTCTGTCTCTCCATTGGCGATATATTGATCGTACAGTTGGCTATATTTGTCTTCTCCCCTAACTGTGGCCGTACTCCAAAGCTTCAGATACGCCTCGTTATCTTCATCGTCTTCATAGTTGTCAATTTGTTTCATTTTCCTCACTTTTAAAATATGTTCACCGCTGTCACTATTTTCTAGTTTCCTCTTTTTAGTCACTGGCTCTTCATTCTCAGGACACACCCCACATTTAATATGTCGTTGCACATCGTGTGTTGTGTCGAACAATAATCCACAATCGTCGCAAGCGTGTCCTTTATCAGCCATGTTATCTGATGCTTATTCTGCTCTAATATTTTCTTCACCGATGTGCACTGAAATATCTCTTCTTGCACATGCTTTAGCCCATGATGTCTTAACATATTATCTCTCCTCGAAAAGCACTGATTACAGTCTGGACAGTTTGCAGATTACATGTTGCTTCATTCGCTGCTGACTGCACAATGATACATAATAACTGAGAAAGCGTATTTACTATATCACTTTTATGTTCAATCAATTGACATGCCTCGTTGATTTACAAACAAACGTACATACTACCTCCTTGTTCCTTCGCTATGACCAATCAAAATTATTTTATTTATTGATAGCCAATCAAAATCCCTTAACTTAATATTCACGGCGCATGCGCAATAATATGAGTTGATATAGCATGTGCTCATAACAGTAAATTTATTTTCAGCTTGAGAGTCAACGTCATTGAAGTGAAATAGAACAAAGTGCTTCTACGAAATACGGATAAATTATTTATAGCATTCAATTTGGCAGTTGTGCATAAAATGTACCGATTATTTATGTACATTAGTCTCGCCTGGCTATTTGTAGTCTAGATAAAGCCAGATAAGGTACCTATAAACTAAAATAAAACAAATGTGTGCGAAGTGTCTGTAAACAGTTAAATGTACCAATCATTCATATTTAGAGGCATATTTGAACTATAAAGTATGTTACTTACACCGCTACCAATTAACGCACATTGCTTAGCATTTACACACGTATTGTTCTGATTTCAGACCATCATCAATCATGAAGTTCAAATGTCCAGAGTGTGAGTTTGTTGCAGACAAGAAGAGTCAGTTGCTACAGCATCAACGTACCGTCAATCACTGGAGAAGTTTCAGGTGCGATATTTGTAATGCTAGATTCACAAGAAAATCAAACATGGATCGACATAAGAATAGCACAAGAATATGAACACTGTCCATTGTACAGAATGTGGTCGTGCTTTTACTCGTCCGGATAATCTACAGCGGCACATGCATGAAAGGCATCAGATCGGATATGGAGAAAAGAGGCCGACAGAAGAAGAATATACTCGTGTTGCGAAACGACTTCGTAAAGACGATGATCCAAGATGATGCTATAACATGTCAAAGATTAAAGAGCAGCATATGCATACATTTAAAACGACAGCGTCCACCTATAAGATCAACGTCAAAGAGATAGATATAGAGAATGATGTGCTGACAATGCTGAAGAAACAATTCTCGGCAAGCACGAGAATTGGCATAGAATACGCGCTGGGTGTGGCTTACAAAGACAAATGGCCGAGCAATTACACACACAAGCTGACGTGGCGTTTGGTCAATGCGGCATCCATGATATACAAAGGTTTCAGGATGTATTACAGGGTTACCAGATACTCGCCGTATCCAAGGACAACTTCAATGGGATTATTTACAAGGGACATGAATCTGATAGGAAGATATTTTATACTACAGTTACAATCACTACGATATTATAACCAGTATGGCTGCGTTTCTGTCGAGGAATTACTACTGTACCAAGTGCAACAATGGATACGATCACAAGGAGCGTCACAAGTGCAATGATATATGTTACGTGTGCCGTTAAATTCATGAGCCGAGCGAACATAGTTGGATCTATTGCGAGATCTGCAACCGTTATTTTCGCGGTCATGAATGCTTGGAACTCCACACGAAGTCAACTGCAAAGGCTAACTCAACATGTGTAAATTATGACAGATGCGAAGATTGTGGGCGAACTGTCAACAGGTCATTGAGTAAAAAGCCTCATGTGTGTGGAAATGTATATTGTAAAGATTTCTTTGATCAAAATCACCGATGCTATATGTTACCGGAAGAGGAGATGCAATTCAATGACCCGATGTCCATCGAAGAAAAACTTTCTGGTGACAAGACATCGACGTATATATTCTTCGATTTCGAATGTACACAAGAAGACTAATTGCACTGTGAGAAAGGTTATACACCGAACGATGAAGGGAAATGTCAACACTGTTTGAAATCGAATTGCGGATCATTTGAACATATAAAAAACGTATGCGTGGCGCATAAAGTCTGTTCCACATGTATGGATGAATCTATTACCAGTTCATGTGAAGAATGTGGCGAAAAGGAACTAGTATTCTCAGGGCCAAACACAACCAATGACGTTTTTAGCTGGCTTTTATCTGGTGCTAATAATGGCGCTATTGTTCTATGTCACAATTACCAAGGGTACGACTCCTACCCTATTCTACAATACTTGTACAAGAACGGAATTCGTCCGGATATCATACCTAATGGAGCTAAGGTAATGTGTTTGACCGTATCTCAATGCGATATAAAAATGATGGACAAACTTAATTTCCTACCTATGGCACTTGCCAAGTTACCGTCGGCATTTGGAATCACAGAAATAAAAAAGGGTATTTCCTCCACTTTTTCAACCGGAAAGAGAACCAGAATCGCGTATTAGATAGATTGCCGGCTATCCAATGTTACAACCCCGATTCAATGAAGCCTGCAGATAGACGGGTTTTTATGCAATGGTACGAAGAGCATCAATATGACCGATTTGACTTCAATGCCGAACTACTGGCGTATTGTAAGTCGGATGTTGACATCCTACAACGATGTAGCCTTGCCTTTAGAGACCATTTCATTGAGGTAACCGACTTAGATCCATTTGAGTAGTCCATTACCATAGCTTCGGTGTGCCAGAGAGTTTTTAGAGTCAATTTCCTACAGAGGGATAACATCGGTATCATACCCCACCATGGTTACACACCTAACCACAATCAATCGCTCAAGGCAATGAGATGGTTACAATGGGTGTCCTACAATGAAGGAATAGCCATACAGCATGCCAAAAATGGAGGTGAAGTACGTATCGGAACCTACTTGGTAGACGGTTACTTCGAAACAGAGGCAGGATAAAAGGTTGTTTTTGAGTTTCACGGAGATTTCTGGCACGGTAATCCGAAGCTGTATTCGGATAGTTCTGTCCACCCTGTTAGTGGCAAGACAATGGGAGATCTCTATCAAGCCACATTGGATAAGAAACGATACCTAGAAGATTTGGGATACACGTATAGATGCATATGGGGTCCGACTTTGATAATCAACTGCAGCGTCATGAGTGGTTTTGTCTTCAATCTAGCGCATGTGCATCCCGATGCCTTCTTTGGGGGTCGCACGGAAGCATTTACTTTTCTCAAAGAAGCCTCCGATGTCGAAAATATACATTACTTCGATGTCACGTCTTTGTATCCATTCATCAATAAAACGGGCAAGCTACCGTTGGGACACCCTATGATCATCACGGAAAGGTTTGGCGACATACACGAGTACGAGGGTCTGATTAAGTGTAAAATGCTACCTCCGAGAAATCTCTTTATTCCTGTTCTACCTTGCAAGATGAATAACAAATTGATGTTTAGTTTATGCAGATCATGCACCGTAACCCAGCAACAAGAGAAATGCAATCACAGTGACGACGAACGGGCCTTTATAGGTACATGGGTTACTGATGAGTTGAAGAAAGCTATTGACAAGGGCTATCGGGTGATTTCCATTTATGAAGTATGGCATTTTGATGACATATCGCAGTACAACCCGCTCACGAAACAAGGAGGTATTTTTTACAGACTATATCAACACTTTCTTGAAAATCAAGCAAGAGGCAGGTGGTTGGCCCAAGTGGTGTACGACGGAAAAAGAGAAACACGACTATATCGAGCAGTACCACCAACAAGAAAGGATTCGCTTAAGCTACGAAAATATTCGCACAAATCCGAGATTGAGGGCCCTGGCCAAGCTGATGTTGAATTCGTTCTGGTGGAAGTTTGAACAACGTCCTAACGTGATCGACGAACCTTCTGTATATTTTGAGAAGCTGACTAGTGATAAGGAAGAAATGACAGCGGTCAATTACATATCTGAGGACAGGGTCGAAATGCGGTGGAAGTACAAAGAGGAATTTGTGTAAACTTCCGGTAAAGTGAACATGGTAGTCGCTGCCTACACCACGGCCCAGGCGCGATTGAAATTGTATAGTTATTTGGAACGACTTGGAGAGAGGGCATTATATGCTGACACAGATTCCATTGTCTTCACTGCTAAACCCGATGAATGGATGCCGCCTTTATGTGATTATTTGGGAGATCTGACTGACGAAGAGCCTAATAATCGTATATTGGCTTTCGTCACAGGATTTCCCAAAAAGTACATGTATAAGCTGGAGAAACCCACAAAAGAGAACGGTTCGGATACGGTCTGCAAAGTCAGAGGCATTACCTTAAACTTTAAAAAACATCTCGTTGTCACACACGAAACCATGAGACGTATGCTAGAACAATACGTCAGTGAGAAGAAGGTATTGACAGAGACAGTCACTGACAATTATAAGATATGCAGAGACAATGTCAACAAACGACTGATGACACAGTTGCAAAATAAAAAGTACCGCAATGTGTTTGACAAACGGGTTGTCGAGGACAATTGTATTACGTACCCCTATGGCTACTGATGGTGACCTCCAAACCGTGTAAATACAGTACCGTACATATGTGTACGTTTTATTATACGTTATGATTCAATTATATATCGGTCTTGTTTAAAGCCATCAAACTGATTTGTATGTCATGTATGTGAACCATTGTTTGTGCTATAATTATGTATGTTTTTAACATGCAAACACGTTGTAGTAAATTGTATTAAAAGTAGCGTTATAAATAAACACAAAACATGTATTTCCTTCTTGTTGTTTAAGTTACTATTGATGATGGATGATAAACATATATTATCTGTTATTACACTTATCATCTTATTATTGGTCACGTCCACTTGCAGAGTGTCCAAGACATAGAAAAGATAACAATTATAATCCAATTACATTCTGATAGCAATCGAACCATACAACATCATTTATTAACCTATATGGTGTACGAGGTGCTAGCTTGTTCATTAAAAATAACCTAAATAGTCAAAGAGACCGTTAACCTATATGATATGGCTGTACATTCCCTGCATGTCCTACCATAGTTAGACGGTGGGCTCGCTTTCTACTTATATCGAAATGATGATATATCCGTAACATGTACCATATATATGCTCATGCTGTTATGTGAATATGCACCTCGTCCACCTACACGATCTCTGGCAGACCCTTCGACTCAAAAGTGTTAAAACTCCCCGTATACATACACGAACATTTTCTTAAAAATGTGGCTCCTCCAAAAACAAAATGGCCGCTGTATATAGACAAAGAACAAATAAGCAAGGTCATCTATAGATATGGCCTTCACTACTCTTCATCAAGGCGATGGATTCTACCAGTAATATTAAACAATGTCTTAGAACTTGATTCTAACTGAAATAAATTAGTATGAACTATTATAATAAGTGTATGGTTTTTTGCTTATATTAGTTAAATAGTTTTTCTGTCCCTTGGATATTTGGACAGCAAATGTTAATACAAATTCGTGGGTTTCTAAATAAATATACTTATACATGTACAACTACCTTGTTGGAGTTACTAAACTTATATAATGGAGAAGTGGTAACGTGGTTCGAATCACAACGGTGTAATTCTGGAAAGCTGGCATGTGGAAGGTCGGTGGATATACCAGGGAGTTTACAATGCTGCTCGGAGGGGCACTCTGTGTATATCTACATAGAGTTGGAGAGTGGAAGGTCGGTGGATATACTAGGCAGTTTACAATACTGCTCGGAGGGGCACTCTGTGTATATCTACAGAGAGCTGGAGAGTGGAAGGTCGGTGGATATACCAGGCAGTTTACAATACTGCTCGGAGGGGCACTCTGTGTATATCTACAGAGATGGAAGGTCGGTGGATATACCAGGCAGTTTACAATGCTGCTCGGAGGGGCACTCTGTGTATATCTACAGAGATGGAAGGTCGGTGGATATACCAGGGAGTTACAATGCTGCTCGGAGGGGAACTCTGTGTATATCTACAGAGAGCTGGAGAGTGGAAGGTCGGTGGATATACCAGGCAGTTTACAATGCTGCTCGGAGGGGCACTCTGTGTATATCTACATAGAGTTGGAGAGTGGAAGGTCGGTGGATATACCAGGCAGTTTACAATACTGCTCGGAGGGGCACTATGTGTATATCTACAGAGATGGAAGGTCGGTGGATATACCAGGCAGTTTACAATACGGCTCGGAGGGCCCTCTGTGTATATATACAGAGAGCTGGCTTGGGGAAGGTCGGTGGATATACCAGGCAGTTTACAATACTGCTAGGAGGGGCACTCTGTGTATATCTACAGAGAGCTGGCATGTGGAAGGTCGGTGGATATACCAGGGAGTTTACAATACTGCTAGGAGGGGCACTCTGTGTATATCTACAGAGAGCTGGAGAGTTGATGTATGGCTTACGCAGTTGGTGCGACTTTAATCCCCACAAACCAAACGACTAACGTATAATGACAGGTGTATATAACTATTTATTTAGCTGCACTATTCTGAGATGTTTGCTGGTACTGGGTATTTATGACATTTTACCTTGATTTCTACACCCGTGGAGCTCAAAACTAATACAATTCGCAGCTGGTTCCATTGCCTGTGTGATGTATATCTTGACATATCTCGCAGTAATCGATTCATGAAAGAATGTCTGAGGCGTGTGCATAGGTAGAAATATGTCGACATTGAATGTCTGAAAGAAACATAGAACATTGTGCATGTATATACATGTATGAAAGAGAACATGCAACATTGGGCTAGTATGCACATGTATGGCAAACACACGCAACATTGTACATGTATATACATGTATGAAAGAAACAAGCAACATTGTGCATGTATATACATGTATGAAAGAAACACGCAGCATCGTGCATGTATATACATATATGAAAGAAATACGCAACACTGTGCATGTATATACATGTAAGAAAGAAACACGCAGCATCGTCCATGTATATACATATATGAAAGAAATACGCAACACTGTGCATGTATATACATGTATGACAGAAACACACAACATTGTGCATGTATATACATATATGAAAGAAACACACACCATTGTGCATGTATTCACATGTATGAAAGAAACACACAACATTGTTTTAGTATATACCTGTAGGGTTCACCTTTTCAGAACCGTAATACCTGCTGGAATCAAACCCAGAACCGTAATACCTGCTGGAATCAAACCCAGACCCGTAATACCTGCTGGAATCAACGCCAGACCCGTCATACCTGCTGGAACCAACCCCAGACCCGTAATACCTGCTGGAACCAACCCCAGACCCGTAATACCTGCTGGAATCAAACCCAGAACCTTCATACCTGCTGGAACCAACCCCAGACCCGTAATACCTGCTGGAATCAAACCCAGACCCGTAATACCTGCTGGAATCAAACCCAGAACCGTAATACCTGCTGGAACCAACCACAGACCCGTAATACCTGCTGGAACCAACCCCAGACCCGTCATACCTGCTGGAATCAAACCCAGACCCGTAATACCTGCTGGAACCAACCCCAGACCCGTAATACCTGCTGGAATCAAACCCAGAACCTTCATACCTGCTGGAACCAACCCCAGACCCGTAATACCTGCTGTAATCAAACCCAGACCCGTCATACCTGCTGGAATCAAACCCAGAACCGTCATACCTGCTGTAATCAAACCCGGACCCGTCATACCTGCTGGAATCAAACTCAGACCCGTAATACCTGCTGGAACCAACCCCATACCCGTAATACCTGCTGTAGTCAAACCCAGACCCGTCGTACCTGCTGTAACAAATCCCAGAACCGTCATACCTGCTGGAATCAAACCCAGAACCGTCATACCTGCTGGAATCAAACCCAGAACCGTCATACCTGACGGAATCAAACCCAGAACCGTCATACCTGCTGGAATCAAACCCAGACCCGTCATACATGCTGGAATCAAACCCAGAACCGTCATACCTGCTGGAATCAAACCCAGAACTGTCATACCTGCTGAAATCAAATCCAGAACCGTCATACCTGCCGGAATCAAACCCAGAACCGTCATACCTGCTGGAATCAAACCCAGAACCGTTATACCTGCCGTAATCAAACCCAGAACCGTCATACCTGCTGTAACAAATCCCAGAACCGTAATATCTGCTGAAACTTAGAATTAGTGCTCACCTTTTCTGATTTATAAGCATTAGTATTTCCCGAATCATCATATGCTGCCAGGCTGAGTGCCAGACTAATGTGCAATCGGTACTCATTATTTAACTAGCTTACGACTTACCAATCGGCCACATCAGAATGAACATCTGACGAGGTTCGAAGCTTCGACGTCCAGCTTCAAAAACGGACGCATTTCAGATTAGGCCACGGAGACGGTATATATAGTACTTTTATTCACATATATATATTGAACTATAACACAGACATGGATAAAACACAACAATAAAAACTGACATGTATTAAAACCAAATAAGTTTTTATAAAGTACCTCATTTGTATAAATCTCAGAATTGGTGTCATTAATGTCCGAACTGTATGATAACACAATTGTACGGATTCCCGTAGGTTGGTACTTCAGTGTATATTTAATACCCAGAATATAGTTGTGCAAATATCCCTCGTTAAATACAGTTATGCCTTCAAATGTTGTGGCTGTAATCATGTCAATCTAAAAATGATAATGCACAGAGATGGCACGAGTTAATCCAATAGCTTATTATTCCATTCATTCACGGTAAAATTAAGCACAAACTCTAACATCACTCAGTCCAAAGTCCAAGCCAGTTAATTGCAATATCTCTGACAACACCAGGTCCAATGTCCAAGCCAGTTAATTGCAAGATTTCTGACAGCACACGGTCCAAAGTCCAAGCCAATTAATTGCAAGATCTCTGACAGCACATGGTCCAAAGTCCAAGCCAGTTAATTGCAAGATCTCTGACAACACCCGGACCAATGTCCAAGGTCTCAGAGAGCACCCAGTCAACAATCCATTATTAATATTATATATTTATTTCTGTCTCATCAATGTACAGTATATACATTTCAATTTATATTATAGCACATACATTGCACATAGCCATTATACAAATGAGAATTATAACAATCGCTATTCATGACACTAAAAAATATTTAAAATATATTTTCTAAGATTCTGGCCATGCTCTCTGACATATCCCGTTACAAAGCATAACACCTCTAGATAGGCCCATAGCATTAGCTATCCTACAACACATAGATAGGCCCATAGCACAAGCTATCTTACAACACATAGATAGGCCCATAGCACAAGGTATCTTACAACACACAGGTACGTCCATAACATAGGGTATCTTACAACACATAGATAGGCCATAGCACACGGTATCTTACAACAATGACGTAGGTCCATAACAACACAGGGTATCTTACAACACATATATAGGCCCATAGCAAAAGGTATTTTACAACACACAGGTAGGTCCATAACACAAGGTATCTTAAAACACATAGATAGCCCATAGCACAATGTATCTTACAACACAGGTAGGTCCATAACACACGGAATCTTACTACACACAGGTATGTCCATAACACAAGGTATCTGACAACACACAGGTAGGTCCATAACACAAGGTATCTTACAACACACAGGTATGTCCAGAACACAAGGTATTTTACAACACACAGGTAGGTCCATAACACACGGTATCTTAAAACACATATATAGCCCATAGCACAATGTATCTTACAACACACAGGTAGGTCCATAACACACGGAATCTTACAACACACAGGTATGTCCATAACACAAGGTATCTGACAACACACAGGTAGGTCCATAACACAAGGTATATTACAACACACAGGTATGTCCAGAGCACAAGGTATCTTACAACACACAGGTATGTCCATAACACAAGGTATCTTACAACACACAGGTAGGTCTATAACACAAGGTATCTTACAACGCACAGGTATGTCCATAACACAGGGTATCTTACAACACAAAGGTAGGTCCATAACACAAGGTATCTTACAACACACAGGTAGTTCCATAACACAGGGTATCTTACAATACACAGGTAGGTCCATAACACAAGGTATCTTACAACACACAGGTAGGTCCATAACACAGGGTATCTTACAACACACATGTAGGTCCATAACACAATGTATCTGACAAGACATAGATAGGCCCATAGCACAAGGTATCTTACAACACTAAGGTAGCCTATAACACAAGGTGTCTGACAACACACAGGTAGGTCCATAACACAAGGTATCTGATAAAACACAGGTAGGTCCATAACACAAGGTATCATACAACACACAGGTAGGTCCATAACACAAGGCATCTTACAACACACAGGTAGGTCCATAACACAAGGTATCTTACAACACACAGGTAGGTCCATAACACAAGGTATCTTACAACACACATGTGGGTCCATAACACAAGGTATCTTACAACAAGCAGGTAGGTCCATAACACAATGTATCTTACAACACACAGGTAGGTCCATATCACACGAAATCGTATAACAATCAGGTAGTCACATAACACAAGGTATCCTACAACAAATATATATGCCTATAACACAGGGTATCTTACAACAAACAGGTAGGTCCATAACACAAGGTATCTTACGACGCACAGGTAGGTCCATAACACACGGTATCTTACTACAAACAGGTAGGTCCATAACAATAGGTATCCAACAACACAAAGTTAGGTCCATAACACAAGGTATCTTACAACACACAGGTAGGTCCATAACACAGGGTATCCTACAACACAAAGGTAGGCCTATAACACAAGGTATGCTACAACACAAAGGTAGGTCCATAACACACGAAATCGTATAACAATCAGGTAGTCACATAACACAAGGTATCTTACAACACACAGGTATGCCTATAACACAGGGTATCTTACAACACACAGGTAGGTCCATAACACAAGGTATCTTACAACACACAGGTAGGTCCATAACACAGGGTATCTTACAACACACAGGTAGGTCCATAACACAAGGTATCTTACAACACACAGGTAGGTCCATAACACAAGTTATCTTACAACACACAGGTAGGTCCATAACACGGTATCTTACAACATACAGGTAGGTCCATAACACAAGGTATCTTACAACACACAGGTAGGTCCATAACACAAGTTATCTTACAACACACAGGTAGGTCCATAACACAGGGTATCTTACAACAAACAGGTAGGTCCATAACACAGGGTATCTTACAACATAAAGGTAGGTCCATAACACAAGATATCTTACAATACACAGGTATGTCCATAACACAGGGTATCTTACAACACACAGGTAGGTCCATAACATAGGGTATCTTACAACACACAGGTAGGTCCATAACACAATGTATCTGACAAGACATAGATAGGCCCATAGCACAAGGTATCTTACAACACTAAGGTAGCCTATAACACAAAGTGTCTGACAACACACAGGTAGGTCCATAACACAAGGTATCTGATAAAACAAAGGTAGGTCCATAACACAAGGTGTCATACAGCACACAGGTAGTTCCATAACACAAGGCATCTTACAACACACAGGTAGGTCCATAACACAAGGTATCTTACAACACACAGGTAGGTCCATAACACAAGGTATCTTACAACACACATGTGGGTCCATAACACAAGGTATCTTACAACAAGCAGGTAGGTCCATAACACAATGTATCTTACAACACACACGTAGGTCCATAACACACGAAATCGTATAACAATCAGGTAGTCACATAACACAAGGTATCCTACAACACATAGATATGCCTATAACACAGGGTATCTTACAACAAACAGGTAGGTCCATAACACAAGGTATCTTACAACACACAGGTAGGTCCATAACACAGGGTATCTTACAACACAAAGGTAGGCCTATAACACAAGGTATCTTACAACACAAAGGTAGGTACATAACACAGGGTATCTTACAACACACAGGTAAGCCTATAACACGGGGTATCTTACAACACACAGGTATGTCCATAATTCAGGGTGTCATACAACACACAGGTAGGTCCATAACACAAGGTATCTTACAACATACAGGTAGGTCCATAACACAGGGTATCTTACAACACACAGGTAGGTCCATAACACAAGGTATCTTACAACACACAGGTAGGTCCATAACAAAAGTTATCTTACAACACACAGGTAGGTCCATAACACGGTATCTTACAACACACAGGTAGGTCCATAACACAATGTATCTTACAATACACAGGTAGGTCCATAACACATGTTATCTTACAACACACAGCTAGGTCCATAACACAGGGTATCTTACAACATAAAGATAGGTCCATAACACAAGGTATCCTACAATACACAGGTAGGTCCATAACACATGGTATCTTACAACACACAGGTATGTCCATAACACAGGGTATCTTACAACACACAGGTAGGTCCATAACATAGGGTATCTTACAACACACAGGTAGGTCCATAACACAATGTATCTGACAAGACATAGATAGGCCCATAGCACAAGGTATCTTACAACACTAAGGTAGCCTATAACACAATGTGTCTGACAACACACAGGTAGGTCCATAACACAAGGTATCTGATAAAACACAGGTAGGTCCATAACACAAGGTATGATACAGCACACAGGTAGGTCCATAACACAAGGCATCTTACAATACACAGGTAGGTCCATAACACAAGGTATCTTACAACACACAGATAGGTCCATAACACAAGGTATCTTACAACACACATGTGGGTCCATAACACAAGGTATCTTACAACAAGCAGGTAGGTCCATAACACAATGTATCTTACAACACACACGTAGGTCCATAACACACGAAATCGTATAACAATCAGGTAGTCACATAATACAAGGTATCCTACAACACATAGATATGCCTAAAACACAGGGTATCTTACAACGCACAGGTAGGTCCATAACACAAGGTATCTTACAACGCACAGGTAGGTCCATAACACAAGGTATCTTACAACGCACAAGTAGGTCCATAACACACGGTATCTTACTACAAACAGATAGGTCCATAACACAAGGTATCTTACAACACAAAGTTAGGTCCATAACACAAGGTATCTTACAACACACAGGTAGGTCCATAACACAGGGTATCTTACAACACAAAGGTAGGCCTATAACACAAGGTATCTTACAACACAAAGGTAGGTACATAACACAGGGTATCTTACAACACACAGGTAAGCCTATAACACGGGGTATCTTACAACACACAGGTATGTCCATAATTCAGGGTGTCATACAACACACAGGTAGGTCCATAACACAAGGTATCTTACAACACACAGGTAGGTCCATAACACGGTATCTTACAACACACAGGTAGGTCCATAACACAAGGTATCTTAAAATACACAGGTAGGTCCATAACACATGTTATCTTACAAAACACAGGTAGGTCCATAACACAGGGTATCTTACAACATAAAGGTAGGTCCATAACACAAGGTATCTTACAACACACAGGTAGGTCCATAACACATGGTATCTTACAACACACAGGTAGGTCCATAACACAGGGTATCTTACAACACACAGGTAGGTCCATAACACAAGGTATCTTACAACACACAGGTAGGTCCATAACACAGGGTATCCTACAACACACAGGCAGGTCCATAACACACGAAATCGTATTACAATCAGGTAGGCCCATAACGCAAGGTATCTTACAACACATAGATAGGCCCATTACACACGGAATGTTACAAATCAAAGGTAAGCCTATAACGCAAGGTATCTTACAACACACAGGTAGGTCCATAACACAAGTTATCTGACAACACACAGGTATGTCCATAACACAGGATATCTTACAACACACAGGTAGGTCCATAGCACAGGGTATCGTACAACACACAGGTAGATCCATAACACAAGTTATCTTACAACACACAGGTGTGTCCGTAACACAACATATCTGACAACACACAGGTAGATCCATCACACAAGGTATCTGACAACACACAAAGCTCAGAATATATTACAGTACACGGTCGAAAGCTCAACGATATTAATGCACCGGTTCAAAGTTCTCTAACAACACATAAGTACATAACTCAAGCTATATAACCGTGACAGTACACATCCCAATCCCTCTTGCAGCACAAACATACTCGAGCCTTATTTACATATCCGGGCCACAATCCAAGCCATATTGCAGTACCAAGTCCAAAGCCCAACCTATACATTAGTGTCAGGCCCAAAGCCCAAACTCAATCACAGCACATGTTCCAAAGCCCATACTATATCACATCACCCGGGTTCAAAGTTCAAACTGTATCACAGCACCCGATCCGAAGCCCACACTATATCACAGCACCCGAATCAAAGCCCAAACTATATCACAGCACCCATTCCAATGCCCAAACTATATCATAGTACCCCATCCAAAGCCCAAAGTATCACAAACATCACAAACAAGGCTATCATATAGCAAAAACTATTATACAGCATATGGTCTAAAATCCAGTCTATATTGCAGTACCAGGCCCAAACAATAGCACCCGGTCCAATGCCACACCTCCATTAAATACGCCCGATCCAATGTGGAAGAGCAGTATTTCAGGTACAGATGGTCACCCGTATCAACCATCGACAATGTGCAAACAAACAGGATAGCTTCCTCATATAAACTAAGTCGACAGCTCAAATGGGATAGGAACCTACAGTTGTCAGAGACAAATGACTTGAAATATTACATTGTTATATTTCTGTAACAGTTGTTGTGCGTAAGACATACACTACTTAGTCATGTCAACCAATGTAGTTACACTCTATAAATAAAGACTTTACTTACTTAATTACTTACTACTAATATCAAAATGAAGAAATAAAGCACATATATGTATTCAGCTGCCTCGCGTAAATCTGCTAGTGGGTTTGGATATATAAAAACAAAATTAGATCCTCTCTATATCGCGAAGCGGCCTTCACTGTCGTGTGGTTAATGTCGATGAATTCAAGACAACTGCCCCTCACCGTTGTAGGTTCGTATCCAAGTTGGGTAGCGAATTATTGCATGCGACTTTAAACATAAACAACAAATAAAGTTGCGGTAGCATAATGCTACTTTACCATTATGTACTTTACCATAATATGTGGATTCTTGTCCGTCTTGGCAGCGCACCAAGCATAGGAAAATGGTCGTACTGCCGCAGCTTTATATTGCCTTGATGACGCTGATAGTTGTGTGGCCTGAATACTCCCGTCAGCCATTCCAAGATCTGTGTTACAATGCTTGCTTTCTTCTGTAACTAAGCAATTAGTGTCCGATTAGCGCAGTGGTTAGCACGCTCGGTACCCACCAATACCCGGAAGTATGTTCTATGGTATTGTGATGGCAGGATTGAACATGTGGGCTTACCTGACCACACATATACTTCCATCCGCGCAACTAGAGTGATTATTATAAGTAGTTAAACCTTTATTAGTAATCGTTGTATAATAAATCAAGTATAAACTTTAGAGTCATAATTCTACTACAAACAAGTATCATACTAAGATTATTATCTTTTTTTTCAATGTCCCATCTTTAGTACCAACCAATATCTGTCACATCTTCCATCCGCTCCAACACTCAACAATTTACTATATTGATATGAACCTATCCTTAGAACATAATGCACGCATCCACAAAGCGTTTAGAGTCAGCGTAAGGTCTCCAATGACGCACTGGCTGACAGGTTGAACAGTATGTTGTTTCAATGTATGAATGACGCTGTATGCCTGCCTGCCTGCCTGCCTGCCTGCCTGCCTGCCTGCCTGCCTGCCTGCCTGCCTGCCTGCCTGCCTGCCTGCCTGCCTGCCTGCCTGCCTGCCTGCCTGCCTGCCTGCCTGCCTGCCTGCCTGCCTGCCTGCCTGCCTTGCCTGCCTGCCTGCCTGCCTGCCTGCCCCTGCCTGCCTGCCCCTGCCTGCCTGCCTGCCCTGCCTGCCTTGCCTGCCCTGCCTGCCTTGCCCTGCCCTGCCTGCCTGCCTGCCCTGCCCTGCCTGCCTGCCTGCCTTGCCTGCCTGCCTTGCCTGCCTGCCTGCCTGCCTGCCTGCCTGCCCTGCCCTGCCTGCCCTGCCCTGCCCTGCCTGCCCTGCCTGCCTGCCTGCCTGCCTGCCTGCCTGCCTGCCTGCCTGCCTGCCTGCCTGCCTGCCTGCCTGCCTGCCTGCCTGCCTGCCTGCCTGCCTGCCTGCCTGCCTGCCTGCCTGCCTGCCTGCCTGCCTGCCTGCCTGCCTGCAATTCGTTTACATAACGTTGCTATAATTATGCATTTGATTATTTCATACCTGTACGAATATTTGATTCATTGGAAACTCTAAACGTTGTACCAAAGCAATCATTTATTCCGATATTATCAAGAAACATCGTGTCCGAATGTTATTAGAGAAACAATAAAACACAGTGTCCGAATGTTATTAAATAAACAATAAAACACAGTGTCCAAATGTCATTAAATAAACAATAAAACAGAGTCCGAATGTTATTAGATAAACAATAAAACACATTGTCCAAATGTTATTAAAGAAACAATAACACACAGAGTCCAAATGTTATTAAATAAACAATAAAACACAGTGTCCAAATGTTATTAAATAAACAATAAAACACATTGTCCAAATGTTATTAAATAAACAATAAAACACAGTGTCCGAATGTTATTAAATAAACAATAAAACAGAGTCCGAATGTTATTAAATAAACAATAAAACACAGTGTCCGAATGTTATTAAATAAACAATAAAACACAGTGTCCGAATGTTATTAAATAAACAAACACGGTGTCCGAATGTTATTAAATGAACAAACACACATTGTCCGAATGTTATTTAAATAAACAATAAACCACAGTGTCTGAACGTTATTAAATAAACAATAGCACACAGTGTCCGAATGTTATTAAATAAACAATAACACACAGTGTCCGAATGTTATTAAATAAACAATAAAACACAGTGTCCGAATGTTATTAAATAAACAATAAACCAAAGTGTCCGAATGTTATTAAATAAACAATAACACACAGTGTCCGAATGTTATTAAATAAACAATAAACCAGTGTCCGAATGTTATTAAATAAACAATAAACCACAGTGTCCGAATGTTATTAAATAAACAATATACCAACGTGTCCGAATGTTATTAAATAAACAATAAAACACAGTGTCCGAATGTTATTAAATAAACAATAAAACACAGTGTCCGAATGTTATTAAATAAACAATAACACACAGTGTCCGAATGTTATTAAATAAACAATAAACCACAGTGCCCGAATGTTATTAAATAAACAATAAAACTCAGTGTCCGAATGTTATTAAATAAACAAACACAGTGTCCGAATGTTATTAAATAAACAATAAAACACAGTGTCCGAATGTTATTAAATAAACAATAAAACACAATGTCCGAATGTTATTAAATAAACAAACACAGTGTCCGAATGTTATTGAATAAACAATAAAACACAGTGTCCGAATGTTATTAAATAACCAATAAAACACAGTGTCCGAATGTTATTAAATAAACAATAAAACACGGTGTCCAAATGTTATTAAATAAACAATAAAACACAGTGTCCGAATGTTATTGAATAAACAATAAACCACAGTGTCCGAATGTTATTGAATAAACAATAATTTAAAAACAAATCATACATAAATGTTCACGTGCCAAAACGTCCACCTTCAGAGGAAGCCAGTACGCACCAACATTACCGACAAGCTTGACATAGCGTCCATCCATATCCCTATAATACAAGTTCATGATTCAGCTTATTTGCCCAGTGTGCGAGTGTACTAATATGTTTCTTTTAAACTAATATAATAAATACTTATAGTTGTTATTGTGTGTGTTGTTAATATTATGTCAATACCTAGTTCGACCATAGAGCCATCGAGAAATATATGGTTGGTACAGGAGTCATTTTGTGCCATCCCGAATTTTATCATATCATTTATCTACATTCATTATCTGTGAGTTTCATATATCCACACGAGACGACGTAGAAAATAACATCAAATATGTAATTGTTATATTGTAACCAAAAACTATCTAGATATAGAGACCACACAAGTCCACAGAACATAGCATCACATATTATACATTTCATGCGTTCCGTGAGCACTACTGGAAAAGGTTCATACACAACAAGCATTACACACTCGACCATTAATTAATTGAACACCTTAGTAGTCAACATGCAAACATATTAACCCTTTCCTTCATAGAGATTTAGGTTAGTATACTATTATATCTCCATACAAATGACAGCCATTTAGCTATCATGCAGTCGTCATATCTATCCCACCTCCATAGATATTACTGGGACTACATGAGATTCTGGCCTTTATTATGAACATTGGTTTGGCTACTACAGTACCAATGTATGTCGTATTGGTAATGACATCAATGGGTGCTTCTATGAGGGAAAGGGTTAACAACCATAGGTAAGTTCATATTCACAAATGCACCCATTATTAGATTAGCTGCCAAAACCTGTTAGCAACACCAACATGGCGACGTTCATGGCAATATATACTATTATATAGTCGAGGAATTACTAACCTTAGCAACACCAACATGACGACGTTCATGGCTATATATACTATTATACAGTCGAGGATTTACTAACCTTAGCAATACCAACATGGAGACGTCCATGGCTATATATACTATTATATAGTCGTGGAATTACTAACATTAGCAACACCAACATGATGACGTACATGGCTATATATACTAGTATATAGTCGATGAATTACTAACCTTAGCAACACCAACATGACGACGTTCATGGCTAAGCATAATATTATATAGTCGAGGAATTACTAACCTTAGCAACACCATCATAACAACGTGCATGGCTATGCATACTATTATATAGTCGAGGAATTACTAACCTTAGCAACACCAACATGATGACGTCCATGGCTATACATACTATTATATTGTCGTGGAATTACTAACCTTTGCAACACCAACATGATGACGATCATGGCTATATATACTATTATATAGTCGTGGAATTACTAATCTTAGCAACACCAACATGATGACGTACATGGCTATATATACTAGTATATAGTCGAGGAATTACTAACCGTTGCAACACCAACATGGCGACGTTCATGGCTATATATACAATTATATAGTCGAGGAATTACTAACCTTAGCAACACCAACATGACGACGTCCATGGCTATATATTCTATTATCCAGTCGAGGAATTACTAACTTTAGCAATACCAACATGGCGACGTCCATGGCTATATATACTAGTATACAGTCGAGGAATTACTAACCTTAGCAACACCAACATGACGACGTTTATGGCTATATATACTATTATAAAGTCGAGGAAGGAATTATTAACCTTAGCAACACCAACATGGATACGTTCATAGCTATATATACTATAATAAAGTCGTGGAATTACTAACCTTAGCAACACCAACAAGACGATGTTCATGGTTATATATACTATTATATAGTCGAGGAATTATTAACCTTAGCAACACCAACATGATGACGTCCATTACTATATATACTATTATATATTCCAGGAATTACTAACCTTAGCAACACCAACATGATGACGTTCACGGCTACATATACTATTATATTATCGTGGAATTACTAACCTTTGCAAAACCAACATGACGACTTTGATGGCCATACATACTATTATATAGTCGTTGAATTACTAACCCTAGCAACACCAACATGATGACGTCCATTACTATGTATACTATTATATAGTCGAGGAATTACTAACCTTAGCAACACCAACATGATGACGTCCATTACTATGTATACTATTATATAGTCGAGGAATTACTAAACATAGCAACATCAACATGATGACGTTCATGGCTATATATACTATTATATAATTGAGGAATTACTAATCTTAGCAACATCAACAAGACGATGTACATGGCTATATATACTATTATATAGTCGTGGAATTACTAATCTTAGCAACATCAACATGATGAGGTGCATGGCTATATATACTATTTATATAGTTGAGGAATTACTAACCTTAGCAACACCAACATGACGACGTTCATGGCTATATATACTATTATGGTTGTATATACGTAAATAGGCGGAAGTGCATCCGCGGTCGAATGTAGTCCCAGTAACTAATATATTTCATGTTTCCTTTTGGTAAAAATGCATTTTCATGACAGGCAACGTATTGTTTTTGTGTTTTTTGAGAAATTATGTGACTTGAGAAGATTTCAGACTAGTTGATGTGTAGAAAAGATGTGGTATAAGAATTCAGGCCATTGTAAATTGAAGGTTGGTATACTGTAGTATTTGGCGTAGGAATACAGTGTGTAAATACAGTGACGTTATTCACAGATGAGCACTGGCTATTTGAAACATAAAATATGAAATAGTCTTGGTGTGATTCAAGCTGATTTTAATACCTCTTGACAGTGGATGTGGTATCAGCAGAAATGAAAAATTGGAAATATAAATGAACAGACTGTATGTTTTTACTTATACAAAACTTGCTTACAACCTGATATAGTCGTGGAATTACTAACATTAGAAACACCAACATTACCAGCCCGGTAACGTATAGCACTATATATACTATTAAATAGTCATGAAATTACTAACCTTAGAAACCAAACGCATAGAAACATACTCAAGATCTGTCATACCCGACTCAATATCATTATGGAATGACCTATATACATATATACGTAATGCTAACACACTACAATCATTTAAAACACATTGAAAAGAAAGTTCAATTATTCCGGGGTTCCAATTCATTATTCAACTTGGGAACAATACTATAATTATTGTAATGCAATCTCGTATCAGAAATCCATGCATCAACTTAAACAATGATCTTTTGTTAACCATTTGCGTGACTCTCCAATATGTTTATGCAATCAACGTATTGAAGATGCGGAACACTTTATCTTCAAAGGTATAGAATTCCATCCACTAAGTTCCATAAAATTACTTATAGAGTCGTTAATAAATGACGAGAACACAACTTTATTTTTGGAAGTGGAAACTTACATACAAAATTCGCATCGTTTTTCTGCACACCTCTATTGATCAAATATACGTTATTAGCTTGTGAGACTGGATCGTGGGTTCGGGTATTGGCGTGGTGTAGGGGAACAACAGGTGGAATCGTGAGATACATGTATCAATCTAAGGAATATTTTCTCTTTTTTTTGTTTATAAATTTGTCTTTTTTTCTGATCATTCATGTGAAACTTGTGGCCCAAACCATGTGTATGTACATGCTATGTATTGTATATTTACGTGTATGACATAATTATTTACTATTGAATTGCAATAAAATATGAATAAATAAAAATATATATACTATGATATAGTCATTACTAACTTTCGAAACCAGCCTGGTGACGTGCATGACTCTATATATAAATATACTATTACATAGTCACTGAATTACAAACCTTAGAAAGTCGATGTATAATGAGCGAGAAGTGTACTTGGGTATGTAGGCACATGATATAGCGCCAGAATCAGGCATCCATCTGTTTTGGCTTATGTAGCATCTACTAAATGGTTCGTCACCGGAAAGAATGTTGTTCACTATGAAACAAATGTTCTAAATATATATGTAGTTTAAAGTGATTTAAAATGTCACACGAAACGTGTGCTTACTTCAAAGAAGTGCATTACCGAGTGTAGCCGGTCCAGTGATTGGTTATATCCCAACCTACGATGCCAATGCTACACATGGGACACCCTCCTCGAATGGCATGGTATTACATAATGTCCGTACATAATGCATAGATGTTCGAGGTCCGTTCAGAACGTGTCTCTTTATATGAAACAATTGGCACTTTCTTACGGAGGTCGGTTCACCAAGTACTAGTTAACCTCTGCCTCTGTCTGTATCGTTGCACTATCCTCTAAAATCTAAAATTACTAATCTCTACTGGAGGCGTCGCTCATATGGGCAACCGCTAGCGACGATAAATAAACGTAACACATACAAATCTAAATAAAAGTCAGTTGTAACGATACGACAGCCAATTTAAGGTGCTATGGATCTCCATGTTGGACGTTAATATTGTTATTGTATATCTGTATATCCAGTGTTAGAAACATGTACATGTACATTGATTACGTGACGTCATACCTGTGTAATTGCAGTCCACTATTATTAATATTGGACTGCTGTCAAAAGGCCAGATTATTATATTAAATCCAACGAGTACATGTCTGACATTGTACGAAATTAACAATTTTAATTAGTAGGATCTTATTATATAACTGTGTGTTTTAAGATAAAAGCCTCAAACGGATCCAATATGTAAAATATTAGTACTGTCTTCGGCGCAACACCCATCACACAGTCCAATAGTTTACATAATTTATTTGATCGCGTTCGGCTTGTGTCCTATAAATAATTTAAAAGAATAATTATTCAGATAAAAAATAGATTAATAATGATATGAGTAATGATTCATTTTGCAATTGGAAGTTTGCGACCAAATTTGAAAAATTACCTTTCTTTCAAATATAGTCCTAGCATAGGTTGTAATGTTTTCGCGAGTATTTTTTTATTTGCATGATTAGTTCATGATTACCGGTAAATGAAGAATATCACACACTGACACGCGTGCGATCCTGTGAATAGATGATCAATGTAACACATTCACAAACAAAATAACTTTGTAGATTTAACTGGATCTACGTTACATGCAGTATAATATGAAGTTAGAAGAACAGCCCCAGATTTCGCAACCATATAATCATGATATTATCAACACATATACATACAATAAAGGTATAGGTAGAGGAACTGTTATTTAAATTTCACAACCTACACAGACAATGCTTCCATACGAGGATTTCCTCAGTGTAATAAATCAGTATTCGGTCAGCTAAGTTTTGGTCTAGTCGGTCTCTTTTATTGTAGATGAAATAATATTACTATGTAAAGTGATAATTCTTGCATTTATAACGCTTGAATAAACTCAGATTGCATAATATATTTAAAATATTTGAGAATAAAACCACAATTTCACTCACATGTGAATTCATCATGGCGTAAAAACAGGACTTAAGTTTCGGACACAAATCAAATGTCATGTACCAGAATGTGTTTTCCGGTATTGTCACATTATTGCAAAATTAAACACATAATTATCTGTGTAACGGACGTTTAGGGTACACGTGAATGAGACTTATGACAAACATCAACATTTACATATTATCGAACTAAAAGGTGAATATCGATATGTTTGTGTGCATGTTTGTGTTTGGCAGTTTTAGCGTCTACCACTGAGTAACTCCTTAAAGAATTAAATACCAGCCTAGAGGACATACAAATGATGACAAGTGTACAATTACTATTGGGTAACTGCTTAAAGAATTAAAAACCAGCCTAGAGGACATTCCAATTATGATAAGTGTATAACTACTACTAAGTAACTCATTAAATAATTTAATACCAGCCTAGAGGACATTACAATGATGACAAGTGTATAATTACTACTGAGTAACTCCTTAAATAATTAAATACCAGCCTTGAGGACATTCCAATGATGACATGTATAATTACTACTGGGTAACTCCTTAACTAATTAAATACCAGCCTAGAGGACATTCGAATACCACACTATTGTTGTTTATTGTATTGGCTTACAATGTTTAATGTGTAGTCCTGCAATAGTTACAGTTCTTCCTAAATCCAACAGCAGCCACGCCGTAGTTGTATTCCTGGACTTGACTGAAAGAGTTAAACTGTATGCTGTATATTAAACAAATATATTCGAACCACCCAACAGTATTCATATTTAGAGAAATATTCCTATCAGAACATTATATTAAATGTTAAAATGTTAACTATGTATATTCAGCTGTGTATATATAGCTATATAATTATATAGGATCCTTCATGAGTTCTGATTTCATACCATATATTATGACAGCACTATAAATGCGTCGAGACTTCTTTTATGTCGTCATTAATTTTGTCTTATCGCTAACGTATATATGTGCCAATTCACCAAGAAATATGCATACTTTACAGTTTACTTTACAAATAATAAGGTGTATTCTCTCAACCAATCAGAATCAATACAGGTGTTAATACACGTGTTCATATACGTAATCATACGCTGACTGTAGTCTACTGAAAACAATGTGATTAATATATTTATGAGCTTTACATTTAAGGGTTTTAAGCGGCGGTATAATATGTGTGTATGTCAGTAATTAATTACCTCCTCACTCTGTCAGAAATATTCTTCAATAACAATTAATATAAGTTGTTAAAGTTTGTTTCGTAATCTTTTGTTAAATACATCATGATTAAACTTTGGAATTTGAATTGAATCCACGTGACATGCATTACGTCGCACAAGATACATGGTGCGAATTATGGTCGCTATTTTAATACAAATCTGATACCTATTTTAATGGAGAGTTTGGACTCTATTCGTGTGTGTGTTTATGGGCGTTTGTGTTGACGTGTTTAATACCAGTCTCTCTATTACCATAATGTTTTATTGCATGCATTGTTAAGATCATATACATGTATATGCACATTAATTTGCCATTGACATGTAAATGATAGGCAGGCTTGACTGTAAAATCAGGAAAAACCTAAAAGCGAGCTAAATCATAGATAGTGTAACTAAGTGTATTTATGCTAGAGAGATTCTTTATCTCTTGTTTTGGGAAAGGGAATGTCGATATGCAGCCATTCGTGGTGTTTGTATTCCATATAGGATGGGCTGTGAAAACACGGGACAATTTGCAGAATAACAGGAATGTTGTGTGCTAAAGGATAGTTATGACATACGGAGGTCATTACGAGTATGCATAATGTCTATGTATACAATAAAAATGTATATGTACAGTCAAACCTGTGTTAGTGGTCACCTCCACTAAGCAGCCAACCTGTATTAAGAAGCCAGTTTCCAGATTCCCAATATATTGTTGTATTATACATGTGCCCTCTATTAAGCAGCCATCTGTGTTAAGCAGCCATATTCTACGATTTCATTGGATGGCTGCTTAGCACAGGATTGACTGTATATCTATACTTGAATGGTTAATGTGTACACACGAACCTTGCATTTAAACTATGACTATATATTTGCTCGAGTTCAATCAACTCGAGGGCACTAAATAATCAGTCGACTACACTCAATGCACTAGATAATCAATCCACTACACTCAAGGGCACTAGGACATCAATCCACTACACTCAAGGGCACTAGGACATCAATCCACTACACTCAAGGGCACTAGGACATCAATTCACTACATTCAAGGGCACTAGGACATCAATCCACTACACTCAAGTATCATCAATCGACTACACTCAAGGCACTAGATAATCAATCGACTTCACTCAATGCACTAGATAATCAATCGACTACACTCAAGGCACTATATAATGAATCGACTACACTCAAGGCACTAGATAATCAATCGACTACACTCAATGCACTAGATAATCAATGGACTACACTCAAGGCACTAGATAATCAATCGACTACACTCAATGCACTAGATAATCAATCGACTACACTCAAGGCACTATATAATCAATCGACTACACTCAAGGCACTATAAAATCAATCGACTACACTCAATGCACTAGATAATCAGTCGACTACACTAAGGGCACTGGATAATCAATCGAATACACTCAAGGCACTAGATAATCAATCGACTACACTCAAGGCACTAGATAATCAATCGACTTCACTCAATGCACTAGATAATCAATCGACTACACTCAAGGCACTATATAATGAATCGACTACACTCAAGGCACTAGATAATCAATCGACTACACTCAAGGCACTAGATAATCAATCAACTACACTCAATGCACTAGATAATCAATCGACTACACTCAAGAGCACTAGAAAATCAAAGGTCTACACTCAAGGGAACTGGGAAATCAATGGACTACACTCAAGAGCACTAGGAAATCAATGGACTACATTCAATGGCACTAGGACATCAATCCACTACACTCAGGTGCACTAGGACATCAATGCACTACACTCAAGGGCACACTGACATCAATTCACTACACTCAAAAGTGCACTAGGACATCAATGGACTACACTCAAGTGCACTAGGAAATCAATGGACTACACTCAAGGGCACTAGGACATCAATCCACTACACTCAAGGGCACACTGACATCAATCCACTACACTCAGGGGCACTAGGATATCAATCAACTACACTCAAGGGCAGTAGGACATCAATCCACTACACTCAAGGGCACTATGACATCAATACACTACACTCAATGGCACTATGACATCAATCCACTACACTGAAGTGCACTAGGACATCAATCCACTACACTCAAGGGCACTATGACATCAATCCACTACACTCAAGGACACTATGACATCAATCCACTACACTCAAGGGTACTAGGACATCAATGAACTACACTCAAGGGCACTAGGACATCAATCCACTACACTCAAGGGCACTATGACATCAATCCACTACACTCAAGGGCACTAGGACATCAGTCCACTACACTCAAGGGCACTAGGACATCAATCCACTACACTCAAGGGCACTATGACATCAATCCACTACACTCAAGGGCACTAGGACATCACGTATTAAAAGAGAAACATAATACTCATAGGAATAACCATGCCAACTGTTGATAACCAAAATAAATTAGGAACAACGTATTTAAAATATTGAAGTCAAGACATAATAGTATATACACGCATTGGGCATACTGTTTACGAATAATAAAAGAGACAGAATCTCAATCAACATAAGTAATAAAATACAAGACATGTACTCGTGTTTAGATAAATGGAGAAATCACACACTGACACTAATGGGTAAAATCACAGTCATAAAAACATTTGCATTGCCCAATATTATCTATCCATTAACTGTACTGGAAAGTCCTAATGAAAATGTGTTAGCTGAAATTACTAAAAATATGTACTCTTTCTTATGGGATGGGAAGCCAGATAAAGTCACAGAATCGATTATTAAGCGTGACTATCGAGTTGGGGGGCTAAAATGGTTGATATAAAAGCATATGTTAATTCTATAAAAGCTGCGTGGGTAAAACGATTAATAAACTCCGAAAATGAAGGTCATTGGAAAGACACATAATTATGTAAAACAATTGAATACATTTGGATGACAACTTCTATTTGAATCAAATATATCTGCTAAGCACATTGCTTCGAAGCTTGAAAATAGCTTTTTGAGAGATGTTATCCGTTGGACAAACGTCAATTTCAAGACACAAATAGATTATTATGCAACTGAAATAGTATGGAATAACTCGTTTATACGGGTCGGAGAAAATATGTTATTTTATAAGAACTGGTTTCAAAAGGGAATTAAATATGTAGGACATATATAATTATACTCGAATAACAAGACAATTTCATACTTTTACAGAACAACAAACATCTATGGAATAGACATTCAGATTTCCTAAAATACCACAGTCATGCTAGTGTCAAATATTTCTAAAATATGGAAAGAAGAAATAAAAGAGAATAATCAAATGGTTAGAAATTCAAAAACGTTGCTAGAGGAAATAAAACATATTAAAAAACAAACACAATTCCTATACAAAACATTCCTAAAAACGTACAATATAACTCCACAAAATAAAGCCGAAACAAAATGGAAAGCTATATTTGAATACCTGGAATGGAAGAAAATATATAACATGCCATGTGTGTGTACTATCGATACAAAATTACGAACATTCCAATATAAATATGTGACACGAATATTACCTACTAAATTAAAATGAACTACTCTATAAATTAAAAATAACAAACTAAACTTTATGACTTTTTTTTGGTGAACTTTGCAATATGCATACAGAGACATTAAAACATTTATTCTGGGACTGTTCTCATGTTCAACATTTTTGGTCGCGATTAAAAACATATTTGATTGACAAATTAATATAGATTATTAAACGGTTTCATTTGGTATTCAAAGTATAGAGCATCCCCATATTATGATAGATTTCATAATTCTTTAGCAAAATATTATATTTTTAAAAGCAAAATAGAAAAATGTGTTCCAAACTGCATTACCTTTATCAGATATTTAAAAGAAGGACAACACATCGAAGAACATGTAGCATTTATGAAAAATAAACTAGAAGCTCACAATAGAAAGTGGAACAAATTGATAATTGGCTGATGGAAGTAAAATCACAAGCATGTAACAGCAATCGTATTAGTAACTGATATTGAAAAGAGGTTTGTATTCTGGATCGGAATCTTTTTCATATCTTCTCCTGCTATCTTACTTTCAAACATAATGCCTTCTCCCTTTATAAAAATTAATACATGCATTTGTATATATATTATATTAGTATGTAGTATCTATAGATTATTGTAAAAAACTGTAATCTATATTATATATTTACATATGTAATTGTTAATTATAACATGAAAACATAAACGGGCTACACCTCGTAGCTCAAAAAAATAATAATTAGGTAGCATTCTTGACCTATGGATATTTATGGAACCTACCTCCACTGGTCTGACCAATGTATTTCCTCTTGGTTGCTAAGGTTCCATATATCCGGCTTGGGTTGGACACAGCAAATGTTGAAACAGAAAAATGAAATTGTAGATACAAAGTATCTGGTATCTTATCCACAATACTATAGCCTCAAGCTATATTTGCACAACAATGATTTAGTAACGAGACACAATGAGTTGGTATGGAGCTACGTGTATATCGTATCCACACTAATTTCGTCTCAAGATATATGTGTACACAATGATTTGGTAACGAGCTACTTGTATATCGTATCCACAATAATTTAATCTTAAGCTATATTTGCACAATGATTTGGCATGGAGCTACTTGTATATCGTATCCACACTAATTTAATCTTAAGCTATATTTGTACATACTGATTTGGTAACGAGCTATATGTATATCGTATCCACAATAATTTAGTTTCAAGCTATATTTGTACACACTGATTTGTTT
>CM026388.1:14125648-14142881 GCA_014843695.1 Archivesica marissinica | reverse complement strand
CATAATAGTGGGCCACTTTTTAATACGAATATATTTTACAATTATTACATACCTGTAAGTTGAAGATACAACACGAAAATGTTTGTTAAATATCCCATGTTTATTTCCTCTAGTAGTCATGCTCTGCCCTGCCCTGTACTGAATCACAGGCTGCTCGCTATGACACATATGCTCAGTAAACTACTAGTATTTATTGGCATCCAAAACATTTGTATAATAAATGCGATACTTTCCTAATTTGTGTTTAATTGCGTGAATAATTTATTATGTACAACACATTGTTCATCGGCAGCATAATCTCTGGAGGGCCGTCTGACATTTGCATGCTATACTTAAAGGCTAAAGCGACATAAAATCCTGCATAAAATATCATTTGATATAACAGATTAGCCTACAGTATATTTTATAGAAGCGGGAGAAAGGACAAGTTATATAGTCAAGCAAACGTGTTTTATATACAGACCTAGACAGAGAGAGAAAGAGAGAAGATAGAAAGAGAGAGAGAGAGAGAGAGAGAGAGGAGAGAGAGAAAAGAGGGAGAGAGAAAAGAGTGAGAGAGAACAGAGTGAGAGAGAAGAGTGAGAGAGACACAGATAGCGAGAGAAAAAGAAAGAGCAAGAGAAATAGAAAAGAGAGAGAAAACAGAGAGAGAGAGCGAAAGAGAGAGAGAGACAAAAAGAGAGATATAGAGAGAAAGAAAGATACAGAGTAGAGAGAGAGAGAAAAGAGAATAGAGAAAAGAGAGACAGAAAGAGAGAGAGAAAGAGAGAGAACAAAGAGAGAGAAAGAGAAATCGAAAGAGAGAGAGAGAGAGAGGGAATAGGGAGAGCGCGGACGGTATATTGACAGAAAAATATTGATTTTATACCGACCCAGAGTGAGAAGACGTGTTTGTGACAGACAAAGGTGTTTTATATACCGACCTGGATAGAGAGAGGGAGATAGAGAGGAAGAATAAGTTATATTCTGGAACAGGTAGTTTATACACCGATGTATGTAAACGTTACTATAAACGAGATCCATCCGAAGTTATTCATTTATGTAAAATTAAAAATAGAGAGAGAGAGGACGATGCATTGACAGATTAAAGTGTTTTGTAGAACGAGAGATAGAGAAATGGAGAGAACAAGCTATAATCCGACACAGGTAGTTAATATACAGATATAGATAGAAAGGACGATGCATTGATAGATAAAAGTGTTTTATAGACCGAGAGATAGATAAATATAGAGAACAAGCTATAATCCGGCACATGTAGTTAATATACAGATATATAGAGAGAGGACGATGTATTGACAGATTAAAGTGTTTTGTAGACCGATAGATAGAGAAATATAGAGAACAAGCTATAATCCGGCACAGGTAGTTAATATACAGATATATAGAGAGAGGACGATGTGTTGACAGCTTAAAGTGTTTTAGAAAACGAGAGATAGAGAAATATAGAGAACAAACTATAATCCGGCACATGTAGTTAATATACAGATATATAGAGAGAGGACGATGCATTGACAGATTAAAGTGTTGTATAGACCGAGAGATAGAGAAATATAGAGAACAAGCTATAATCCGGCACAGGTAGTTAATATACAGAAATATAGAGAGAGGACGATGCATTGACAGATTAAAGTGTTTTATAGACCGAGAAATAGAGAAATATAGAGAACAAGCTATAATCCGACACAGGTAGTTAATATACAGATATATAGAGAGAGGACAATGTATTGACATATTAAATTGCTTTATAGACCGAGAAATAGAGAGAACAAGCTATAATACGGCACAGGTAGTTAGTTTACATATATATAGAGAGAGTACGATGCATTGACAGCTTAAAGTGTTTTAGAAACCGAGAGATTGAGAAATAGAGAGCACACGCTATAATCCGGCACATGAAGTTAATAAACAGATATATAGAGAGAGGACGATGTATTGACAGCTTAAAGTGTTTTGTAGACCAAGAGATAGAGACATATAGAGAACAAACTATACTCCGGCACAGGTAGTTAATATACAGATATATAGAGAGAGGACGATGTGATTGACAGCTTAAAGTGTTTTAGAAACAGAGAGATAGAGAAATAGAGAGAACAAACTATACTCCGACACAGTTAGTTAATATACAGATATATAGAGAGAGGACGATATGATTGACAGATTAAAGTGTTTTAGAAACCGAGAGATTGAGAAATAGAGAGAACCAGCTACAATCCGGCACAGTTATTTAATATACAGATATATAGAGAGAGGACGATAAATTGACAGATTAAAGTGTTTTAGAAACCGAGAGATAGAGAAATATAGAGAACAAACTATACTCCGGCACAGTTAGTTAATATACAGATATATGGAGAGAGGACGATGTGATTGACAGCTTAAAGTGTTTTATAGACCGAGAGATAGAGAAATATAGAGAACAAGCTATACTCCGGCACAGGTAGTTAATATACAGATATATAGAGAGAGGACAATGTGATTGACAGCTTAAAGTGTTTTATAGACCGAGAGATAGAGAAATAGAGAGAACAAACTATACTCCGTCACAGTTAGTTAATATACATATATATAGAGAGAGGACGATGTGATTGACAGCTAGTTTATACAAACATTTTTTTTAGCTCGATTGCGAAACAAGTTCTTTCAACTTATATAAATCGCTCTCGAGACCTCATTCCTGATGGAATCCATCGCCATGAGGGAGAGAGGAGGCAACGTGGAATTTAAATGCCTTGCCTAAGGACACAATCGTAACGTCTCCAGCGGGGCTCGAATTCCGGACCTTTCGCACCTGTAGCGAACGCGCATCCACTGCGCTATCACGACTTCCACGATGTGATTGACAGCTTAAAGTGTTTAATAGACCGAGAGATAGAGAAATAGAGAGAACCAGCTACAATCCGGCACAGTTAGTTAATATACAGATATATAGAGAGAGGACGATGCGATTGACAGATTAAAGTGTTTTATAGACCGAGAGATAGAGAAATAGAGATAACACGCTACAATCCGGCACAGTTAGTTAATATACAGATATATAGAGAGAGGACGATGTGATTGACAGCTTAAAGTGTTTTGTAGACCGAGAGATAGAGACATATATAGAACAAACTATACTCCGGCACATGTAGTTAATATACAGATATATAGAGAGAGGACGAGGTGATTGACAGCTTAAAGTGTTTTAGAAACCGAGAGATAGAGAAATAGAGAGACCAAACTATACTCCGACACAGTTAGTTAATATACAGATATATAGAGAGAGGACGATGTGATTGACAGATTAAAGTGTTTTAGAAACCGAGAGATAGAGAAATAGAGAGAACAAGCGATACTCCGGCTCAGGTAGTTAATATACAGATATATAGAGAGAGGACGATGTGATTGACAGATTAAAGTGTTTTATAGACCGAGAGATAGAGAAATATAGTGAACAAACTATACTCCGGCACAGGTAGTTAATATACAGATATATAGAGAGAGGACGTTGTGTTTGACATATTAAAGTGTTTTATAGACCGAGAGATAGAGAAATATAGAGAACAAACTATACTCCGGCACAGTTAGTTAATATACAGATATATAGAGAGAGAGGACGATGTTATTGACAGCTTAAAGTGTTTATAGACCGAAAGATAGAGAAAAATAGAAAACAAACGATACTCCGGCACAGGTAGTTAATATACAGATATATAGAGAGAGGACGATGCATTGACAGCTTAAAGTGTGCTATAGACCGATAGATAGAGAAATAGAGAGAACAAAATATACTCCGGCACAGTTAGTTAATATAGAGATATATATAGAGAGAGGACGATGTGATTGACAGCATAAAGTGTTTTGTAGACCGAGAGATAGAGACATATAGAGAACAAACTATACTCCGGCACAGTTATTTAATATACAGATATATAGAGAGGACGATGTGATTGACAGCAATAAGTGTTTTATAGACAGAGAGATAGAGAAATATAGAGAACAAACTATAATCCGGCACAGTTAGTTAATATACAAATATATAGAGAGGACGATGTGATTGACAGCTTAAAGTGTGTAATAGACCGAGAGATAGAGAAATATAGAGAACAAACTATACTCCGGCACAGTTAGTTAATATACAGATATATAGAGAGAGGACGATGTGATTGACAGCTTAAAGTGTTTTATAGACCGAGAGATAGAGAAATATAGAGAACAAACTATACTCCGGCACAGTTAGTTAATATACAGATATATAGAGAGAGGACGATGTGATTGACAGCTTAAAGTGTTTTATAGACCGAGAGATAGAGAAATAGAGAGAACAAACTATACTCCGGCACAGTTAGTTAATATACAGATATATAGAGAGAGGACGATGTGATTGACAGCTTAAAGTGTTTTATAGACCGAGAGATAGAGAAATAGAGAGAACAAACTATACTCCGGCACAGTTGGTTAATATACAGATATATAGAGAGAGGACGATGTGATTGACAGCTTAAAGTGTTTAATAGACCGAGATATAGAGAAATAGAGAGAACCAGCTACAATCCGGCACAGTTAGTTAATATACAGATATATAGAGAGAGGACGATAAATTGACAGATTAAAGTGAGTTATAGACCGAGAGATAGAGAAATAGAGAGAACAAACTATACTCCGACACAGTTAGTTAATATACATATATATAGAGAGAGGACGATGTGATTGACAGATTAAAGTGTTTTATAGACCGAGAGATAGAGAAATATAGAGAACCAGCTACAATCCGGCACAGTTAGTTAATATACAGATATATAGAGAGAGGACGATGCGATTGACAGATTAAAGTGTTTTATAGACCGAGAGATAGAGAAATATAGAGAACAAGCTATACTCCGGCACAGTTAGTTAATATACAGATATATAGAGAGAGGACGATGTGATTGACAGATTAAAGTGTTTTATAGACCGAGAGATAGAGAAATATAGAGAACAAACTATACTCCGGCACAGTTAGTTAATATACAGATATATAGAGAGAGGACGATGCGATTGACAGATTAAAGTGTTTTATAGACCGAGAGATAGAGAAATATAGAGAACAAACTATACTCCGGCACAGTTAGTTAATATACAGATATATAGAGAGAGGACGATGTGATTGACAGCTTAAAGTGTTTTATAGACCGAGAGATAGAGAAATATAGAGAACAAACTATACTCCGGCACAGTTAGTTAATATACAGATATATAGAGAGAGGACGATGTGATTGACAGCTTAAAGTGTTTTAGAAACCGAGAGATAGAGAAATAGAGAGAACAAACTATACTCCGACACAGTTAGATAATATACAGATATATAGAGAGAGGACGATGCATTGACAGCTTAAAGTGTGTTATAGACCGATAGATAGAGAAATAGAGAGAACAAACTATACTCCGGCACAGGTAGTTAATATACAGATATATAGAGAGAGGACGATGTGATTGACAGCATAATGTGTTTTGTAGACCGAGAGATAGAGACATATAGAGAACAAACTATACTCCGGCACAGTTAGTTAATATACAGATTTATAGAGAGAGGACGATGTGATTGACAGCTTAAAGTGTTTTAGAAACCGAGAGATAGAGAAATATAGAGAACAAACTATACTCCGGCACAGTTAGTTAATATACAGATATATAGAGAGACGACGATGTGATTGAAAGCTGACAGTGTGTTATAGACCGAGAGATAGAGAAATAGAGAGAACAAACTATACTCCGTCACAGTTAGTTAATATACAGATATATAGAGAGAGGACGATGTGATTGACACCTTAAAGTGTTTTGTAGACCGAGAGATAGAGACATATAGAGAACAAACTATACTTCGGCACATGTAGTTAATATACAGATATATAGAGAGAGGACGATGTGATTGACAGCTTAAAGTGTTTTAGAAACCGAGAGATAGAGAAATGGAGAGAACAAACTATACTCCGACACAGTTAGTTAATATACATATATATAGAGAGAGGACGATGTGATTGACAGATTAAAGTGTTTTATAGACCGAGAGATAGAGAAATATAGAGAACAAGCTACAATCCGGCACAGTTAGTTAATATACAGATATATAGAGAGAGGACGATGCGATTGACAGATTAAAGTGTTTTATAGACCGAGAGATAGAGAAATATAGAGAACAAACTATACTCCGGCACAGCTAGTTAATATACAGATATATAGAGAGAGGACGAGGTGATTAACAGATTAAAGTGTTTTATAGACCGAGAGATAGAGTAATATAGAGAACAAACTATACTGCGGCACAGGTAGTTAATATACAGATATATAGAGAGAGGACGATGTGATTGACAAATTAAAGTGTTTTAGATACAGAGAGATAGAGAAATAGAGAGAACAAGCTATACTCCGGCACAGGTAGTTAATATACAGATATATAGAGAGAGGACGATATGATTGACAGCATAAAGTGTTTTATAGACCGAGAGATAGAGAAATATAGAGAACAAACTATACTCCGGCACAGTTAGTTAATATACAGATATATAGAGAGAGGACGATGCGATTGACAGCATAAAGTGTGTTATAGACCGACAGATAGAGAAATATAGAGAACAAACTATACTCCGGCACAGTTAGTTAATATACAGATATATAGAGAGAGGACGATGTGTTTGACAGCTTAAAGTGTTTTAGAAACCGAGAGATAGACAAATATAGAGAACAAACTATACTCCGGCACAGTTAGTTACTATACAGATATATAGAGAGAGGACGATGTGATTGACAGATGAAAGTGTTTTATAGACCGAGAGATAGAGAAATAGAGAGAACAAACTATAGTCCGGCACAGTTAGTTAATATACAGATATATAGAGAGAGGACGATGTGATTGATAGCTTAAAGTGTTTTATAGACCGAGAGATAGAGAAATAGAGAGAACCAGCTACAATCCGGCACAGTTAGTTAATATACAGATATATAGAGAGAGGACGATGCATTGACAGCTTAAAGTGTGTTATAGACCGAGAGATAGAGAAATAGAGAGAACAAACTATACTCCGGCACAGTTAGTTAATATACAGATATATAGAGAGAGGACGATGTGATTGACAGCTTAAAGTGTTTTATAGACCGAGAGATAGAGAAATATAGAGAACAAACTATACTCCGGCACAGGTAGTTAATATACAGATATATAGAGAGAGGACGATGTGATTGACAGCTTAAAGTGTTTTATAAACCGAGAGATAGAGAAATAGAGAGAACAAACTATACTCCGGCACAGTTAGTTAATATACAGATATATAGAGAGAGGACGATGTGATTGACAGATTAAAGTGTTTTAGAAACCGAGAGATAGAGAAATAGAGAGAACAAACTATACTCCGGCACAGGTAGTTAATATACAGATATATAGAGAGAGGACGTTGTGATTGACATATTAAAGTGTTTTATAGACCGAGAGATAGAGAAATATAGAGAACAAACTATACTCCGGCACAGTTAGTTAATATACAGATATATAGAGAGAGGACGATGTGATTGACAGCTTAAAGTGTTTATAGACCGAACGATAGAGAAAAATAGAGAACAAACGATACTCCGGCACAGGTAGTTAATATACATATATATAGAGAGAGGACGATGCATTGACAGCTTAAAGTGTGCTATAGACCGATAAATAGAGAAATAGAGAGAACAAACTATACTCCGGCACAGATAGTTAATATACAGATATATAGAGAGAGGACGATGTGATTGACAGCATAAAGTGTTTTGTAGACCGAGAGATAGAGACATATAGAGAACAAACTCTACTCCGGCACATGTAGTTAATATGCAGATATATAGAGAGAGGACGATGTGATTGACAGCTTAAAGTGTTTTAGAAACCGAGAGATAGAGAAATAGAGAGAACAAACTATACTCCGACACAGTTAGTTAATATAAAGATATATAGAGAGAGGACGATGTAATTGACAGATTAAAGTGTTTTAGAAACCGAGAGATAGAGAAATAGAGAGAACAAGCTATACTCCGGCACAGGTAGTTAATATACAGATATATAGAGAGAACACGATGTGATTTACAGATTAAAGTGTTTTATAGACCGAGAGATAGAGAAATAGAGAGAACAAGCTATACTCCTGCTCAGGTAGTTAATATACAGATAAATAGAGAGAGGACGATGTGATTGACAGATTAATGTGTTTTATAGACCGAGATATAGAGATATAGAGAGAACAAACTATACTCCGGCACAGTTAGTTAATATACAGATATATAGAGAGAGGACGATGTGATTGACAGCATAAAGTGTTTTGTAGACCGAGAGATAGAGTAATATAGAGAACAAACTATACTCCGGCATATGTAGTTAATATACAGATATATAGAGAGAGGACGATGTGATTGACACATTAAAGTGTTTTAGATACCGAGAGATAGAGAAATAGAGAGAACAAGCTATACTCCGGCACAGGTAGTTAATATACAGATATATAGAGAGTACGATATGATTGACAGCATAAAGTGTTTTATAGACCGAGAGATAGAGAAATATAGAGAACAAACTATACTCCGGCACAGTTAGTTAATATACAGATATATAGAGAGAGGACGATGCGATTGACAGCATAAAGTGTGTTATAGACCGACAGATAGAGAAATATAGAGAACAAACTATACTCCGGCACAGTTAGTTAATATACAGATATATAGAGAGAGGACGATGTGTTTGACAGCTTAAAGTGTTTGAGAAACCGAGAGATAGACAAATATAGAGAACAAACTATACTCCGGCACAGTTAGTTACTATACAGATATATAGAGAGACGACGATGTGATTGACAGATGAAAGTGTTTTATAGACCGAGAGATAGAGAAATAGAGAGAACAAACTATAGTACGGCACAGTTAGTTAATATACAGATATATAGAGAGGACGATGTGATTGACAGCTTAAAGTGTTTTATAGACCGAGAGATAGAGAAATATAGAGAACAAACTATACTCCGGCACAGGTAGTTAATATACAGATATATAGAGAGAGGACGTTGTGATTGACATATTAAAGTGTTTTATAGACCGAGAGATAGAGAAATATAGAGATCAAACTATACTCCGGCACAGTTAGTTAATATACAGATATATAGAGAGAGGACGATGTGATTGACAGCTTAAAGTGTTTATAGACCGAAAGATAGAGAAAAATAGAGAACAAACGATACTCCGGCACAGGTAGTTGATATACAGATATATAGAGAGAGGACGATGCATTGACAGCTTAAAGTGTGATATAGACCGATATATAGAGAAATAGAGAGAACAAACTATACTCCGGCACAGTTAGTTAATATACAGATATATAGAGAGAGGACGATGTGATTGACAGCATAAAGTGTTTTGTAGACCGAGAGATAGAGACATATAGAGAACAAACTATACTCCGGCACATGTATCTAATATACAGATATATAGAGAGAGGAAGATGTGATTGATAGCTTAAAGTGTTTTAGATACCGAGAGATAGAGAAATAGAGAGAACAAACTATACTCCGACACAGTTAGTTAATATACAGACATATAGAGAGAGGACGATGTAATTGACAGATTAAAGTGTTTTAGAAACCGAGAGATAGAGAAATAGAGAGAACAAGCTATACTCCGGCACAGGTAGTTAATATACAGATATATAGAGAGAACACGATGTGATTGACAGATTAAAGTGTTTTATAGACCGAGAGATAGAGAAATAGAGAGAACAAGCTATACTCCTGCTCAGGTAGTTAATATACAGATAAATAGAGAGAGGACGATGTGATTGACAGATTAAAGTGTTTTATAGACCGAGAGATAGAGAAATAGAGAGAACAAACTATACTCCGGCACAGTTAGTTAATATACAGATATATAGAGAGAGCACGATGTGATTGACAGCTTAAAGTGTTTTATAGACCGAGAGATAGAGAAATATAGAGAACAAGCTATACTCCGGCACAGGTAGTTAATATACAGATATATAGAGAGAGGACGACGTGATTGACAGCTTAAAGTGTTTTAGAAACCGAGAGATAGAGAAATATAGAGAACAATCCATACTCCGGCACAGTTAGTTAATATACAGCTATATAGGGAGAGGACGATGTGATTGACAGCTTAAAGTCTTTAATAGACCGAGAGATAGAGAAATAGAGAGAACCAGCTTCAATCCGGCACAGTTAGTTAATATACAGATATATAGAGAGAGGACGATGCATTGACAGCTTAAAGTGTGTTATAGACCGAGAGATAGAGAAATAGAGAGAACAAACTATACTCCGTCACAGTTAATTAATATACAGATATTTAGAGAGAGGACGATGTGATTGACAGCTTAAAGTCTTTTGTAGACCGAGAGATAGAGACATATAGAGAACAAACTATACTCCGGCACATGTAGTTAATATACAGATATATAGAGAGAGGACGATGTGATTGACAGATTAAAGTGTTTTAGAAACCGAGAGATAGAGAAATAGAGAGAACAAGCTATACTCCGGCACAGGTAGTTAATATACAGATATATCGAGAGAGGACGATGTGATTGACAGATTAAAGTGTTTTATAGACCGAGAGAGAGAGAAATATAGAGAACAAACTATGCTCCGGCACAGTTAGTTAATATACAGATATATAGAGAGGATGATGTGATTGACAGCTTAAAGTGTTTAATAGACAGAGAGATAGAGAAATAGAGAGAACCAGCTATAATCCGGCACAGTTAGTTAATATACAGATATATAGAGAGAGGACGATGTATTGACAGCTTAAAGTGTTTTATAGACCGAGAGATAGAGAAATAGAGAGAACAAACTATACTCCGGCACAGTTAGTTAATATACAGATATATAGAGAGAGGACGATGTGATTGACAGCTTAAAGCGTTTATAGACCGAGAGATAGAGAAATATAGAGAACAAACTATACTCCGGCACAGGTAGTTAATATACAGATATATAGAGAGAGGACGATGTGATTGACAGATTAAAGTGTTTTATAGACCGAGAGATAGAGAAATAGAGAGAACAAGCTATACTCCGGCACAGGTAGTTAATATACAGATATATAGAGAGAGGACGATGTGATTGACAGATTAAAGTGTTTTATAGACCGAGAGATAGAGAAATATAGAGAACAAACTATACTCCGGCACAGTTAGTTAATATACAGATATATAGAGAGGACGATGTGATTGACAGATTAAAGTGTTTTAGAAACCGAGAGATAGAGAAATAGAGAGAACAAGATATACTCCGGCACAGGTAGTTAATATACAGATATATAGAGAGGACGATGTGATTGACAGCATAAAGTGTTTTATAGACCGAGAGATAGAGAAATATAGAGAACAAACTATACTCCGGCACAGGTAGTTAATATTCAGATATATAGAGAGAGGACGATGTGATTGACAGATTAAAGTGTTTTATAGACCGAGAGATAGAGTATTAGAGAGAATAAGCTATACTCCGGCACAGGTAGTTAATATACAGATATATAGAGAGAGGACGATGCGATTGACATATTAAAGTGTTGTATAGACCGAGAGATAGAGTAATAGAGAGAACAAGCTATACTCCGTCACAGTTAGTTAAGCTATATGTCAAATGTTATTGGGGCAGAATTTTGCCAGCACTTCCTATATATTTTCGTCTAATGTCAAACCCCATCTTGGGGATGTAGACATGTTGTGAATCAAAGCGCAAAGAGGTTAATATGATGAGTAGCTAAAAAGCATTAAATAAAATAAGGCAATGAAACATTGAGTTGGGTTAAGAGTCGTATGTATGCACCATGTGTGTATGTTCATATGTGCATGGTCCATGTGTGTATGCTCCATGTGTGTATGTTCCATGTGTGTATGTTCCATGTGTGTATGTTCCATGTGTGTATGGTCTGTTCCATGTGTGTATGTTCCATGTGTGTATGTTCCATGTGTGTATGGTCTGTTCCATGTGTGTATGTTCCATGTGTGTATGTTCCATGTGTGTATGTTCCATGTGTGTATGTTCCATGTGTGTATGGTCCATGTGTGTATGTTCCATGTGTGTATGTTCCACATGTGTATGGTCTGTTCCATGTGTGTATTTTCCATGTGTGTATGTTCCATGTGTATGTTCCATGTGTGTATGGTCCATGTGTGTATGATCCATGTGTGTATGTTCCATGTGTGTATGTTCTGTTCCATATGTGTATGTTCCATGTGTGTATGTTCCATGTGTGTATGTTCCATGTGTGTATGTTCTGTTCCATGTGTGTATGTTTCATGTGTGTATGGTCTGTTCCATATGTGTATGGTCTGTTCCATGTGTGCATGGTCTGTTCCATGTGTGTATGTTCTGTTCCATGTATGTATGTTCCATGTGTGTATGTTCCATTTGTGTATGTTCCATGTGTGTATATTCTGTTCCATTTGTGTATGTTCCATGTGTGTATGTTCCATGTGTGTATGTTCTGTTCCATGTGTGTATGGTCTGTTCCATGTGTGTATGGTCTGTTCCATGTGTGTATGTTTATTTGTGTGTATGTTCTGTTCCATGTGTGTATGTTCCATGTGTGTATGTTCTGTTCCATGTGTGTATGGTCTGTTCCATGTGTGTATGGTCTGTTCCATGTGTGTATGTTCCATTAATGTCAAACCTTACTTGGACCTAGATATGTTTTCCTGGGCAGACTAAAGCCGATAACCAGTTCTCAGCAAGCTGTGTGAGTTATCTTGCTCAATGACACTACGTTCGATTCCAAATCCGACGCTCTACCACTAGACCACGGACACCACATAGACCGAGAGATAGAGAAATAGAGAGAACCATCTATAATCCGGCACATGTAGTTAATACCACTGGACCACGGACACCACATACATGTGTATGCATTTAGTGTTAGATGATTAAAATTCAGATCGTTTGAATATTGCTAAATAATTAGTTACGGATGCATATGGTACCACGTGACCACAGTGACCATCATAATACAAGATGAATCGCATTTTCATTTGTGTGAAACAATTGCATAGTTATTGCCCGTTACGTAAGAACACAATGTTGTCAATTGTAGGTATATATTTTAATTCTCTTCCGATTTTCATAGCATCCACGGGACCACAATTTTCGTATGTATTATGTAGCTGGTGAAATTTTAAGACATGTACTCAAAGAATAAAGTGTCACGATCAACGTTTTAAACCAAGATGGCCGCCAATTTTTGAAAAATACACTAATATCCATAGGGTATATTTCTCTTGAAAGTTTGGGTTAATGTTATGTTTTATTCTTCATAGTGATGTCAGATGCATGTAAATACATGATTATAAAGGTTGTTTGTATCATTATTTGCTGCTAAGGACATGTATACAGTTACATGGTGGAAGGCCTTTAAAATGTGCTCTACCCGATGGATTTGTGGACTTAATGATACGGCTGCATTCAGTTATATGTTATATTTCGGGTTTTACGCCTGCATCAGCACCATTTTGGGCTATATCGCCGGCGGGCAGTTTACCTAACAACACCTTTCCTGGGCATGCTCCAGCGGTTAACCAGTACTTGGGTGCACCAACCTCCGTAAGAAACTTCCAACTTTTTGATATAAATGAGACAAGGCCTGAGCTGGGCTCGAACCCGTGACCACCAGTGATGATAGGTTACAGTGGTATACAAGTCGACCACGGAGGAGGACACAGCTGCATTCAGCCCCGGCATCATCTGCTTCAATTGAGAAGGTTTTATCAAACTTTGGACATATACATTCAAAGATCCGAAACAGACTTGGTGTAGATAAAGCTACTAAATTAGTGTTCTGTTACAGGATGCTACGTGGCCCCTGCCAGGATGCTACGTGGCCCCTGTGAAATTAAGATTACGATGGACTTTCAATAATATTACGTGTATTCTAGTATGAACTCTTGTGTAAATTTATCAATGTGTTTTCAGGAAAGGGACTGTATACATGTATATTATGAATTTGCACAATCTTAAATACTATTACCATGATTATAAAATACAGTTGATTGATAACTGTGGATATACAGCTGCAATATCATGTTTATTATGATTGTGAGAAAATATGGTCCTAGGGTTTTGCCAGTTTTGGCCGGTTTAATCCAGTTGTTGCCAGTTTTCACAACAGTGTTTTGCCGGCAAAAACACAACCCTGCTTTGTAAGACAATAATTGACAAAATTAAATAGTTAGAACTCATGTAGTTGTCAGATTATACTAAATGTTGTTTTATAATCAAGTCCCAAATCCCATGTTATCATTCGAATACATATACCATTACGATGAGTTTGCTAAACTTCTTTAAATCCAAGGAAAATGAAAGTAATAGTAAAAAACGGAAACTAGATTTAAACATTTTAATGTGCCTACTTCCAAGAACGTGAAACTCACTGAGAGTAAAAAGGATATTAAATATGAATCAAAATGCTAATTATAAAAAGGACTTTTCAAGTAAAGTGGCAAGATGATTTTAACTGGCTAGTTCATGATGAAAATAAAAATGTTATGTTCTGCAAGTACTGTCAAAAATATCCAAAGCGTTCAGAAGCAAAAGTTAACCACAACGTGGTATTTGTGAGTGGTTCCAACACTTTCCGAATATAATCAATACACGCATATCATGCAAGTGGACCGCATACGTCATGCGCCACCAAGTACATGCGGGGTGGTGAGCAGGAAATAGTGGAATGGGAGGTCAATACTCCCGTACATGAAAGTCATACTACTCTTGCAAAAGCATTTCAGAAGTTAGGTGAAAAACAGCATGCTCGCATGAAAGTACTGTTGAATTGCGCTTACTGTATTGGTTGCAACAATAAACCATTTAGTCATTTTAGTCACATGCCCATTCTTTTCAGTCTCCTGTGTAACATTGTGAGTATTATGGTAATGATCACAAGGTCAGTGAATTCCATTACTGCATAGACACCTGGGTAGAACCACGGACCCACCACAAGCCAACCCGGGTAGCTTCCTCACAAGCCTACAGTAGTGAGCTGCAAGTGATTTAATGTCAACCACCGTATGCCAATGAAATAAAGGCTGTGTAAATATGGCGTTGACATTTATGAGAATTATGGTAATGATCACAGGGCCAGTGAATTCATATAATTTGAACTATTATATACTATGATGATGTTAGAAATAAAACATATAAAACTGTATATATATGTATATGTCATAAGCCATCTGTCGGCATTTAGCATAATAATTGAGGCAAGTCAAATTCGCATTGGTGCAAGTCAGTTTACCAGTGTCACTTGTCCCGGCCAAGTCAGTTTACAAATAAGTTGTCGAGCCCAGATAGTGATTCTAGTCGGTTATATTTCTGAATAGAAAGGCCATGTACTGTTGTAATGTGCATAATACAATATTTAGAAAATATGATGTCCAAGACTGCATGCGCACTTTCGTTTTTAAATAGCTAACAAGATCAACTGTTTGTGTATACATTTCGCACGCATGTGCTGTTTCATACTGCCAGGTCTTCTCATAGCACTCACACATGTTCAGCACTCTAGATTTAGTTCTATGGAATGTCGTACATGTCCCTCTTCAAATGTAGACACTTCTCAAATGACTGACATACATGCATATTAATAGATTAATGGAGTCGTTCTCCGGAAATCACTAGGCTGAAGGAACGTCTTCAATGACACATATTACTCATACAAGTAGTCGATCTCCGGTTTGCTTAGCGCCTGAGCTGATTTGGACAGACATGGCTAACATTTATATTCATACGGCCGTTATCCAGTATGCCTGGGCATGAGCTGAAGTTCTAATCTAACTGAGAGCCTTAATAAATAGTTCACATTCATGAGCCCGTTCTCCAGTATGTATGCGCATGTGGTCATTTAAATTGCTAGACTGACTGTAAACAGTATTACATATTCCATTTGTGTGGCTGTTCTCTGATATATACTTATGCATGTGCAGCTTCAAACTGCCAGAATGCCTAATAGTATAATTACATACTTCACACACATGTGGTCATTGGTCGTTCTCCGGTATGTATGTGCATGTGGGTCTTTAATCTGCAAGACTGACTGAAAGCCTTATTATACACTTCACCCTCACGTGGCCGTTCTCCCGAATATATGCGCATGTGTATCTTCAAACTACAAAAAAGCCTTATTATATATTTCACATGCATGTGGTCGTTCTCCGGTATGTATGCGCAAATCGTCCTTTAAATGACTAGGCTGACTGAAAGCCTAATTACATATTTCATTCATATGTGGCTGGTCTCCGGTATGTATGCCTATGCGTCGGTTTATATAGCCAGCATTGTTTAAAAGTTGTATGACATGTTTCACACTGGTATTGCCGTTCTCTGGTATGTATGCGCACATTCCTGTTTAAATCGCTAGGCTTACCAAATCATTCCAGACACATGTGGCCGTTCTCCGGTAGGTATCAGTTTGTGCTGGTTTCAATTGCCAGACTGATGGAACGACTTATTACAGTTCACACTGGTGGCTTATGTGGCCGTTCTCCGGTATGTATGCCCATGTGCCGTCTTAAATCGCAAGATCTACCAAAATCCGTGTTACATATTCCACATGTATGTGGCCGTTCTCTGGTATGTATGCGCATGTGTCCGTTTAAATTGCTAGTTCTATCAAAAGCCTTCTTGTATAGTTCAGATTCATGTGGTCGTTCTCCAGTATGATGCAGCATGTGCCGCTTAAAACTGTAAGCATGGCTAAAAGCTTCTTTACATAGTTCACATTCATGTAGACGTTCTCCAGTATGTGTGCGCATGTGTTGCCTTTAAGTGCTAGACTGACTGAAAGCCTTATTACATAGTTCACACTCGTGTGTCCGTTCTCCAGTATGCGTGAGCATATGTCGCTTTAAAATGCCAGACTGGCTAAAGGTCTTATTACATATTTCACACACATGTGGACGCTCTCCGATATAATTGCGCATGTGCTGTTTTAAATGTCCAGCTAGGCTAAAAACCTTAGGACATATTTCACACTCATGCGGCCGTTCTCCGGTATGTAGTAGCATATGCCGCTTTAAATCGCAAGAATGTTTAAAGGTCTTATTACATAGTTCACACTCGTGTGGTCGTTCTCCGGTATGCACGAGCATGTGGGTTTTTAAGGCTGTATAACTACTGAAACCCTTTCCACATAGTTCACACACATGTGGCCGTTCTCTTGTATGCTTGAGCATATGCCGCTTTAAGTTACAAGACTGGCTAAA
>CM026388.1:14089750-14117440 GCA_014843695.1 Archivesica marissinica | reverse complement strand
ACATGTCACTCAGTACCATATGTACATGTCACTCAGTACCATAATTATGTGCATGTCAATCAGTACCAAATGTACATGTCACTCAGTACCATATGTACATGTCACGCAGTACCATATGTACATGTCACTCAGTACCATATGGACATGTCACTCAGTACCATATGGACATATCACTTGGTACCATATGGACATATCACTTGGTACCATATGGACATATCACTCAGTACCATATGGACATGTGGCTCAGTACCATATGTACATATCACTCAGTACCACATGGACATGTCACTCAATACCATATGGACATGTCGCTCAGTACCACATAGACATATCACTCAGTACCATATGGACATGTCACTCAGTACCATATGTACATGTCACTCAGTACCATATGGATATGTCACTCAGTACCATACATGACACTCAGTACCAAATGTACATGTCACTCAGTACCATATGGACATGTCACTCAGTACCATATGTACATGTCACTCAGTACCATAATTATGTGCATGTCAATCAGTACCAAATGTACATGTCACTCAGTACCATATGTACATGTCACGCAGTACCATATGTACATGTCACTCAGTACCATATGGACATGTCACTCAGTACCATATGGACATATCACTTGGTACCATATGGACATATCACTTGGTACCATATGGACATGTCACTCAGTACCATATGTACATGTCACGCAGTACCACATGTACATGTCACTCAGTACTATATGTACATGTCACTCAGTACCATATGGACATGTCACTCAGCACCATATGTACATGTCACTCAGTACCATATGGACATGTCACTCAGTACCATATGTACATGTCACTCAGTACCATATGGACATGTCACTCAGTACCATATGTACATATCACTCAGTACCATATGTACATGTCACTCAGTACCATATGTGCATGTCAATCAGTACCATATGTACATGTCGCTCAGTACCATATGTGCATGTCACTCAGTACCATATGTACATGTCACTCAGTACCATACATGTCACTCAGTACCATATGGACATGTCACGCAGTAAATTATGTACATGTCACTCAGTACCATACATGTCACTCAGTACCATATGGACATGTCACTCAGTACCATATGTACATGTCACGCAGTACCACATGTACATGTCACTCAGTACCATATGGACATGTCACTCAGTACCATATGGACATGTCGCTCAGTACCACATGGACATATCACTCAGTACCATATGGACATGTGGCTCAGTACCATATGTACATATCACTCAGTACCACATGGACATGTCACTCAATACCATATGGACATGTCGTTCAGTACCACATGGACATATCACTCAGTACCATATGGACATGTCACTCAGTACCATATGTACATGTCACTCAGTACCATATGGACATGTCACTCAGTACCATACATGTCACTCAGTACCAAATGTACATGTCACTCAGTACCATATGGACATGTCACTCAGTACCATATGTACATGTCACGCAGTACCATATGTACATGTCACGCAGTACCATATGTACATGTCACTCAGTACCATATGTGCATGTCACTCAGTACCATATGTACATGTCGCTCAGTACAATATGTGCATGTCACTCAGTACCATATGTACATGTCACTCAGTACCATACATGTCACTCAGTACCATATGGACATGTCACGCAGTAAATTATGTACATGTCACTCAGTACCATACATGTCACTCAGTACCATATGGACATGTCACTCAGTACCATATGTACATGTCACGCAGTACCACATGTACATATCACTCAGTACCATATGTACATGTCACTCAGTACCATATGGACATGTCACTCAGTACCATATGTACATGTAACTCAGTACCATATGGACATGTCACTCAGTACCATATGTACATGTCACTCAGTACCATATGGACATGTCACTCAGTACCATATGGACATGTCACTCAGTACCATATGTACATGTCACTCAGTACCATATGGACATGTCGCTCAGTACCATATGTGCATGTCACTCAGTACCATATGTACATGTCACTCAGTACCATATGTACATGTCGCTCAGTACCATATGTGCATGTCACTCAGTACCATATGTACATGTCACTCAGTACCATACATGTCACTCAGTACCATATGGACATGTCACTCAGTACCATATGTACATGTCACGCTGTAAATTATGTACATGTCACTCAGTACCATACATGTCACTCAGTACCATATGGACATGTCACTCAGTACCATATGTACATGTCACGCAGTACCATATGTACATGTCACTCAGTACCATATGTACATGTCACTCAGTACCATATCTACATGTCACTCAGTACCATATGTACATATCACTCAGTACCATATGTACATGTCACTCAGTACCATATGGACATATCACTCAGTACCATATGTACATGTCACTCAGTACCATATGTACATGTCACTCAGTACCATATGTACATGTCACTCAGTACCATATGGACATGTCACTCAGTACCATATGGACATGTCACTCAGTACCATATGGACATGTCACTCAGTACCATATGGACATGTCACTCAGTACCATATGTACATGTCACTCAGTACTATATGTACATGTCACTCAGTACCATATGTACATGTCACTCAGTACTATATGTACATGTCACTCAGTACCATATGTACATATCACTCAGTACCATATGTACAGGTTGCTCAGTACCATATGTACATGTCACTCAGTACCATATGGACATGTCACTCAGTACCATATGTACATATCACTCAGTACCATATGGACATGTCACTCAGTGAAATATGGACATGTCACGCAGTACCATATGTACATGTCACTCAGTACCATATGTACATGTCACTCAGTACCATATGTACATGTCACTCAGTACCATATGTACATGTCACTCAGTACCATATGTACATATCACTCAGTAACATATGTACATGTCGCTCAGTACCATATGGACATGTCACTCAGTACCATATGTACATATCACTCAGTACCATATGGACATGTCACTCAGTAAAATATGGACATGTCACGCAGTACCATATGTACATGTCACTCAGTACCATATGGACATGTCACTCAGTACCATATGTACATGTCGCTCAGTACCATATGTGCATGTCACTCAGTACCATATGTACATGTCACTCAGTACCATACATGTCACTCAGTACCATATGGACATGTCACGCATTATATTATGTACATGTCACTCAGTACCATACATGTCACTCAGTACCATATGTACATGTCACGCAGTACCACATGTACATGTCACTCAGTACCATATGTACATGTCACTCAGTACCATATGGACATGTTACTCAGTACCATATGTACATGTAACTCAGTACCATATGGACATGTCACTCAGTACCATATGTACATGTCACTCAGTACCATATGGACATGTCACTCAGTACCATATGGACATGTCACTCAATACCATATGTACATGTCACTCAGTACCATATGTACATGTCGCTCAGTACCATATGTGCATGTCACTCAGTACCATATGTACATGTCACTCAGTACCATACATGTCACTCAGTACCATATGGACATGTCACTCAGTACCATATGTACATGTCACTCAGTAAATTATGTACATGTCACTCAGTACCATACATGTTGTTTGGTGTTGTTTGTCATGTCACGCAGTACCATATGTACATGTCACTCAGTACCATATGTACATGTCACTCAGTACCATATCTACATGTCACTCAGTACCATATGTACATATCACTCAGTACCATATGTACATGTCACTCAGTACCATATGTACATGTCACTCAGTACCATATGTACATGTCACTCAGTACCATATGTACATGTCACTCAGTACCATATGTACATGTCACTCAGTACCATATGTACATGTCACTCAGTACCATATGGACATGTCACTCAGTACCATATGTACATGTCGCTCAGTACCATATGTACATGTCACTCAGTACCATATGTACATGTCACTCAGTACCATATGTACATGTCACTCAGTACCATATGTACATGTTGCTCAGTACCATATGTGCATGTCACTCAGTTTGTTTTCAGTACCATATGTACATGTCATCAGTACATATGTACATGTCAATCAGTAAAATATGTACATGTCACTCGTACCATTTGTTGTGGTACTATTGTTCATTCTAAGTACCATATGTACATGTCACTCAGTACCTATGTACATTTCACTCGTAACATATGTGAATGTCTCTCAGTACCATATGGTCATGTCAATCAGTACCATATGTACATGTCGCTCAGTACCATATGTACATGTCATCAGTCATATGGACATGTGGCTCAGTACCATATGTACATGTCACTCAGTACCTATGTACATGTCACTCAGTACCATATGTACATGTCACTCAGTACCATATGACATGTCACTCAGTACCATATGTGCATGTCACTCAGTACCATATGTGCATGTCACTCAGTACCATATGTACATGTCGCTCAGTACCATATGTACATGTCAGTCAGTACTATGTACATGTCACTAAGTACCATATGGACATGTCACTCAGTAACATATGTACATGTCACGCAGTACCATATGTTCATGTCACTCAGTACCATATGGCATGTCACTCAGTACCATATGTACATGTCACTCAGTGCCATATGTACATGTCACTCAGTACCATATGTACATGTCACTCAGTACCATATGTACATGTCACTCAGTACCATATGTATATGTCACTCAGTACCATATGGACATGTCACTCAGTACCATATGGACATGTCACTCAGTACCATATGTACATGTCACTCAGTACTATATGTACATGTCACTCAGTACCATATGTACATGTCACTCAGTACTATATGTACATGTCACTCAGTACCATATGTACATATCACTCAGTACCATATGTACAGGTTGCTCAGTACCATATGATGTCACTCAGTACATATGGACATGTCACTCAGTACCATATGTACATATCACTCAGTACCATATGGACATGTCACTCAGTGAAATATGGACATGTCACGCAGTACCATATGTACATGTCACTCAGTGCCATATGTACATGTCACTCAGTACCATATGTACATGTCACTCAGTACCATATGTACATGTCACTCAGTACCATATGTACATGTCACTCAGTACCATATGTACATGTCACTCAGTACCATATGTACATGTCGCTCAGTACCATATGTGCATGTCACTCAGTACCATATGTACATGTCACTCAGTACCATACATGTCACTCAGTACCATATGGACATGTCACGCAGTAAATTATGTACATGTCACTCAGTACCATACATGTCACTCAGTACCATATGGACATGTCACTCAGTACCATATGTACATGTCACTCAGTATCATATGGACATGTCACTCAGTACCATATGGACATGTCACTCAGTACCATATGGACATGTCACTCAGTACCATATGGACATGTCACTCAGTACCATATGGACATGTGACTCAGTACCATATGTACATGTCACTCAGTACCATATGTACATGTCACTCAGTACCATATGTACATGTCACTCAGTACCATATGTGCATGTCACTCAGTACCATATGTTGTTGTTCATGTCACTCAGTACCATATGGACATGTCACTCAGTACCATATGTACATGTCACGCTGTAAATTATGTTCATGTCACTCAGTACCATACATGTCACTCAGTACCATATGGACATGTCACTCAGTGCCATATGTACATGTCACGCAGTACCATATGTACATTTCACTCAGTACAATATGTACATGTCACTCAGTACCATATGTACATGTCACTCAGTACAATATGTACATATCACTCAGTACCATATGTACATGTCACTCAGTACCATATGTACATATCACTCAGTACCATATGTACATGTCACTCAGTACATATGTACATATCACTCAGTACCATATGTACATGTCACTCAGTACCATATGTACATGTCACTCGGTACCATATGGACATGTCACTCAGTACCATATGGACATGTCACTCAGTACCATATGTCATGTCACTCAGTACCATATGTACATGTCACTCAGTACCATATGTACATGTCACTCAGTACCATATGGCATGTCACTCAGTACCATATGTACATGTCACTCAGTACCATATGGACATGTCACTCAGTACCATATGGACATGTCACTCAGTACCATATGTACATGTCACTCAGTACCATTGGACATGTCACTCAGTACCATATGTACATGTTGCTCAGTACCATATGTACATGTCACTCAGTACCATATGTACATGTCACTCAGTACCATATGTACATATCACTCAGTACCATATGTACAGGTTGCTCAGTACCATATGTACATGTCACTCAGTACCATATGTTGGTGTTGTTTGTTTTTTCAGTACCATATGGACATGTCACTCAGTTAAATATGGACATGTCACGCAGTACCATATGTACATGTCACTCAGTACCATATGTACATGTCACTCAGTACCATATGTACATGTCACTCAGTACCATATGTACATGTCACTCAGTACCATATGTACATATCACTCAGTAACATATGTACATGTCGCTCAGTACCATATGGACATGTCACTCAGTACCATATGTTTTGTTTGGACATGTCACTCAGTAAAATATGGACATGTCACGCAGTACCATATGTACATGTCACTCAGTACCATATGGTGTTGTTTGTACATGTCGTGTTTGTGTGTTGTTTGTTGTTGTTTGTTGTTTGGTGTGGTTTTTGTTGTTGTTTGTTGTTGGTGTTGTTTGTTGTACTCAGTACCATATGGACATGTCACTCAGTACCATATGTACATGTCACTCAGTACCATATGGACATGTCACTCAGTACCATATGGACATGTCACTCAGTACCATATGTACATGTCACTCAGTACCATATGTGTGTTGTTTGTTGTGTGTTTGTGTGTTGTTTGTTGTTGTTTGTTGTTTGGTGTTGTTTGTTGTGTGTTTTGTTGTTGTTTGTTCAGTACCATATGGACATGTCACTCAGTGCCATATGTACATGTCACGCAGTACCATATGTACATGTCACTCAGTACCATATGTACATGTCACTCAGTACCATATCTACATGTCACTCAGTACCATATGTACATATCACTCAGTACCATATGTACATGTCACTCAGTACCATATGGACATATCACTCAGTACCATATGTACATGTCACTCAGTACCATATGGACATATCACTCAGTACCATATGGACATGTCACTCAGTACCATATGGACATGTCCCTCAGTACCATATGGACATGTCACTCAGTACCATATGTACATGTTGCTCAGTACCATATGTACATGTCACTCAGTACCATATGTACATGTCACTCAGTACCATATGTACATATCACTCAGTACCATATGTACAGGTTGCTCAGTACCATATGGACATGTCACTCAGTACCATATGTACATATCACTCAGTACCATATGGACATGTCACTCAGTGAAATATGGACATGTCACGCAGTACCATATGTACATGTCACTCAGTGCCATATGTACATGTCACTCAGTACCATATGTACATGTCACTCAGTACCATATGTACATGTCACTCAGTACCATATGTACATATCACTCAGTACATACATGTCGCTCAGTACCTATGGGCATGTCGCTCAGTACCATTGTGATGTCCTCAACCATTACATGTCACTCAGTACCATATGGACATGTCACGCAGTATATTATGTACATGTCACTCAGTACCATACATGTCACTCAGTACCATATGGACATGTTACTCAGTACCATATGTACATGTAACTCAGTATCATATGGACATGTCACTCAGTACCATATGTACATGTCACTCAGTACCATATGGACATGTCACTCAGTACCATATGGACATGTCACTCAATACCATATGTACATGTCACTCAGTACCATATGTGCATGTCACTCAGTACCATATGTACATGTCGCTCAGTACCATATGTGCATGTCACTCAGTACCATATGTACATGTCACTCAGTACCATACATGTCACTCAGTACCATATGGACATGTCACTCAGTACCATATGTACATGTCACGCTGTAAATTATGTACATGTCACTCAGTACCATACATGTCACTCAGTACCATATGGACATGTCACTCAGTGCCATATGTACATGTCACGCAGTACCATATGTACATGTCACTCAGTACCATATGTACATGTCACTCAGTACCATATCTACATGTCACTCAGTACCATATGTACATATCACTCAGTACCATATGTACATGTCACTCAGTACCATATGGACATATCACTCAGTACCATATGTACATGTCACTCAGTACCATATGGACATATCACTCAGTACCATATGGACATGTCACTCAGTACCATATGGACATGTCCCTCAGTACCATATGGACATGTCACTCAGTACCATATGTACATGTTGCTCAGTACCATATGTACATGTCACTCAGTACCATATGTACATGTCACTCAGTACCATATGTACATATCACTCAGTACCATATGTACATGTTGCTCAGTACCATATGGACATGTCACTCAGTACCATATGTACATATCACTCAGTACCATATGGACATGTCACTCAGTGAAATATGGACATGTCACGCAGTACCATATGTACATGTCACTCAGTGCCATATGTACATGTCACTCAGTACCATATGTACATGTCACTCAGTACCATATGTACATGTCACTCAGTACCATATGTACATATCACTCAGTAACATATGTACATGTCGCTCAGTACCATATGGACATGTCACTCAGTACCATATGGACATGTCACTCAGTAACATATGGACATGTCACTCAGTACCATATGTACATGTCACTCAGTACCATATGTACATGTCACTCAGTACCATATGGACATGTCACTCAGTACCATATGTACATGTCACTCAGTACCATATGACATGTCACTCAGTACCATATGGACATGTCACTCAGTACCATATGTACATGTCACTCAGTACCATATGACATGTCACTCAGTATATATGTACATGTCACTCAGTACCATATGTACATGTCACTAGTACAATGTACATTCCTCGTACCATATGGACATGTCACTCAGTGTAGGACATGCACGCAGTACCATATGTACATGTCACTCAGTACCATATGTACATGTCACTCAGTACCATATGTACATGTCACTCAGTACCATATGTACATGTCACTCAGTACCATATGTACATGTCACTCAGTACCATATGTACATGTCACTCAGTACCATATGGACATGTCACTCAGTACCATATGTACATGTCACTCAGTACCATATGGACATGTCACTCAGTAATATGTACATGTCACTCAGTACCATATGGACATGTCACTCAGTACCATATGGACATGTCACTCAGTACCATATGTACATGTCACTCAGTACCATATGTACATGTCACTCAGTACCATATGTACATGTCACTCAGTACCATATGTTGTTTGGACATGTCACTTGTGTTGTTACATGTCACTCAGTACCATATGGACATGTCACTCAGTACCATATGTACATGTCACTCAGTACCATATGGACATGTCACTCAGTACCATATGTACATGTCACTCAGTACCATATGGACATGTCACTCAGTACCATATGTACATGTCACTCAGTACCATATGTACATGTCACTCAGTACCATATGTGCATGTCACTCAGTACCATATGTACATGTCTGTTTGTGTGTTGTTTGTTGTTGTTACATGTCACTCAGTACCATATGGACATGTCACTCAGTACCATATGTACATGTCACGCTGTAAATTATGTCATGTCACTCAGTACCATACATGTCACTCAGTACCATATGGACATGTCACTCAGTGCCATATGTACATGTCACGCAGTACCATATGTACATGTCACTCAGTACCATATGTACATGTCACTCAGTACCATATCTACATGTCACTCAGTACCATATGTACATATCACTCAGTACCATATGTACATGTCACTCAGTACCATATGGACATGTCACTCAGTACCATATGTACATGTCACTCAGTACCATATGTACATGTCACTCAGTACCATATGGACATGTCACTCAGTACCATATGGACATGTCACTCAGTACCATATGGACATGTCACTCAGTACCATATGTACATGTCACTCAGTACCATATGTACATGTCACTCAGTACCATATGTACATGTCACTCAGTACCATATGTACATGTCACTCAGTACCATATGTACATGTCACTCAGTACCATATGGACATGTCACTCAGTACCATATGTACATGTCACTCAGTACCATATGTCATGTCACTCAGTTATGTCATGTCACTCAGTACCATATGTGCATGTCACTCAGTACCATATGTACATGTCACTCAGTACCATATGTACATGTCACTCAGTACCATATGTACATGTCACTCAGTACCATATGTACATGTCACTCAGTACCATATGTACATGTCACTCAGTACCATATGTACATGTCACTCAGTACCATATGGACATGTCACTCAGTACCATATGGACATGTCACGCAGTACCATATGTACATGTCACTCAGTACCATATGTACATGTCACTCAGTACCATATGTACATGTCACTCAGTACCATATGTACATGTCACTCAGTACCATATGTACATGTCACTCAGTACCATATGGACATGTCACTCAGTACCATATGGACATGTCACTCAGTACCATATGTACATGTCACTCAGTACCATATGGACATGTCACTCAGTACCATATGTACATGTCACTAAGTACCATATGGACATGTCACTCAGTACCATATGGACATGTCACTCAGTACCATATGTACATGTCACTCAGTACCATATGGACATGTCACTCAGTACCATATGTACATGTCACTCAGTACCATATGTACATGTCACTCAGTACCATATGTACATGTCACTCAGTACCATATGTACATGTCACTCAGTACCATATGTACATGTCACTCAGTACCATATGGACATGTCACTCAGTACCATATGTACATGTCACTCAGTACCATATGTACATGTCACTCAGTACCATATGTTCATGTCACTCAGTACCATATGTACATGTCACTCAGTACCATATGGACATGTCACTCAGTACCATATGTACATGTCACTCAGTACCATATGTACATGTCACTCAGTACCATATGTACATGTCACTCAGTACCATATGTACATGTCACTCAGTACCATATGGACATGTCACTCAGTACCATATGCATGTCACTGTACCATATGGACATGTCACTCAGTACCATATGTACATGTCACTCAGTACCATATGGACATGTCACTCAGTACCATATGGACATGTCACTCAGTACCATATGTACATGTCACTCAGTACCATATGGACATGTCACTCAGTACCATATGGACATGTCACTCAGTACCATATGTACATGTCACTCAGTACCATATGTACATGTCACTCAGTACCATATGTACATGTCACTCAGTACCATATGGACATGTCACTCAGTACCATATGTACATGTCACTCAGTACCATATGTGCATGTCACTCAGTACCATATGTACATGTCACTCAGTACCATATGTGCATGTCACTCAGTACCATATGTACATGTCACTCAGTACCATACATGTCATTCAGTACCATATGGACATGTCACTCAGTACCATATGTACATGTCACGCAGTACCATAATTATGTTCATATCACTCAGTACCATACATGTCACTCAGTACCATATGGACATGTCACTCAGTACCATATGTACATATCACTTGGTACCATATGGACATATCACTTGGTACCATATGGACATGTCACTCAGTACCATATGTACATGTCACTCAGTACCATATGGACATGTCACTCAGTACCATATGGACATGTCACTCAGTACCATATGTACATGTCACTCAGTACCATATGGACATGTCACTCAGTACCATATGGACATGTCACTCAGTACCATATGGACATGTCACTCAGTACCATATGTACATGTCACTCAGTACCATATGGACATGTCACTCAGTACCATATGGACATGTCACTCAGTACCATATGGACATGTCACTCAGTACCATATGTACATGTCACTCAGTACCATATGTGCATGTCACTCAGTACCATATGTACATGTCACTCAGTACCATATGTGCATGTCACTCAGTACCATATGTACATGTCACTCAGTACCATACATGTCACTCAGTACCATATGGACATGTCACTCAGTACCATATGTACATGTCACGCAGTACCATAATTATGTTCATATCACTCAGTACCATACATGTCACTCAGTACCATATGGACATGTCACTCAGTGCCATATGTACATGTCACGCAGTACCATATGTACATGTCACTCAGTACCATATGTACATGTCACTCAGTACCATATCTACATGTCACTCAGTACCATATGGACATATCACTCAGTACCATATGTACATGTCACTCAGTACCATATGTACATATCACTCAGTACCATATGTACATGTCACTCAGTACCAAATGGACATATCACTCAGTACCATATGGACATGTCACTCAGTACCATATGTACATGTCACTCGGTACCATATGGACATGTCACTCAGTACCATATGGACATGTCACTCAGTACCATATGTACATGTCACGCAGTACCATATGTACATGTCACTCAGTACCATATGGACATGTCACTCAGTACCACATGGACATATCACTTGGTACCATATGGACATATCACTTGGTACCATATGGACATGTCACTCAGTACCATATGTACATGTCACGCAGTACCACATGTACATGTCACTCAGTACCATATGGACATGTCACTCAGTACCATATGTATATGTCACTCAGTACCATATGGACATGTCACTCAGTACCATATGGACATGTCACTAAGTACCATATGGACATGTCACTCAGTACCATATGTACATGTCACTCAGTACAATATGGACATGTCACTCAGTACCATATGGACATGTCACTCAGTACCATATGTACATGTCACTCAGTACCATATGTACATATCACTCAGTACCATATGTACATGTCACTCAGTACCATATGTGCATGTCACTCAGTACCATATGTGCATGTCACTCAGTACCATATGTACATGTCACTCAGTACCATATGTGCATGTCACTCAGTACCATATGTACATGTCAGTCAGTACCATACATGTCACTCAGTACCATATGGACATGTCACTCAGTACCATATGTACATGTCACGCAGTACCATAATTATGTTCATATCACTCAGTACCATACATGTCACTCAGTACCATATCTACATGTCACTCAGTACCATATGGACATATCACTCAGTACCATATGTACATGTCACTCAGTACCATATGTACATATCACTCAGTACCATATGTACATATCACTCAGTACCATATGTACATGTCACTCAGTACCAAATGGACATATCACTCAGTACCATATGGACATGTCACTCAGTACCATATGGACATGTCACTCGGTACCATATGGACATGTCACTCAGTACCATATGTACATGTTGCTCAGTACCATATGTACATGTCACTCAGTACCATATGTACATGTCACTCAGTACCATATGTACATGTCACTCAGTACCATATGTACATATCACTCAGTACCATATGTACATGTCACTCAGTACCATATGTACATGTCACTCAGCAACATATGTACATATCACTCAGTACCATATGGACATGTCACTCAGTAAAATATGGACATGTCACTCAGTACCATATGGACATGTCACGCAGTACCATATGTACATGTCACTCAGTACCATATGGACATGTCACGCAGTACCATATGTACATGTCACTAAGTACCATATGGACATGTCACTCAGTAACATATGGACATGTCACGCAGTACCATATGTACATATCACTCAGTAGCATATGTACATGTCACGCAGTACCATATGTACATGTCACTCAGTACCATATGTACATGTCACTCAGTACCATAAGGACATGTCACGCAGTACCATATGGACATGTCACGCAGTACCATATGTACATGCCACTCAGTACCATATGTACATGTCACTCAGTACCATATGTACATGTCACTCAGTACCATATGGACATGTCACTCAATACAATATGGACATGTCACTCAGTACCATATGTACATGTCACTCAGTACCATATGGACATGTCACTCAGTACCATATGGACATGTCACTCAGTACCATATGGACATATCACTCAGTACCACATGGACATATCACTCAGTACCCTATGTACATATCACTCAGTACCATATGTACATGTCACTCAGTACCATATGTACATGTCACTCAGTACCCTATGTGCATATCACTCAGTACCATATGTACATATCACTCAGTACGATATGTACATGTCACTCACATAGTGCAGACACAATGGTTATTGGTATTACATACACAATGGTTATTGGGATTGCAGACACAATGGTTATTGGGATTGCAGACACAATGGTTATTGGGATTGCAGACAAACTGGTTATTGGGATTGCAGACACAATGGTTATTGGGATTGCAGACAAACTGGTTATTTGGATTGCATACACAATGGTTATTGGGATTGAATACACAATGGTTATTGAGATTATAGACATACTGGTTATTGGGATTGTAGACACAATGTTATTGGGATTGCAGACATACTGGTTATTGGGATTGTAGACACAATGGTTATTGGGATTGCAGACACACTGGTTATTGGGATTGCAAACACAATGGTTGTTGGGATTGCAGACACAATGGTTATTGGGATTGCAGACACAATGGTTATTGGGATTGCAGACACAATGGTTATTGGGAGTGCATACACAATGGTTATTGGGAGTGCATACACAATGGTTATTGGGATTGTAGACACAATGGTTATTGGGATTGCAGACACACTGGTTATTGGGATTGCATACACAATGCTTATTGGGATTGCATACACAATGGTTATTGGGATTGCATACACAATGCTTATTGGGATTGCATACACAATGGTTATTGGGATTGCATACACACTGGTTATTGACCGTACAGACATAATGGTTATTGGGATTGCAGACACAATGGTTATTGGGATTGCATACACAATGGTTATTGGGATTGCATACACAATGGTTATTGGGATTGCATACACAATGGTTATTGGGATTGCATACACACTGGTTATTGACCGTACAGACATAATGGTTATTGGGATTGCAGACACAATGGTTATTGGGATTGCATACATAATGGTTATTGGGATTGCATACACAATGGTTATTGGGATTGCATACACACTGGTTACTGACCGTACAGACATAATGGTTATTGGGATTGCAGACACAATGGTTATTGGGATTGCATACACAATGGTTATTGGGATTGCATACACAATGGTTATTGGGATTGCAAACAGAATGGTTATTGGGATTACATACACAATGGTTATTGGGAGTGCATACACAATGGTTATTGGGAGTGCATACACAATGGTTATTGGGATTGTAGACACAATGGTTATTGGGATTGCATACACAATGGTTATTGGGTTTGCAGACACAATGGTTATTGGGATTGCATACACAATGGTTATTGGGATTGCAAACAGAATGGTTATTGGGATTGCATACACAATGGTTATTGGGATTGCATACACAATGGTTATTGGGAGTGCATACACAATGGTTATTGGGATTGTAGACACAATGGTTATTGGGTTTGCAGACACAATGGCTATTGGGTTTGCAGACACAATGGTTATTGGGATTGCATACACAATGGTTATTGGGATTGCATACACAATGGTTATTGGGATTGCAAACAGAATGGTTATTGGGATTGCATACACAATGGTTATTGGGAGTGCATACACAATGGTTATTGGAATTGTAGACACTATGGTTATTGGGTTTGCAGACACAATGGTTATTGGGATTGCATACACAATGGTTATTGGGTTTGCAGACACAATGGTTATTGGGATTGCATACACACTGGTTATTGGGATTGCATACACAATGGTTATTGGGATTGCATACACACTGGTTATTGGGATTGCAGACACAATGGTTATTGGGATTGCAGACACACTGGTTATTGGGATTGTAGACACAATGGTTATTGGGATTGCATACACAATGGTTATTGGGATTGCAAACAGAATGGTTATTGGGATTGTCGACACAATGGTTATTGGGATTGCATACAAACTGGTTATTGGATTTGCAGACACAATGGTTATTGGGATTGCATACACACTGGTTATTGGGATTGCATACACAATGGTTATTGGGAGTGCATACACACTGGTTATTGGGATTGCAGACACAATTGTTATTGGGTTTGCAGACACACTGGTTATTGGGATTGTAGACACAATGGTTATTGGGATTGCAGACACAATGGTTATTGGGATTGCATACACACTGGTTATTGGGATTGTAGACACAATTCTTATTGGGATTGCAGACACAATGGTTATTGGGATTGCAGACACACTGGTTATTGGGATTGCAGACACAATGGTTATTGGGATTGCAGACACAATGGTTATTGGTATTGCATACACAATGGTTATTGGGATTGCATACACAATGGTTATTGGGATTGCAAACAGAATGGTTATTGGGATTACATACACAATGGTTATTGGGAGTGCATACACAATGGTTATTGGGAGTGCATACACAATGGTTATTGGGATTGTAGACACAATGGTTATTGGGATTGCATACACAATGGTTATTGGGTTTGCAGACACAATGGTTATTGGGATTGCATACACAATGGTTATTGGGATTGCAAACAGAATGGTTATTGGGATTGCATACACAATGGTTATTGGGATTGCATACACAATGGTTATTGGGAGTGCATACACAATGGTTATTGGGATTGTAGACACAATGGTTATTGGGTTTGCAGACACAATGGCTATTGGGTTTGCAGACACAATGGTTATTGGGATTGCATACACAATGGTTATTGGGATTGCATACACAATGGTTATTGGGATTGCAAACAGAATTGTTATTGGGATTGCATACACAATGGTTATTGGGAGTGCATACACAATGGTTATTGGAATTGTAGACACTATGGTTATTGGGTTTGCAGACACAATGGTTATTGGGATTGCATACACAATGGTTATTGGGTTTGCAGACACAATGGTTATTGGGATTGCATACACACTGGTTATTGGGATTGCATACACAATGGTTATTGGGATTGCATACACACTGGTTATTGGGATTGCAGACACAATGGTTATTGGGATTGCAGACACACTGGTTATTGGGATTGTAGACACAATGGTTATTGGGATTGCATACACAATGGTTATTGGGATTGCAAACAGAATGGTTATTGGGATTGTAGACACAATGGTTATTGGGATTGCATACAAACTGGTTATTGGATTTGCAGACACAATGGTTATTGGGATTGCATACACACTGGTTATTGGGATTGCATACACAATGGTTATTGGGAGTGCATACACACTGGTTATTGGGATTGCAGACACAATGGTTATTGGGATTGCATACACAATGGTTATTGGGAGTGCATACACAATGGTTATTGGAATTGTAGACACTATGGTTATTGGGTTTGCAGACACAATGGTTATTGGGATTGCATACACAATGGTTATTGGGTTTGCAGACACAATGGTTATTGGGATTGCATACACACTGGTTATTGGGATTGCATACACAATGGTTATTGGGATTGCATACACACTGGTTATTGGGATTGCAGACACAATGGTTATTGGGATTGCAGACACACTGGTTATTGGGATTGTAGACACAATGGTTATTGGGATTGCATACACAATGGTTATTGGGATTGCAAACAGAATGGTTATTGGGATTGTCGACACAATGGTTATTGGGATTGCATACAAACTGGTTATTGGATTTGCAGACACAATGGTTATTGGGATTGCATACACACTGGTTATTGGGATTGCATACACAATGGTTATTGGGAGTGCATACACACTGGTTATTGGGATTGCAGACACAATTGTTATTGGGTTTGCAGACACACTGGTTATTGGGATTGTAGACACAATGGTTATTGGGATTGCAGACACAATGGTTATTGGGATTGCATACACACTGGTTATTGGGATTGTAGACACAATTCTTATTGGGATTGCAGACACAATGGTTATTGGGATTGCAGACACACTGGTTATTGGGATTGCAGACACAATGGTTATTGGGATTGCAGACACAATGGTTATTGGTATTGCATACACAATGGTTATTGGGATTGCATACACAATGGTTATTGGGATTGCAAACAGAATGGTTATTGGGATTACATACACAATGGTTATTGGGAGTGCATACACAATGGTTATTGGGAGTGCATACACAATGGTTATTGGGATTGTAGACACAATGGTTATTGGGATTGCATACACAATGGTTATTGGGTTTGCAGACACAATGGTTATTGGGATTGCATACACAATGGTTATTGGGATTGCAAACAGAATGGTTATTGGGATTGCATACACAATGGTTATTGGGATTGCATACACAATGGTTATTGGGAGTGCATACACAATGGTTATTGGGATTGTAGACACAATGGTTATTGGGTTTGCAGACACAATGGCTATTGGGTTTGCAGACACAATGGTTATTGGGATTGCATACACAATGGTTATTGGGATTGCATACACAATGGTTATTGGGATTGCAAACAGAATTGTTATTGGGATTGCATACACAATGGTTATTGGGAGTGCATACACAATGGTTATTGGAATTGTAGACACTATGGTTATTGGGTTTGCAGACACAATGGTTATTGGGATTGCATACACAATGGTTATTGGGTTTGCAGACACAATGGTTATTGGGATTGCATACACACTGGTTATTGGGATTGCATACACAATGGTTATTGGGATTGCATACACACTGGTTATTGGGATTGCAGACACAATGGTTATTGGGATTGCAGACACACTGGTTATTGGGATTGTAGACACAATGGTTATTGGGATTGCATACACAATGGTTATTGGGATTGCAAACAGAATGGTTATTGGGATTGTAGACACAATGGTTATTGGGATTGCATACAAACTGGTTATTGGATTTGCAGACACAATGGTTATTGGGATTGCATACACACTGGTTATTGGGATTGCATACACAATGGTTATTGGGAGTGCATACACACTGGTTATTGGGATTGCAGACACAATTGTTATTGGGTTTGCAGACACACTGGTTATTGGGATTGTAGACACAATGGTTATTGGGATTGCAGACTCAATGGTTATTGGGATTGCATACACACTGGTTATTGGGATTGTAGACACAATTCTTATTGGGATTGCAGACACAATGGTTATTGGGATTGCAGACACACTGGTTATTGGGATTGCAGACACAATGGTTATTGGGATTGCAGACACAATGGTTATTGGTATTGCATACACAATGTTTATTGGGATTGCAGACACAATGGTTGTTGGGATTGCAGACACAATGGTTATTGGGAATGCAGACACAATGGTTATTGGTATTGCATACACAATGTTTATTGGGATTGCAGACACAATGGTTGTTGGGATTGCAGACACAATGGTTATTGGGAATGCAGACACAATGGTTATTGACATTATAGACACAATGGTTATTGACAATATAGACATAATGGTTATTGGGATTGCAGACACAATAGTTATTGGGATTGCAGACACAATGGTTATTGGGATTTCAGACACAATGGTTATTGGGATTGCAGACACACTGGATATTGGGATTGCATACACACTGGTTATTGGGATTGCAGACACAATGGTTATTGGAATTGCAGAACTAATAGATACTGGGATTGCAAACACAATGGTTATTGGGATTGCAAACACAATGGATATTGGGATTGCAAACACAATAGTTATTGGGATTGCAAACACAATGGTTATTGGGATTATAGACACACTGGTTATTGAGATTATAGACACAATGGTTATTGGGATTGCAGACACAATGGTTATTGGGATTGCATACACAATGGTTATTGACAGTACAGACATAATGGTTATTGGGATTGCAGACACAATGGTTATTGGGATTGCATACACAATGCTTAGTGGGATTGCATACACAATGGTTATTGGGATTGCAGACACAATGGTTATTGGGATTGCAGACACAATGGTTATTGGGATTGCATACACAATGGTTATTGACAGTACAGACATAATGGTTATTGGGATTGCAGACACAATGCTTATTGGGATTGCATACACACTGGTTATTGGGATTGCAGACACAATGGTTATTGGGATTGCAGACACAATGGTTATTGGGATTGCATACACAATGGTTAATGGGATTGCATACACAATGGTTATTGGGATTGCAGACATAATGGTTATTGGGATTGCATACACAATGGTTATTGGGAATGCATACACAATGGTTATTGGGAGTGCATACACAATGGTTATTGGGATTGTAGACACAATGGTTATTGGGTTTGCAGACACAATGGTTATTGGGATTGCATACACAATGGTTATTGGGTTTGCAGACACAATGATTATTGGGATTGCAGACACAATGGTTATTGGGATTGCAAACACAATGGTTATTGGGATTGCATACACAATGGTTATTGGGATTGCATACACAATGGTTATTGGGATTATAGACATACTGGTTATTTGGATTGTAGATACAATGGTTATTGGGATTGCAGACATAATGGTTATTGGTATTGTAGAAACAATGGTTATTGGGATTGCAGACATACTGGTTATTTGGATTGCAGATACAATGTTTGTTGGGATTGCAGACATAATGGTTATTGGGATTGTAGACACAATGGTTATTGGGATTGTAGACACAATGGTTGTTGGGATTGCAGACATAATGGTTATTGGGATTGCAGACACAATGTTTGTTGGGATTGCAGACACAATGGTTATTGGGATTGCAGACACAATGGTTATTGGGATTGCAGACATAATGGTTGTTGGGATTGCAGACACAATGTTTATTGGGATTGCAGACACAATGGTTATTGGGATTGCAGACAAAATGGTTATTGGGATTGCATACACAATGGTTATTGACAGTACAGACATAATGGTTATTGGGATTGCAGACACAATATTTATTGGGATTGCAGACACAATGGTTATTGGGATTGCAGAGAAAATGGTTATTGGGATTGCATACACAATGGTTATTGACAGTACAGACATAATGGTTATTGGGATTGCAGACACAATATTTATTGGGATTGCAGACACAATGGTTATTGGGATTGCAGAGACAATGGTTATTGGGATTGCAGACACAATGGTTATTGGGATTGCAGACACAATGAGTATTGGAATTGCAGACACAATGGTTATTGGGAGTGATTAAATTGGGAGACAAGTACCAATATTTCTAGTTAGAATAGCCATTGTATATGTATGCAAACATGCACAACCTGATCTTATATCTAAGGGATTCCATTGCCGAGTGGTGGTTAATGTCGTTCGCTTACAATCACCTGCCATTTACGGCTGAGGTTCGAATCGCATTTGGGGAGCTATCCAACTATTGAACGGTCGGAGGTTGTACCCGGGTGACCTTCTGTGCCTAAAATACTGCTGGGGGGGGGGGGGTCACCCACGCGGTAGTGATAATCTGTTCTTTAGCAAATTTCCATATATTGATATGAATACTAAACAATACCTGAACGGTCTTCTCTGTCCATTAGTATGACATCTTTGTCAGTCTTGTCAAATTTTATCTCAGTGTTGGAGGTAAAGGTAAAAGGAATATCCCACTTATATCTGTAAAACCAAACTCAACAATAGTTTATATAATTAACAACTAGAACGTCCGAATCAGCAAGGTTAATAACGGATGGCTATACAAGGTTAATAACGGATGGCTATACAAGGTTAATAACGGATGGCTATACAAGGTTCATAACGGATGGCTATACAAGGTTCATAACGGATGGCTATACAAGGTTAATAACGGATGGCTATACAAGGCTAATAACGGATGGCTATACAAGGTTAATAACGGATGGCTATACAAGGTTCATAACGGATGGCTATACAAGGTTAATAACGGATGGCTATACAAGGTTCATAACGGATGGCTATACAAGGTTAATAGCGGATGGCTATACAAGGTTAATAACGGATGGCTATACAAGGTTAATAACGGATGGCTATACAAGGCTAATAACGGATGGCTATACAAGGTTAATAACGGATGGCTATACAAGGTTCATAACGGATGGCTATACAAGGTTAATAACGGATGGCTATACAAGGCTAATAACGGATGGCTATACAAGGTTAATAACGGATGGCTATACAAGGTTCATAACGGATGGCTATACAAGGTTAATAACGGATGGCTATACAAGGTTAATAACGGATGGCTATACAAGGTTAATAACGGATGGCTATACAAGGCTAATAACGGATGGCTATGCAAGGTTAATAACGGATGGCTATACAAGGTTAATAACGGATGGCTATACAAGGTCAATAACGGATGGCTATACAAGGTTTATAATGGATGGTTATACAAGGTTAATAACGGATGGCTATACAAGGTTAATAGTGGATGGCTATACAAGGCTAATAACGGATGGCTATACAAGGTCAATAACGGATGGCTATACAAGGTTTATAATGGATGGTTATACAAGGTTAATAGCGGATGGCTATACAAGGTTAATAACGGATGGCTATACAAGGTTAATAACGGATGGCTATACAAGGTTCATAACGGATGGCTATACAAGGTTAATAGCGGATGGCTATACAAGGTTAATAACGGATGGCTATACAAGGTTAATAGTGGATGGCTATACAAGGTTAATAACGGATGGCTATACAAGGTTAATAACGGATGGCTATACAAAATTGGTAGTGTAAAATGTCAAGGAATAACATCAACCTATGTTGCCATTATTAGGGTATATGATGCATTTGTGCTGATTAAAGTGTGGGGGAGTATGGTGTAGCATATTGGGTGTTCATTTGATCCGAGCTCCCGGGTTTTGACGCACGAAAGTCGCTAACTACGCTTAATAGTGTATTTTAACTTATATCACCATACTAGTGACAACTAACGCAATATTTTATTCAAGAATGATATACTGTATAAATAGTAGACACTGTGTGGTATGTCATTTGTTTCTACAACATACCCGAATTTTGACTCAAATATTCCATAGTCTGCAGATTGAGGATCCTCTAGGTATCTCGACTGCGTCAGTCTGATCTTCCCCTGTTCTGTGTACTCCACGTGTACTGTAGGGTATCCCATCTGATACACAAACGTGTGCATCACATCCACAACGTCGTCTGCAAGTGTCTTGTTCTCTAGCTTGGCTTGCTGCGTGAACATAATTATTAAGCATATCATGGCTTGTTGCGTGAACATATTAAACATATCATGGCTTGCTGCGTGAACATATTAAACATATCATGGCTTGCTGCGTGAGCATATTAAACATATCATGGCTTGATGCGTGAACATATTAAACATAGCATGGCTTGCTACGTGAACATATTAACATATCATGGCTTGCTGCGTGAACATATTAAACATATCATGGCTTGCTGCGTGAACATATTAACATATCATGGCTTGCTGCGTGAACATAGTTAACATATCATGGCTTGCTGCGTGAGCATATTAAACATATCATGGCTTGCTGCGTGAACATATTAAACATATCATGGCTTGCTGCGTGAACATATTAAACATATCATGGCTTGCTGCGTGAACATATTAAACATATCATGGCTTGCTGCGTGAACATATTAAACATATCATGGCTTGCTGCGTGAACATATTAAACATATCATGGCTTGCTGCGCGAACATATTAAACATATCATGGCTTGCTGCGCGAACATATTAAACATATCATGGCTTGCTGCGTGAACATATAAACATATCATGGCTTGCTACGTGAACATATTAACATATCATGGCTTGCTGCGTGAACATATTAAACATATCATGGCTTGCTGCGTGAACATATTAAACATATCATGGCTTGCTGCGTGAACATATTAAACATATCATGCTTGCTGCGTGAACATATAACATATCATGGCTTGCTGCGTGAACATATTAAACATATCATGGCTTGCTGCGTGAACATATTAAACATATCATGGCTTGCTGCGTGAACATATTAAACATATCATGGCTTGCTGCGTGAACATATTAAACATCATGGCTTGCTGCGTGAACATATTAAACATATCATGGCTTGCTGCGCGAACATATTAAACATATCATGGCTTGCTGCGCGAACATATTAAACATATCATGGCTTGCTGCGTGAACATATTAAACATATCATGGCTTGCTGCGGGAACATATTAAACATATCATGGCTTGCTGCGTGAACATATTAAACATATCATGGCTTGCTGCGCGAACATATTAAACATATCATGGCTTGCTGCGTGAACATATTAAACATATTAGTCATATTCCTGTTCAAAACAACAGCAACTTATTCATAATCCACCAATAACCATGTATAAGCCACCAATAACCACGTATAATCCACCAATAACCACGTATAATCCACCAATAACCACGTATAATCCACCAATAACCATGTATAAGCCACCAATAACCATGTATAAGCGACCAATAACCATGTATAAGCCACCAATAACCACGTATAAAGCACCAATAACCATGTATAATCCACCAATAACCATGTATAATCCACCAATAACCACGTATAATCCACCAATAACCATGTATAAGCCACCAATAACCATGTATAAGCCACCAATAACCATGTATAAGCCACCAATAACCACGTATAAAGCACCAATAACCATGTATAAAGCACCAATAACCATGTATAAGCCACCAATAACCACGTATAAGCCACCAATAACCATGTATAAGCCACCAATAACCACGTATAATCCACCAATAACCACGTATAAGCCACCAATAACCATGTATAAGCCACCAATAACCATGTATAAGCCACCAATAACCACGTATAAGCCACCAATAACCATGTATAAGCCACCAATAACCACGTATAATCCACCAATAACCACGTATAAGCCACCAATAACCACGTATAATCCACCAATAACCACGTATAATCCACCAATAACCACGTATAAGCCACCAATAACCACATATAAGCCTCGACAGAACCACGGTGGAGGTGTACGAGCCTCGACAGAACCACGATGGAGGTGTATGAGCCTCGACAGAACCACGGTGGACGTGTACGAGCCTCGACAGAACCACGATGGAGGTGTACGAGCCTCGACAGAACCACGATGGAGGTGTACGAGCCTCGACAGAATCACGATGGAGGTGTACTAGCCTCGACAGAACCACGATGGAGGTGTACTAGCCTCGACAGAACCACGATGGAGGTGTACTAGCCTCGACAGAACCACGGTGGAGGTGTACTAGCCTCGACAGAACCACGGTGGAGGTGTACGAGCCTCGACAGAATCACGGTGGAGGTGAGGTGTACGAGCCTCGACAGAATCACGATGGAGGTGTACGAGCCTCGACAGAACCACGATGGAGGTGTACTAGCCTCGACAGAACCACGATGGAGGTGTACTAGCCTCGACAGAACCACGGTGGAGGTGTACGAGCCTCGACAGAATCACGATGGAGGGTACGAGCCTCGACAGAACCACGATGGAGGTGTACTAACCTCGACAGAACCACGATGGAGGTGTACTAGCCTCGACAGAACCACGGTGGAGGTGTACGAGCCTCGACAGAATCACGGTGGACGTGTACGAGCCTCGACAGAATCACGATGGAGGTGTACGAGCCTCGACAGAACCACGATGGAGGTGTACGAGCCTCGACAGAACCACGGTGGAGGTGTACGAGCCTCGACAGAACCACGATGGAGGTGTACGAGCCTCGACAGAACCACGGTGGAGGTGTACGAGCCTCGACAGAACCACGATGGAGGTGTACGAGCCTCGACAGAACCACGGTGGAGGTGTACGAGCCTCGACAGAACCACGATGGAGGTGTACGAGCCTCGACAGAACCACGGTGGACGTGTACGAGCCTCGACAGAACCACGGTGGAGGTGTACGAGCCTCGACAGAACCACGGTGGAGGTGTACGAGCCTCGACAGAATCACGATGGAGGTGTACGAGCCTCGACAGAACCACGATGGAGGTGTACTAGCCTCGACAGAACCACGATGGAGGTGTACTAGCCTCGACAGAACCACGGTGGAGGTGTACTAGCCTCGACAGAATCACGATGGAGGTGTACGAGCCTCGACAGAACCACGGTGGAGGTGTACTAGCCTCGACAGAACCTCGATGGAGGTGTACTAGCCTCGAAGAACCACGATGGAGGTGTACTAGCCTCGACGAACCCTGTGGAGGTGTACTGCCTCGACAGACCACGGTGGAGGTGAGTGTACGAGCCTCGACAGAACCACGATGGAGGTGTACTAGCCTCGACAGAATCACGATGGAGGTGTACTAGCCTCGACAGAACCACGATGGAGGTGTACTAGCCTCGACAGAACCACGATGGAGGTGTACTAGCCTCGACAGAATCACGATGGAGGTGTACTAGCCTCGACAGAATCACGATGGAGGTGAGGTGTACGAGCCTCGACAGAACCACGATGGAGGTGTTCTTAGGCAAGACACTTAACTCCACACTGCCTGTTCTGCTTCCCTCATGGAGAATATAGTATCAGGAACCATTAAACTAATGTTGTAAGAACCTGTTTCGCATTGGAACAAAAACAACTATTATGAATTATTATAAGACAATACCAGCTGTTAGCTAGCCTAGTGATGTCATGGATAGGAAACTGTTTCACGTATAATTTATTATTTCAAGTGGTTAGATTAGAAATAGCGTGAATTTTTTGTCTATCCGCGGAACGCATTGCAAAGGGTGATTATGAATATTGGTCAGGTGCAGCGATGCGTTAAATATACGCGTACGTGTAAGGGATATGTGTTGAACTGGTCATTCTACCAGACGACTTCGCACAGTACACGTCTTGTTTACTTTATTCTCAAATTATTTTATATACATATTCACAATGCTAGCATACGTCTACGCAGATAAAATGAGGTCCGACTTTGGGCGATGTGACACCAAAATGACAAATGGACACCGAAATGGACAAACTCAGAGCAAATACATTTATAAAAATAAAAAAATGTATGATCTCTGTGTTTTTCCTGGGCGAGTCGGTTCGCATGTGCGTGCTTAGATTGGTATTCTGTAAAATAAGTTGCACTTATTAACTTGTATACCGGGCAAGAGACGTATGCTATTATTTTAGTGTGACCAAAATATTTCATTTCGGTGCATTTTGCATCCAGTTGTATATTGTGCGGCTGCAAATAGTTCATGCTTCTAATAAACACCCCCATCTGGTCATGCATATGGTGTTTGTGTTTCTTATTTGAGTAGAGCAAAGACTGCTGTATTCTCCCCACTAGTCTTATAATAATTATTATTATCATTATTATCATTATTATTATCATTATTATTATTATTATCATTATTATCATTATTATCATCATTATTATCATGATTATTATTATTATTATCATCATGATTATCATTATTATTATCATGATTATCATTATTATTATTATCATTATTATCATGATTATT
>CM026388.1:13982592-14088750 GCA_014843695.1 Archivesica marissinica | reverse complement strand
ATCACTGTCCCTACCATTCTCTTCAACTTCATGTAGAAGGATTACCTCCAGTGCTTCGTCATGACAACCTGAGTAGAATGTTATTGCTGACATTAGAATCGTTGGATAAATCGGCAATATAAATGTATGTTCGTCATGCTCATTTCTACGTATATCATTACTAGCAGACATTATTTATGTATTCTCCGCCACCATGTATGGTTGTACATTGCGAAGGAGGCATGCAGTTTATCTCTGTTAAATATCCAAGTGTTTCCTCATTCGTATATCTACCACGTTATATCGACTAAGCGGTACGCTCAATGTCATTTCAAATGCATAGGCATATCATGTAAGCATAATGACTTTGACTATGTACAACAACGATACAAATATGACAAACACCTGACACAATAATTATGTTACCTGCACATATAATCATATCAATACATACAAACAATGCAATGCATTTAAGAAACAGCAATCATTGACAAATGTCCTGTTTTCGTACACTCCCTGTTTTCGTACCCCACGTTTTTCGTATTTGTATGCATATGTACCGCTGTAAGTAACATATATTTGGGTCATTACTGTAATTCACGTGTACCCTAAACATCCATTAAGCATAGGTATAATATATAAACACACCTTGTTTATTATTGTAGCGGGCGCAATCTAATGCTTGGTGTTGCAAGGTCAAGTGAGTCAAGTACACACCATATGCAGTGTGTGCTCCATCTACTGCTACTTACCACAGTCTTGTTCATCCTGTCCGTCTGGACACTGTATCTCCGTATCACATATAAACTTCAACGGCAAGCAAAAACTGCCAGGACATTTCACTGTATTTGCAGGACACACAAATGATTCTGTAATCAGTCCAGATAAATAGGGTACATATAAAAACATTGTAGTTCATCCTTTTGAACATTTTTGATGTTGGCATATATAGTCGATCTTCGTTGCCTCGAACTCGGTTGGCTCGAACACCATCGTTGGCTCGAACAAGTCATCAAGTTCTGGCGTCTGGAACTCTGTGTTTTACCTTTATTTATCGTCACTACCGGTTACCCACGGATATGTAGTCCAGTGGTAACACGCTGGACTGGTAATCCAGGGATCGCAGGTTCGATCCCCCGTCTGACCCTAATACAAATTAACAGTCTTTCATATGGGACGTTAAGCCGAGGTCTCGTGTCGGTGCTTTACACCGTGCAAGTAAAAAACCAGAGGGGACTCTGGAATGGGTCTCTGTCTGTATCATTGCACTATCCTCAAACATCTAAAATGACTAATCTCTTCAGGAGGCGTCGCTCATATGGGCAACGGTAGCGACGATAAATAAGCGTAAAACACACACGTCTCTTCATCACAGACGGATCTGTAGTCCAGTGGTAACACGCTGAACTGGTAATCCAGGGATCGCAGGTTCGATCCCCGTCCGACCCTAATACAATTAACAGTCTTTCAGATGGGACGTTAAACCGAGGTCTCGTGTCGGTGCTGTACAACGTGCACGTAAAATAACCAGAGGAGACTGTGGAAAGGGTCTCTGTCTGTATCATTGCACTATCCTCCAACAATCTAAAATGACTAATCTCTTCAGGAGGCGTCGCTCATATGGGCAACCGGTAACGACGATAAATAAACGTAAAACACACGTATCTTCATCAAATTCATTATTAATCATGTCAAAACCAAAACCTACTGTTCTTAACGCCGACCTACTTAGCGAAGGACCCGGCAACGAGGGGTACCTAAGTCGGCTATTATGAAACACATTCGTATAAACATGAATTATTATCAAACAACGAGAGAAGGACATATTGGTTGTATTGCATAAACCAGTATATAACAGTAAGCTACCAAAACACAATTTAATTTAATCAATACATGTATTATGGGTCAACCCACACAACTACCCTTGACTCGAACCTCCCATGACTCGAACCATTACTCACGGAACCGTCGAGTTCGAGGCAACGCAGTTCGATTGTATGTACTCATATTTTGACACGATAATCGTTTGTCTCCGTAAGCAAATCATAATAACAATGAATTTAATGTGTGACTGTGTGTACACTCACTCATAATCATGTGTGTACACTCACATTAACAGGAGTATATAACATCGCTGGCATTACAAACGGGACACGCTCATACTCATGTGTACACTCACTTTAACAGGAGTTCCTAACATCGCTGGCATAACAAACGGAACATGCTCATACTCATGTGTGTACACTCACTTTATCAGGAGTTCTGAACATCGCTGGCATAACAAACGGAACACTCTCATACAGCGTGACTCTCGCAAACAGAGTGGCACTCACATGCATCGTGACACTCGTGTACAACGTGTCTCTCGCATATAGTGTGACAATCGCATCCATCGTGACACTCGTGTACAGCGTGGCTCTAGCAAACAGAGTGGCACTCACATGCATCGTGACACTCGTGTACAGCGTGACAATCGCATACAGCTCTGACACTCGCAATCATGATAATGTCGTGTTTTCGTTTACTATACATTATTTTACACAATAAATACACACAATTAAACAATCGCCCATGTGCATCTGAGTTGACGACTTTAAATACAACTACAGCTTTAGCTATGCACGTTACATTGCTCATGTCATCGGAGTGATCGACTTTAAATAAAACTACAGCTTTATCCATGAACGTTGGTGTGCCCATGTATATCGTAGTAGTCGACTTTAAATAATCCAAAGGGCTAAATAACACGTTAATTGCCCATATGCATCGAAGTAGACGACATATAATAAAACTATGGCGTCACCTAACATGTCATTCGCCCATATTCAACAGTGTAGACGACTTTAAATAACATTATAATGTTACAGAACACATCAGTCGCCTATATGCCTCGGAATGAACCACTTTAAATAAAACTACAGCGTCACATAATACGTGCAAAATTAAGAACGAGATCTACAAATAGGTTGTCATAAAAAGAACAAAATTAAATATATTTATATAAACTTAATTGAAAAATGATTATAAAAACGGATTTTCCACACAATTTGTTAGGACATATCGAAGTATTTATGCCTCATAGTGCAGCTAATCTATATATGCTGTCTAATTGCATCTGTAATTGTGAAGCGCAATATAATAATATTTAATGTTTGCGCTATATAAATGCTATGTATTTGTAATTAAGACGGTACACAGCTAGGTGCGGTAAAGTAGCTCATTTAGTATGCTCAACTGTGGACCTAAATGCATTATATCCAACACTAATTATCACACAAAATACGTATTCATAGATAATTTCTAATAGTGTGGAACGTTCCTCCCTTGTACAAACAATACCAACATTTACGTATTCAATGAAAGTACATAGAATCCGAACATATACATTATTTGCAAAAGTCACAAGAAACGGAAAGGCATTTGTTTCTCAAACGGAGGAACGTTCCTCTCTCTGATACATAAGTGTCAAAATCCGGTCATCACGTGTATATATAAAATATTTAAGTTCTCTACTCTAATATTTAAAGTAACGAGAAGTCAGCCACGAAATTATATTGGCAAATAAAGATCGTGCTCACATTCAAATAACCACACCATGTATTCGGGTTCGAACATACTTGATGACCAAGAACCCTTGTCTCAATTAACTACGAAAACGATAAACCTTACCACAGCCCTGTAGATGAAGCCCAGATCTACAGCCTATAATGAATCCAGCGGAGTCAGTGTCATACACGCATTGTACAGAGGCCGGAAATGTTTTGTTCCCATTCTCACAACTTACTGTAGCTACACCAACGTCAATGTCTAAAATAGAATTCGAACATGGCTAGGCATTTTGTCGCTATACGCAAAAAGGACTGTGCCGTGCATAAATCTGCAATAAAACGTTGTTTAGCAAGTGAAGCTAAAGCAGACGTCATTTTACCAGCATGTGTGTAGTTGTTGACGTCATCTTCGCACACCACCTGATTCTTTGCGATTGTTAAACATTTTGGTCATGCTAGAATCGAAATATCTGAATTAGGCTATATAGTATATAAAAAAATATTATTTCCATTTATTTTATTTCTCTATCAACATACATAAATACAATGTACTAACATAAATTAATATCTTTTATGCTTTTATTTCCATGCTAAATCGCAGATATATTATCTCCGTGGCCCAGTGGTTAAGGCGTCCGCCTACGGAGCGGGAGGTCGAAGGTTCGAATCTCGTCAGGGGTTCGTTCTGAAATGGCCGGTTGGTGAGCCGCCAGCTAGTTAAATAATGGTTACCGATTGCCTACCAACCTGGCGCCTGGCATACAAGCATAGGATTCGGGAAGTACTGATGTTCATAAAAAGAGGTGTCTCATAAGTCAGAAATGACTGGCCCTTTAAATAGGGGTGACACTATAATAAAACAAACACACACACACTATTAACCATCAATACAATGTATACATATGATGACGAGAACATTTCATTATATTTTTTGAAAGAGAGAGAGAGAGAACTATAGGAGAGGAGAAATCGTGTGGATGGTTGAGTATCTACTATAACATTTAAAGATTAGTTAATTAATGTGGTTCAGAAACGGTCTCCATTTTAGCGTGAAAGTAGTATGCTTGTTTTTGAACAATGCAATTGTTTCCTCTATTTTTATTTTATACTTAAAATATGCAACAAAATGGACACCAGTTGGTATACTCTTCTCACTATATTTTAGCGATTAAAATATGGTCACTGGAATATAGTATATGATTCACGAGTTCAAATATACATGCATGTAGTTTCAAATGATTTACAATGAGTGTGCTTACTTCCAAGATGTGTATATAAACGTGTAGCTGGTACAATGATTGGGTATATATCTACGTACGGGGATACGGCTACACATGTTTATCACAGAGTATAGCTGATACAGTGATTGGGTATATATATACGTACGTTGCTACGGTTACACATGTGTATCACAGAGTAAAGCTGGTACAGTGATTGGGTATATATACATACGTACGTTGCTACGGCTACACATGTGTTTCACAGAGTGAAGCTGGTACAGTGATTGGGTATATCTCAACGTACAGGGATACGGCTACACTTGTGTATCACAGAGTGTAGCTGGTACAGCGATTGGGTCTATCTCTAAGTACGGGACTACGGTTACACATGTGTATCACAGAGGGTAGCTGGTACAGCGATTGGGTATATCTCTACGTACGGGGATACGCTACAAATGTGTATCACAGAGTGTAGCTGGTACAGCGATTGGGTCTATCTCTAAGTACGGGACTACGGTTACACATGTGTATCACAGAGGGTAGCTGGTACAGTGATTGGGTATATATCTACGTACGTTGCTACGGGTACACATGTGTGTCACAGAGTGTAGATTTAAATTTATGACACACAATTTGTGCAAAAAGGTGTAGCTGGTACAGTGATTGGGTTTATCTCTACGTACGGGACTACTGCTGCACATGTGTAACACATACTGTAGCTTGTACGGTGATTGAGTATATCTCTATGTACGGGACTACTGCTACACATGTGTATTACTGCTACACATGTGTATCACATACTGTAGCTTGTACGGTGATTGAGTATATCTCTACGTACGGGACTACTGCTACACATGTGTATCACATACTGTAGCTTGTACGGTGATTGAGTATATCTCTACGTACGGGACTACGGCTACACATGTGTATCACATAGTGTAGCTTGTACGGTGATTGAGTATATCTCTACGTACGGGACTATTGCTACACATGTGTATCACAGAGTATAGCTTGTACGGTGATTGAGTATATCTCTACGTACGGGACTATTGCTACACATGTGTATCACAGAGTGTAGCTTGTACGGTGATTGGGTATATCCCTACGTACTGGACTACGGCTACACATGTGTACCACATAGTGTAGCTGGTACAGTGATAGTTTCAAATGATTTAAATGTATGACACACGGAGTGTGCTTACTTCTAGAATGTGTACAAAACAAGTGTAGCTGGAATAGTGATTGGGTATATCTCTACGTACGGGACTACGGCTACATATGTGTATCACAGAGTGTAGCTGGTACAGTGATTGGGTATATCCCTATGTACGGGACCATGGTTACACATGTGTATCACAGAGTGTAGCTGGTACAGTGATTGGGTATATCGCTATGTACGGGACTACGGCTACATATGTGTATCACAGAGTGTAGCTGGTACAGTGATTGGGTATTTCCCTATGTACGGGACTACGGTTACATATGTGTATCACAGAGTGTAGCTGGTACAGTTATTGGGTATATCCCTATGTACGGGACTACGGTTACATATGTGTATCACAGAGTGTAGCTGGTACAGTGATTGGGTATATCTCTATGTACGGGATTACGGTTACATATGTGTATCACAGAGTGTAGCTGGTACAGTGATTGGGTATATCTCTATGTACGGGACTACGGTTACATATGTGTATCACAGAGTGTAGCTGGTACAGTTATTGGGTATATCCCTATGTACGGGACCATGGTTACACATGTGTATCACAGAGTGTAACTGGTACAGTGATTGGGTATATCTCTACGTACGGGACTACGGTTACACATGTGCATCACAGAGTGTAGCTGGTACAGTGATTGGGTCTATCTCTATGTACGGGACAATAGGGTTACCTACGTGTATCACAATGTGTAGCTGATACAGTCATTGGGTATATATCTACCTACGGGGCTACTGTTACATAATGTTAAAATTGTATTCATTTTAACATGCAACTGTCGGGAGGCTAATTTCACTACAATACGCAACTGCACAACCACTTATGTTAGTGTACACGTTCGTATTAAGAAATTGTTCCGGTATAATTCGTTAGTTTCTGTTTACTGCCAATATTAAAAACTACAGACAAAACAAATTCATTAGAATATATTACTCTATAATTATTTAAATGTACAAATAGATATAGAGGAGATAGAGGAGAGAGAAATAGAGAGAAAGAGTGAGAGAGAGGAGAGGGATAGAGGAGAGACAGATATAGAGAGCGAGGTAGAGAGTCAAAGTGCGAGGGAGAGAGGAGAGACATAAATATAGGATCAAGAGAAGGGAGAGAGGATAGAGGGGCATATAGAGAGATACAGAGCGAGGTAGAGAGAGCAGAGAGAGAAATAATGTGAGCGAGAGCGAGGTAGATAGAGGATAGAGAGACACATAGATATAGAGGAGAGAGAGGAGAAAGAAATAGAGAGAAAGAGTGAGAGAGTGGAGAGAGAGACAGAACGTGAGAGAGAGAGGAGAGAGAGAGGGGGAGATAGAGGCAGATAGAGAGAGAGAGACAGATCGACAGCGAGAGAGAATAGAGAGACAGAGAGAGAGAAGAGAATTGGGGGGAGAGTGTGGTAGATAGAGTGAGACCGAGCGAGGGAGAGAGATACATAACGTAAGCGATAGAGAGGAGAGAGGCAGATATTGAGAAATAGAGTGCGAGGGAGAGGGAGATAGAGAGAGAGAAGAGAGGAGATAGACAGGAGATATAGGCAGATACAGAGCGAGCGCGAGAGAAAAAATTGCGAGGAGAGATGAGAGACAGAGAGAGATAGAGAGAGAGGAGAGAGAGGAGATAGAGAGAGATGAATATATAGAGAGTGCGAGTGTGAGTGAGAGGATAGGGAGACACAGAGAGGAGAGAGAAGAGAGAGATGAGAGAGAGAGTGGAGATAGGGGCGAATAGAGTGAGACATAGCGAGGGAGAGAGGGTAGAGAGATACATAAAGTGAGCGATAGAGATGGGAGATAGAGAGAGGGGAGGGATGAGAGGACAGACAGATAGAGTGAGAGCCATAAAGGGAGAGAGAGGAGAGAGATACAGAAAGTTATCAAGAGATAGAGGAGAGAGAGGAGTGAGAGCAGATAGAGAGAGAGACAGAGCGATGGAGAGAGGAGGGATACACATATAGAGGAGATATTGAGAGAGGAAAGATACACCGAGAGAGGAGAGAGAGGATAGAGAGTGTGTGAGAGAAAGGAGATAGAGAGAGAGCAGAGAGAGGGGATATAGAGACAGAAAGTGTGAGAGAGAGAGAGGGGATATAGATCAAGAGAGAGAGAGAGGAGAGAGGGGGAGAGAGAGGCAGATAGAGATAGACAGAGCGATGGAGAGAGACAGACATATATACAGATATGAGAGAGGCAGAAATTGAGCGAGATGGAGAGAGAGACAGAGAGAGAGAGGGGGGGGGGTATACAAAAGTAATGCAAAATGTAAATGACAATATGTATGTATTGGAAAGGTCTCCTGTAGCTGATCCTCGCGATTGTGACAATGTATTTCCTACTGAACTGACACTTTCTAATTAACTGCCACATATTCCTCTATTTACAAATACAAGACGAAATGCTGGACTATATAATATTATGTCTGTTAATCAGAACATGCCCTATTGTGTTCTGAAGTTTGAGCAGCTGGCATTTAATGTGTATATGCCATTACAACGGTATGAACAGGCCATACTGCCCATACCAAAGCCATTAGAAATTGATAATACTTTCATTACTAAAACTCACTTTGCGCACATATAATAGGACCTGGCGTTATTTCAATACCAATGTGAGTAGTATTAACTTTTAACAGGATGTTACGCATCTCATCACTCTCGATGTACTCAAATAATACTCGATCCATTTCTGTGATGTTAAGTTTTGAATCGTCACAATAATGTATAGATCTGGAAACAAATGTGTAATGTTTATATGCATACTACGGCGAATCACTAAGTTCTACAATCTGTCAACTGGCATGAACCACAATGTTCACAAATATATCAATTGACAGGAATGAACATGTTCACCAATATATAAACTGGAAGGACCAACATGTTCACCAATCTATCAACAAGGGGAGGAACCAACATGTTCACCAATCTAACAACTGGCACGAACCAACGTGTTCACCAATCTATCATCTGGCAGGAACCAATATGTTCACCAATATATAAACTGGAAGGACCAACATGTTCATCAATCTATCAACTGGCATGAAACAACATGGTCACCAATATATCAACTGGCATGAACCAACATGTTCACCGATCAATCGACTGGCACGAACCAACATGTTCACCAATCTATCAACTGCCACGAACCACCATGTTCACCGATTGATAAACTGGCACAAACCAACATGTTCACCAATCTATCAACTGGAAGAAACCACCATGTTCACCAATCTACCAACTGGCACGAACCAACATGTTCACCAATCAATCAACTGGCACGAACCAACATGTTCACCAATCTATCAACTGGCACGAACCAACATGTTCATCAATCAATCACCTGGTATGAACCAACATGTTCACCAATCAATCAACTGGCACGAACCAACATGTTCACCAATCTATCAACTGGCAGGAACCAACATGTTCACCAGTCTTTCAACTGGCACGAACCAACATGTTCACCAAGCTATCAACTGGTACGAACCAACATGTTCACCAATCTATCAACTGACACGAACCAACATGTTCACCAATATATCAACTGGCATGAACCAACATGTTCACCAATCTATCAACTAGCAGGAACCAACATGTTCACCAATCTTTCAACTGGCACGAACCAACATGTTCACCAATCTATCAACTGACACGAACCAACATGTTCAACAATATATAAACTGGAAGGACCAACATGTTCACCAATCTATCAACTGGCATGAACCAACATGGTCACCAATATATCAACTGGCATGAACCAACATGTTCACCAATCTATCAACTGGCAGGAACCAACATGTTCACCAATCTTTCAACTGGCACGAACCAACATGTTCACCAAGCTATCAACTGGCACGAACCAACATGTTCACTAATCAATCAACTGGTACGAACCAACCTGTTCATCAATCAATCAACTGGCACGAACCAACATGTTCACCAATATATCAACTGGCATGAACCAACATTTTCACCAATCTATCAACTAGCAGGAACCAACATGTTCACCAATCTTTCAACTGGCACGAACCAACATGTTCACCAATCTATCAACTGACAGGAACCAACATGTTCAACAATATATAAACTGGAAGGACCAACATGTTCACCAATCTATCAACTTGCATGAACCAACATGGTCACCAATATATCAACTGGCATGAACCAACATGTTCACCGATCAATCAACTGGCACGAACCAACATGTTCACCAATCAATCAACTGGTCCGAACAAACATGTTCATCAATCAATCAACTGGGATGAACCAACATGTTCACCAATATATCAACTGGCACGAACTAACATTTTCACCAATCAATCAACTGGCACGAACCAACATGTTCACCAATCAATCAACTGGCATGAATCAACATGGTCACCAATATATCAACTGGCATGAACCAACATGTTCACCGATCAATCAACTGGCACGAACCAACATATTCACCAATATATCAACTGGCACGAACTAACATGTTCACCAATCAATCAACTGGCACGAACCAACATGTTCACCAATCTATCAACTGGCACGAACCAACATGTTCACCAATCTATCAACTGACAGGAACCAACATGTTCAACAATATATAAACTGGAAGGACCAACATGTTCACCAATCTATCAACTGGCATGAACCAACATGGTCACCAATATATCAACTGGCATGAACCAACATGTTCACCAATCTATCAACTGGCAGGAACCAACATGTTCACCAATCTTTCAACTGGCATGAACCAACATGGTCACCAATATATCAACTGGCATGAACCAACATGTTCACCGATCAATCAACTGGCACGAACCAACATGTTCACCAATCAATCAACTGGTCCGAACCAACATGTTCATCAATCAATCAACTGGGATGAACCAACATGTTCACCAATATATCAACTGGCACGAACTAACATTTTCACCAATCAATCAACTGGCATGAACCAACATGTTCACCAATCAATCAACTGGCATGAATCAACATGGTCACCAATATATCAACTGGCAGGAACTAAAATGTTCACCAATATTTCAACTGGCACGAACCAACATGTTCACCAAGCTATCATCTGACAGGAACCAACATGTTCACCAATATATAAACTGGAAGGACCAACATGTTCACCGATCAATCAACTGGCATGAACCAACATGGTCACCAATATATCAAGTGGCATGAACCAACATGTTCACCGATCAATCAACTGGTCCGAACCAACATGTTCACCAATCTATCAACTGGCACGAACCAACATGTTCACCAATATATCAACTGGCACGAACTAACATTTTCATCAATCAATCAACTGGCACGAACCAACATGTTCACCAATCAATCAACTGGCATGAACCAACATGGTCACCAATCTATCAACTGGCACGAACCAACATGTTCATCAATCAATCACCTGGTACGAACCAACATGTTCACTAATCAATCAACTGGCACGAACCAACATGTTCACCAATTTATCAACTGGCAGGAACAAACATGTTCACCAGTCTTTCAACTGGCACGAACCAACATGTTCACCAAGCTATCAACTGGTACGAACCAACATGTTCACCAATCTATCAACTGACACGAACCAACATGTTCACCAATATATCAACTGGCATGAACCAACATGTTCACCAATCTATCAACTAGCAGGAACCAACATGTTCACCAATCTTTCAACTGGTACGAACCAACATGTTCACCAATCTATCAACTGACAGGAACCAACATGTTCAACAATATATAAACTGGAAGGACCAACATGTTCACCAATCTATCAACTGGCATGAACCAACATGGTCACCAATATATCAACTGGCATGAACCAACATGTTCACCAATCTATCAACTGGCAGGAACCAACATGTTCACCAATCTTTCAACTGGCATGAACCAACATGGTCACCAATATATCAACTGGCATGAACCAACATGTTCACCGATCAATCAACTGGCACGAACCAACATGTTCACCAATCAATCAACTGGTCCGAACCAACATGTTCATCAATCAATCAACTGGGATGAACCAACATGTTCACCAATATATCAACTGGCACGAACTAACATTTTCACCAATCAATCAACTGGCATGAACCAACATGTTCACCAATCAATCAACTGGCATGAATCAACATGGTCACCAATATATCAACTGGCATGAACCAACATGTTCACCGATCAATCAACTGGCACGAACCAACATGGTCACCAATCTTTCAACTGGTACGAACCAACATGTTCACCAATCAATCAACTGGCACGAACCAACCTGTTCACCAATATATCAACTGGCACGAACCAACATGTTCACCAATCTATCAACTGGCAGGAACCATCATGTTCACCAATCTTTCAACTGGCACGAACCAAAATGTTCACCAACCTATCAACTGACACGAACCAATATGCTCACCAATATATCAACTGGAAGGAACCAACATGTTCACCAATCTATCAACTGGCATGAACCAACATGTTCACCAATCTATCAACTGGCAGGAACTAAAATGTTCACCAATATTTCAACTGGCACGAACCAACATGTTCACCAATCTATCAACTGGCAGGAACCAACATGTTCACCAAGCTATCATCTGACAGGAACCAACATGTTCACCAATATATAAACTGGAAGGACCAACATGTTCACCGATCAATCAACTGGCATGAACCAACATGGTCACCAATATATCAACTGGCATGAACCAACATGTTCACCGATCAATCAACTGGCACGAACCAACATGTTCACCAATCAATCAACTGGTCCGAACCAACATGTTCATCAATCAATCAACTGGCACGAACCAACATGTTCACCAATATATCAACTGGCACGAACTAACATTTTCACCAATCAATCAACTGGCACGAACCAACATGTTCACCAATCAATCAACTGGCATGAACCAACATGGTCACCAATATATCAACTGGCATGAACCAACATGTTCACCGATCAATCAACTGGCACGAACCAACATATTCACCAATATATCAACTGACATGAACCAACATGTTCATCGATCAATCAACTGGCACGAACCAACATATTCACCAATATATCAACTGACATGAACCAACATGTTCACCGATCAATCAACTGGCACGAACCAACATATTCACCAATATATCAACTGACACGAACTAACATGTTCACCAATCAATCAACTGGCACGAACCAACATGTTCACCAATCTATCAACTGGCACGAACCAACATGTTCACCAATCAATCAACTGGAAGGAACCAACATGTTCACCAATCTATCAACTGACAGGAACCAACATGTTCAACAATATATAAACTGGAAGGACCAACATGTTCACCAATCTATCAACTGGCATGAACCAACATGGTCACCAATATATCAACTGGCATGAACCAACATGTTCACCGATCAATCAACTGGCACGAACCAACATGTTCACTAATCGATCAACTGGTACGAACCAACCTGTTCATCAATCAATCAACTGGCACGAACCAACATGTTCACCAATCTATCAACTGGTACGAACCAACATGCTCACCAATCAATCAACTGGTACGAACCAACATGTTCACCAATCAATCAACTGGCACGAACCAACATGTTCACCAATATATCAACTGGCACGAACCAACATGTTCACCAATATATCAACTGGCACGAACCAACATGTTCACCAATCTATCAACTGACATGAACCAACATGTTCACCAATCTATCAACTGGCAGGAACCAACATGTTCACCAATCTATCAACTGGCATGAACCAACATGTTCACCAATCTATCAACTGGAAGGAACCAACATGTTCACCAATTTATCAACTGGAAGGAACCAACATGTTCACCAATCTATCAACTGACAGGAACCAACCTGTTCACCAATCTATCAACTGGCATGAATCAACATGTTCACCAATCTATCAACTGGCAGGAACAAACATGTTCACCAATCTATCAACTGGAAAATATTTAAATAAATCTAACACTCGTTTAATACAGCATTCATTTGCATTAAACAAAATATTGCATGCATGTACTTGTTAATGTCAATGTCCGAAAAAGTTGTCACTGTCATAATTATGCAATAACAATCTTGGACGTCTCCATTTAGGAACAGATCACTTAAGTCAGCAGCGGCTTGGTGAGCAGGAATACATGTCTGTGTGATCTAAACAGATGAGATACACGTGGATGGGTGAGCAGGGATACATGTACATATTATATAAACATATTAGGTACACGTGGATAGGTAAGCAGGGATACATGTACATATTATATAAATATATTAGGTACACGAGGATGGGTGAGCAGGGTTACATGTACATATTATATAAACATATTAGGTACACGTAGATAGGTGAGCAGGGATACATGTACATATTATATAAACATATTAGGTACAAGAGGATAGGTGAGCAGGGATACATGTACATATTATATAAACATATTAGGTACACGAGGATAGTTGAGCAGGGATACATGTACATATTATATAAACATATTAGGTACACGAGGATGGGTGAGCAGGGTTACATGTACATATTATATAAACATAGTGGGTACACGAGGATAGGTGAGCAGGGATACATGCACATATTATATAAACATATTAGGTACACGTGGATGGGTGAGCAGGGATACATGTACATATTATATAAACATATTAGGTACACGTGGATGGGTGAGCAGGGATACATGTACATATTATATAAACATATTAGGTACACGAGGATGGGTGAGCAGGGATACATGTACATATTATATAAACATATTAGGTACAAGAGGATAGGTGAGCAGGGATACATGTACATATTATATAAACATATTAGGTACACGTGGATAGGTGAGCAGGGTTACATGTACATATTATATAAACATATTAGGTACACGAGGATAGGTGAGCAGGGATACATGTGCATATTATATAAACATATTAGGTACACTAGGATAGGTGAGCAGGGATACATGTACATATTATATAAACATATTAGGTACACGAGGATGGGTGAGCAGGGATACATGTACATATTATATAAACATATTAGGTACACGTGGATAGGTGAGCAGGGATACATGCATATTTATATAAACATATTAGGTACACTAGGATGGGTGAGCAGGGATACATGCATATGATATAAACATATTAGGTACACGTGGATAGGTGAGCAGGGATACATGTACATATTATATAAACATATTAGGTACACGTGGATAGGTGAGCAGGGATACATGCATATTATATAAACATATTAGGTACACGAGGATGGGTGAGCAGGGATACATGTATTATTAAATAAACATATTAGGTACTTGTGGATGGGTGAGCAGGGATACATGTATATGTTATATAAACATATTAGGTACTTGTGGATGGGTGAGCAGGGATACATGTATATGTTATATAAACATATTAGGTACACGTGGATGGGTGAGCAGGGATACATGTATATGTTATATAAACATATTAGGTACACGTGGATGGGTGAGCAGGGATACATGTATATGTTATATAAACATATTGGGTACACGTGGATGGGTGAGCAGGGATACATGTACATATTATATAAACATATTAGGTACACGTGGATAGGTGAGCAGGGATACATGTATATGTTATATAAACATATTAGGTACACGTGGATAGGTGAGCAGGGATACATGTACATATTATATAAACATATTAGGTACACGTGGATGGGTGAGCAGGGATACATGTACATATTATATAAACATATTAGGTACACGTGGATGGGTGAGCAGGGTTACATGTACATATTATATAAACATATTAGCTACACGTGGATGGGTGAGCAGGGTTACATGTACATATTATATAAACATATTAGGTACACGTGGATAGGTGAGCAGGGTTACATGTACATATTATATAAACATATTAGCTACACGTGGATGGGTGAGCAGGGTTACATGTACATATTATATAAACATATTAGGTACACGTGGATAGGTGAGCAGGGTTACATGTACATATTATATAAACATATTAGGTACACGTGGATAGGTGAGCAGGGTTACATGTACATATTATATAAACATATTAGGTACACGAGGATGGGTGAGCAGGGATACATGTACATATTATATAAACATATTGGGTACACGAGGATGGGTGTGCAGGGATACATGTAAGTGTTATATATGCATACAAGATGCACGCAGATGGGTGAACAAGGATACATGCATGTGTTATATGTGCATATATAATATGCACGAGGATGAGTGTGTAGGTATACATGCATGTGTTATATATGCATATAAGTATACAGTCAAACCTGTCTTAAGCAGCCAGCCAAGGGAGTCAGAGTAAGTGGCTGCTTAGCACATGTGGCTGCTTAATAGAGGTCAAATATATAATAAAACAACCGATTGGGAATCTGGAAACTGGCTGCTTAATACAGGTTGGCTGCTTGATGGAGGTGACCATTAACACAGGTTTGACTGTATATGCAAATAAGATGCACGCATATTGGTGAACAGGGATACATGCATGTGTTATATATGCATACACATATCTATGCATAAACGTATCTATGCACGAGGATGGGTGAGCAGGGATACATACACGTGTTATATATACATATAAGATACACGCGAATTTTCGAGCAAGGATACATGTATGTGTTTGTATGTGTTTTCTAAATATATGAGATACACGCGGAGTTGTGAGCAGGGATACATGTACGTGTGTGTATGTGTTTTCTAAACAAATGAGAAGCACACGGATTGTTGAACAAGGATACATGTATGTGTGTGTATGTGTTTTCTAAACAGATGAGAAGCACACGGATTGTTGAACAGGGATACATGTCTGTGGTTTCTAAACAGATGAGATACACGCGGTGTTGTGAGCTGGGATACATGTATGTATTATATACACAGATGAGATACACGTTGCTTTGTGTGTAGAGATACGTAGATTTGCTATATACACATATGAGATACACGTGGCTTGGTGAGTAGAGATACGTATATTTGCTATGTAAACAAATGAGATATACGTGGCTTGGTGAGCGGGGATACGTATATTTGCTATATAAACAAATGAGATACACGTGGCTTGGTGAGCGGGGATACGTATATTTGCTATATAATCAGATTGATACACGTGGCTTGGTGAGCATGGGTACTTGTATGTATTATATACACAGATGAGATACACGCGGATAGTCGCACCAATAGCTTATTTGATATGGTGATTTTCCAGCATGTATTGTTGATGGATGATCCAGGGCGGCACTACGAGCGGTATTTTAGACATGTACGAGTATATGGGTAGATCCAGCGACCATCACTATATGTATAGCTTCCTCACATGCAATATTTCGACAACTCAGTGGGATCCTAGGCTAAATCGGTGAGGGACAAGTGATTTGACAATATTTGTAATATATGCGACCTCCGACACGCATACAAATTATTACTCAATAATAGTTAATGTCCTTCTGGCTGTTGTTTCCCTAGTTTTACTTCGTACAGATGCATAATAATTTAATTGTTCTATCAGTGTCAACAATCTATCTCGGAGGGCCAACGGATGTTGCCAGAACGTGTGACCAGACTCATTTCTTATTTACTTATTCGTTTAATCTTAGTATTGGTGTGTGTAGTTATACTATTATATAGTTATAATGCCATAACATATTATTAATTATACAAACTTACATTTTGTGTGCAATTGTAGTCCATTAGTTTCCACATCTGAAAAATATTCAGCAATGCATCATCCAACATGTCATGTTCTTTTGAATGAATCCGCCCTATCCTTGATTGTTGCCTGTAAGCGTATATACATTAATAGTTAAAGTAGCACCATTTCCAGACAGCATATTATACTCAACACAGGGAAACCAACATACTGTATCTCGGATATACCATTACTAGTTAAAGTAGCGCCATGTCCAGACAGCATATTATACTCAACACAGGGAAACCAACATACTGGATCAAATACTCACATCTTTGAAACACATTATGTTATGTTATATTTCGGGTTTTACATCTTGGTTTCACAGTACTTGGGTGCACCAACCTCCGTAAGAAACTTCCAACGTTTTCATATAAATGAGACACGGCCTGAGCGGGGCTCGAACCCGTGACCATCACTGATGATATGTTACAGTGGTATAAATGTCAGCGACCTTAACCACTCGACCACGGAGGCGGACTCGAAACAAATTAACAAACTTAAAACGTGCCAACGAACGAATGTTTAATGTTATACAATTTATTACAGATCGCTATGCAATGAATTTCACTATAATCATTTGGAATAAAATACATTGGATGACAATATAACACTCTTTACATTGCATGGCTATTTGTTGGCTCCAAACATGCCAAATGCTATAAAACAAAATGGGACTATTTAAAAATTGACTGTGTAATAAATTGTTTCATATTAAGAGGATAATGAATATGGTTATTAGTTATTATCAATGTACAGTAGGTTACCCTCAACTAATTCATTATAACACATCTCTCAATGTACAGTATTCTACCGTCCACTAACTAATTATAACATATATCTGTAACAGGATGGACCGACAAAGCTAGATCACAATACTCAATCAGACTCAATCAACACTCAGTACAATATTTATAAGATTAATTACAATAAGATGATGAATTATTTGTATGAATGATGATGATGATGATGATAATATAAAACAATGTATGTTCCTCTCTCAGTATATACCATCACTTGCTAACTGTCTATTGTGAACCGTCGCTAAAGTTACACCAATATCGTATGTGTGTGCGTTTTTAACGTTCTACAACGTTAACCACAACGCTCATGTGACGCAATCACACTTCCGTCTATTAATATGCGTAGGTAACATAAACTAAAAATAGATTCACGTATCTATGTTTGTCTCGATGATCCCAATCCTTGACGACGATGTTCCCGTTCTGGATCCCAGTATTGTGTTGGCTTCCTTGAACTATCTCAAGTAGACCAAGAACATCGTAGTGAGGATTGTGGCGACACACGCTGCGCGGCACACATTTTCTCCACTCCGGCGATATACCACATCCGGGCAAAACAATAAACTCTGGCTCTGGGAACTCTATGTCCGGGCAAAACAGCAAAATTCGTTCCGGTTAATGTCCTTCCGGGCAACGATACAATCTCATTCTACGCCGGGAATATACATCCGGTGGATGAAGCTCGACTTCCGAGCAAAAATAAAAAATGTCTTGGAATAGAGTCACTATAATCCCAGTCTGTCGTAACAGTCAAATGTGTGTGCGCAAATAGCATGAAACCTGCGGCTTTTATGACCAAAATGGTCTGCCTAGACAGGAAATGTGCACGAAATAAGTACCCATTCCGTGAATTCATATCACGCTATGCGGCTGTATTTATATCAACGGAGGCCTGACCTGGGGGGTCTATAACATTTTAGCAATAAGTCAAATGGTATAAAAATGATAACTCTGTCATTTCTGAACCGAATTTGATAACAGTTACCTGGATGTTCACGATTTCTAATGCCGAAAACTATAAAGATTTATACATGAACACAAAAATTCTCCAAAAACTGATGCAATTTTAGCATACAAATATGGCAAAATGGAGGCACGTATCTCACTTTGTGACAATATCTCATTGTACAGTAGGCTACACTCCACTAACTAATTATAACATATATCTCAATGTACAGTAGTCTACCCTCCACTAACTAATTATAACATATATTTCAATGTACAGTAGTCTACCCTCCACTAACTAATTATAACATATATCTCAATGTACAGTAGTCTACCCTCCACTACATAATTATAACATATATCTCAATGTACATAGAGGATCTTACATGAGTGGCTTCCATATTGAATTTATTAAACGAGTTGAATAAAATGGTAAAATGCGAGGCTCTGCTGAGAATTTTATCATTTTTATTCAACGAGTTTAGTAAATTCAATATGGAAACACACGAATGTAAGATTCTTTTTATCACATAAACCAAATACGCAGTAAAAGTGTGTCACGATTGAACACTTCCCCTTTAGCAAATGAAAGCCAGAGAAGTACTGCGGTTTCTACTTAATGGGCCAACAAATAGTGCGACACTAAATATTCCATTTTTTTAATTTTCTTCCTTTGTAAACAGTTTTTAAACGATCACATCATAGCATGTGCAACAATTCAATATTAAACACTTTTAAATTATTTTCAAACAGTCTATTTTAACAAATACAAATACAAAATGTACACGATGTTTTCAAATGACGTCACAATCAAAGTTACACAGCGCGTGCTAGTTGATGTAAAAATGTATGTCACTGCGAATCGCTATCGTGATTCGCTCACGCATTTGCCTCATTTGCATATTTAATACACTAGTGTATTACCAAAGTTATGACAAGGCTTTATTAAACTCCTGCGCCGTAGTTTATGTGATAAAGTAGTCTACCCTCCACTAACTAATTATAACATATATCTCAATATAAAGTAGTCTACCCTCCACTAACTCATTATAACATATATCTCAATATACAGTAGTCTACCCTCCACTAAATAATTATAACATATATCTCAATGTACAGTAGTCTACCCTCCACTAACTAATTATAACATATATCTCAATATACAGTAGTCTACCCTCCACTAACTCATTATAACATATATCTCAATATAAAGTAGTCTACCCTCCACTAACTCATTATAACATATATCTCAATATACAGTAGTCTACCCTCCACTAAATAATTATAACATATATCTCAATATACAGTAGTCTACCCTCCACTAAATCATTATAACATATATCTCAATATACAGTAGTCTACCCTCCACTAACACATTATAACATATATCTCAATATACAGTAGTCTACCCTCCACTAACTCATTATAACATATATCTCAATGTACTGTAGTCTACCCTCCACTAACTAATTATAACATATATCTCAATATACAGTAGTCTACCCTCCACTAACTAATTATAACATATATCTCAATATACAGTAGTCTACCCTCCACTAACTCATTATAACATATATCTCAATATAAAGTAGTCTATCATCCACTAACTCATTATAACATATATCTCAATATACAGTAGTCTACCCTCCACTAACTAATTATAACATATATCTCAATGTACAGTAGTCTACCCTCCACTAACTAATTATAACATATAACTCAATGTACAGTAGTCTACCCTCCACTAACTAATTATAATATATATCTCAATGTACAGTAGTCTACCCTCCACTAACTAATTATAACATATATCTCAATGTACAGTAGTCTACCCTCCACGAACTAATTATAATATATATCTCAATGTACAGGAGTCTACACTCCACTAACTCATTATAACATATATCTCAATGTACAGTAGTCTACCCTCCACTAACTAATTATAACATGTATCTCAATGTACATTAGTCTAACCTCCACTAACTACTTATAAGATATATCTCAAAAACAGTAGTCTACCCTCCACTAACTAATTATAACATATATCTCAATATACATTAGTCTACCCTCCACTAACTCATTATAACATATATCTCAATATAAAGTAGTCTATCCTCCACTAACTCATTATAACATATATCTCAATATAGAGTAGTCTACCCTCCACTAACTAATTATAACATATATCTCAATGTACAGTAGTCTACCCTCCACTAACTAATTATAACATATATCTCAATGTACAGTAGTCTACCCTCCACTAACTAATTATAACATATAACTCAATGTACAGTAGTCTACCCTCCACTAACTAATTATAATATATATCTCAATGTACAGTAGTCTACCCTCCACTAACTAATTATAATATATATCTCAATGTACAGTAGTCTACACTCCACTAACTCATTATAACATATATCTCAATGTACAGTAGTCTACCCTCCACTAACTAATTATAACATGTATTTCAATGTACATTAGTCTAACCTCCACTAACTACTTATAAGATATATCTCAAAAACAGTAGTCTACCCTCCACTAACTAATTATAACATATATCTCAATATACAGTAGTCTACCCTCCACTAACTCATTATAACATATATCTCAATATAAAGTAGTCTATCCTCCACTAACTCATTATAACATATATCTCAATATACAGTATTCTACCCTCCACTAACTAATTATAACATATATCTCAATGTACAGTAGTCTACCCTCCACTAACTAATTATAACATATATCTCAATGTACAGTAGTCTACCCTCCACTAACTAATTATAACATATAACTCAATGTACAGTAGTCTACCCTCCACTAACTAATTATAATATATATCTCAATGTACAGTAGTCTACCCTCCACTAACTAATTATAACATATATCTCAATGTACAGTAGTCTACCCTCCACGAACTAATTATAATATATATCTCAATGTACAGTAGTCTACACTCCACTAACTCATTATAACATATATCTCAATGTACAGTAGTCTACCCTCCACTAACTAATTATAACATATATCTCAATGTACATTAGTCTAACCTCCACTAACTACTTATAAGATATATCTCAAAAACAGTAGTCTACCCTCCACTAACTAATTATAACATATATCTCAATGTACAGCATTCTACCCTCCACTAATTAATTATATCATATATCTTAATGTACAGTAGTCTACCCTCCACTAACTAATTATAATATATATATCAATGTACAGTAATCTACCCTCCACTAACTAATTATAACATATATCTCAATGTACAGTAGTCTACCCTCCACTAACGAATTATAACATATATCTCAATGTACAGTAGTCTACCATCCACTAACTAATTATAACATATATCTCAATGTACAGTAGTCTACCCTCCACTAACTAATTATAACATATATCTCAATGTACAGCAGTCTACCCTCCATTAACTAAGTATATCATATATCTTAATGTACAGTAGTCTACCCTCCACTAACTTATTATAACATATATCTCAATGTACAGTAGTCTACCCTCCACTAACTAATTATAACATATATCTCAATGTACAGTAGTATACCCTCCACTAACGAATTATAACATATATCTCAATGTACAGCAGTCTACCCTCCACTAACGAATTATAACATATATCTCAATGTACAGTAGTCTACCCTCCACTAACGAATTATAACATATATCTCAATGTACAGTAGTCTACCCTCCACTAACGAATTATAACATATATCTCAATGTACAGTAATCTACCCTCCACTAACTAATTATAACATACCTCTCAATGTACATCAGTCTACCCTCCACTAAGTAATTATAACATATATCTTAATGTACAGTAGTCTACCCTCCACTAACTAATTATAACATACACCTATAGTTACAGTTACTGTAGTCAACCCACCACTAACTAATTATAACATACAACTCTATGTACTGTAGTCTACCCATTAACTCAGTATAACATATATCTATATGTACATATATCTATATACAGTAGTCTACCCTCTACTAACTAATTATAACATACAACTCTATGTACAGTTAATGTAGTCTATCCACCACTAACTAATTATAACATACACCTATAGTTACAGTTACTGTAGTCAACCCACCACTAACTAATTATAACATACAACTCTATGTACTGTAGTCTACCCGCCATTAACTCAGTATAAAATATATCTATATACATATATCTATATACAGTAGTCTACCCTCTACTAACTAATTATAACATACAACTCTATGTACAGAAGTAGTATATCCACCACTAACTAATTATAACATACAACTCTATGTACAGTAGTTGACCCTCCATTAACTCAGTATAACATATATTTCTAGGTACAGAAGTTTACCCTCCATTAACTCAGTATAACATATATTTCTAGGTACAGTAGTTTACCCTCCATTAACTCAGTATAACATATATATCTAGTTACAGTAGTAGACCCTCCATTAACTCAGTATAACATATATTTCTAGGTACAGTAGTAGACCCTCCATTAACTCAGTATAACATATATTTCTAGGTACAGTAGTTGACCCTCCATTAACTCAGTATAACATATATTTCTAGGTACAGTAGTTGACCCTCCATTAACTCAGTATAACATAGATTTCTAGGTACAGTAGTTGACCCTCCATTAACTCAGTATAACATATATATCTAGTTACAGTAGTAGACCCTCCATTAACTCAGTATAACATATATTTCTAGGTACAGTAGTTGACCCTCCATTAACTCAGTATAACATATATTTCTAGGTACAGTAGTTGACCCTCCATTAAATCAGTATAACATAGATGTCTAGGTACAGTAGTAGACCCTCCATTAACTCAGTATAACATATATTTCTAGGTACAGTAGTAGACACTCCATTAACTCAGTATAACATATATTTCTAGGTACAGTAGTTGACCCTCCATTAACTCAGTATAACATAGATTTCTAGGTACAGTAGTTGACCCTCCATTAACTCAGTATAACATATATTTCTAGGTACAATAGTTGACCCTCCATTAACTCAGTATAACATATATTTCTAGGTACAGTAAATTACCCTCCATTAACTCAGTATAACATATATTTCTAAGTACAGTATTTTACCCTCCATTAACTCAGTATAACATATATTTCTAAGTACAGTATTTTACCCTCCATTAACTCAGTATAACATATATTTCTAAGTACAATATTTTACCCTCCATTAACTCAGTATAACATATATTTCTATGTACAGTAGTTAACCCTCCAATTACCATGAAATCTCAATGTTACGCAATATGGTATAAATGGTTCCGTCATTGAATACTGTATCAAAATTACACTCTGCGTCAATCCCATCTGAAATAAGAAAATAACATTACATATTCTAGTAACCGTACTACGTATCTATCAAATCCTAGGCAAGAATGGTCCAAGACACGCTCCAGTAAATTTACTCTGGTTCGATTCATTCTAAAACAAGAATATTACAATACATATGACAGTAACTTTACTCTACTTCGGTTCAATCTAAAACATGAACAGTACAATACATTTGTCAGTAAGTTTAATTTAAGTTTAACAATATGTTATTGTTATATTTACATGTATATGTATTCAGAGTTCATACTATACAACTCATGTCAACAAATTGATCAGGTATAAACGTTATATCAACACCAGCAATTGGTCATCCCAAAAGAAATTAATTCGAACGATACAATACCTAATATGCCAAATTAATAATCAGAATAAAACATGTATGCTATGCAATTAGTTTAGGCCAAAGTATGGTATATAAACTATTGGGAAGATTATGCAAATCTGTTTAAAACAGACATGTTACTATTACACATTAAAATTCAGTTCCAGAGACAATATTGGTACATGACCTATTATGAGGAAGTCCGTTTTTTACCCAGATTTGATTTGATTTGATTTGACAACCAATACATAACAATACGTTCCAGAGATTTGTTTCCTTATAAAAAGTATGCAAATGATATGTTGGCATGTTATTTACATATAATTAATTTCCATATCTATATATGATAAAAGGTTAACAATTTATAAATTTAAGCTCAATGTGTCCCGTTCCTTCACTGTGGTATTTGATAATGTTGCACTATAGTTGTCGAAAAAAAACACAACAAAACCAACAAAAAAAAAACAAAAAAAAACCAACCCCCCCACAAACCACAACAAAAAAATTTGTTATGTTCTTTACATACAATTAATTTCCATATCTATATGTAACCAAATGTTAACAATTTATAAATTTAAACGCAATGTTTCCCGTTCCTTCACTGTGGTATTTGATACTGTTGCACTATAGTTATTGGAGAATATTAATTCAAGATACGTGTTGTTTGGGGTGTGAGAAATAACGATAGCTGATTGGATTATTGATTAGTCTGATAGACAGGTGATTGGTTAATGTTAACTGAATTGATTTGTTTTTTCCCATTTTGAGGCCCCTATCCGGGTAACCTCGTTTATTTCTTTATTGCATATACATTTAGTTGATACATATTTCGACATTTTTGTATTGGTTTTTAATAGTATACATATTACTTCAGTTCGAATATCTATATGTACAGTGTGTCCCTTAAGAATGAGTGCATACAAAGATTGTCAACAGTTAAAAGTGAACACTGGGTAACTAAGGAGTAGTTGTTAAAGCGAGAGAGCGAGAGAGCGAGAGAGCGAGAGCGAGAGAGAGAGTGAGAGAGAGAGAGATGTAATGAGTGGCTGATCACTTCTGCTTACTAACATTTCTATTTGTTAATATGATAAGGAGTGTGTCAAACAAGGATTTGTAGGGGTTGGATAATTGGTGTGGGGGTTCATTTGTAGTGTAAGCTGTTCCAGGTCCTGTGTTGTTTAGAGTTATCGTTGTACTGTATTTATGAAAACATTAATTGATATGCATGTATATTTGATTAGCTTAGTTAAACTTTGACCATTTCAAGTTGTGTCTATCTATTTTTCCAGAATATGAAGCAATGTCTTTTTCGATTTCGATCCTTTGATACAAGTACTTTTTAAATGATTCGAACTTTGGCAGGATTTTACAATATTTCATATTTGAGATAAAGTATTTGCACAGGATTATTATAAAATTAACAATGTTATTATTTTCGCACCCTAAACAAATGTCTTTAAAGTTTAAAGACATGTTAATACCAATAGTTCTTAGATAATTACGAATGCTTGTCCATAGATCTTGTATGATCGGGCATTCCCAAAACAGGTGTTCTATACTTTCTATGCTCATATTACAGAAGTCACATAGGGATGATTCAGTTAATTTACACATACGGAGATACTTGTGAATCTGAACTACAGAATACTTTATTACAAGGCATATATCCAACCACATTTTGATTATTGTTGTATCATATGGGGAAACACCACACAACAAAATATCAACACATTATTAAGATTGCAGAGACGAGCTTGTAAATTCATTCTGGGCCAAGATTATATTTCTTTGCGTGAATCAATGTCTGAAATTAATATAATGACTTTTGACCAACGGATTATTTTTCAAAAAACAGTAACAATGTACAAAATTATGAACAATCTTGTACCGAATTATTTGAATGAACATTTTCAATTAAGACATTGCAATTCAGTTACTTCAGATATGACATTGAGAAATGTTTCAAATATGGATCTCTATATTCCAAGACCTAGATGTGAAATGTATAAGAAATCATTAGAATACTCTGGTCCAAAGATATGGAATTGTCTACCATTTGAAATTAAGACATCCAGATCTTTAAATATATTCAAGACAACATGTAAAGTATGGATACAACGTTTTAATTGGTAGACACTAGACAGTTATATATATATAATGATTGTAAATCAATATGCTTATGTCGTTTTGTATTTCTATCAAAGTACCTGATTTACTTAGGCTGTTGTTTAAGTTACTTTGTACAACATTATGCATGTATATTGTACGGCATAACTATGTTATAATTATTGTGTATGTACATTTATTCTATAGTGTTAACAAATTGAAGAGGGCCCTAAGGAGGATTAGTTCAAAACTAATTAGGTCACCCTCTATAAATAAAGAAATCTATCTTGTTTGTTGGAACTAGTCTCATTAAAAAATTATATTGATAATTTCTCAGTTTAGTGTCAATCGTTGCTTTATATGCCATGCAGTAGATTATTTTCCAATTGAGGTTGTCATCGCCGAACAATTGAGACCATTTTCGCTCAGAATTTCTACGTTCTATGTTCTTTAAATGTATCTGTGTTTGATATAATAGTTTATTTGGTTTCTTTACTCTTTTTATTTTTTCTAGCATGTTTTCCGGTTTTAGCCCAGTAATAATGTGTTGATTTAGTTTTTCTTTGCACTTTTTAGGTATACTATCAAAGAGTGGTATTTTAAATAATCATTATTGCGTAAATTATACAATTGCTTAAGATTTTCAAACGTGTAAAAATTGTTATTTCTAAAATCATATAGGTGATCAACATACTTTATTCCGTTATTGTACCATTCCTGATTGATAACTGGTTTTCCTGTTATTCTGATGTCAGAATTATTCCAAATAATGGGTCTAATAACTGTAATATTATTATTTTCGTACATATGTTTTATTTTAAACCAGGACATTAAAACGTCGTTTAGGAAAGGTTGTGTTTGGCATAATTTATGTATGTCTTTGAGTGATAAATTACATTCAAATAAGAAGTTTCCACCAAATTGTTTTAGATACTTATCATAAAAACATTTCCAAGAACCTGTGTCATTGTTTGTTATCCTTTTCACCCAGCTTGCCTTAATTGTATGTAGAAATGCATGTATATTTGTTAATTTTATTCCTCCATATTCATAGTCTTGAAAAAGTATATTACGTTTTATTTTATCTGGTTTTCCTTCCCAGATGAAGTTAAATATTGCATGATTTATATCCGTTAGCACTTTATCTGTTGGGTTTGGTAAAACGGTAAATAGATAGACCAGTTTTGTGAGAGCAAATGTCTTTATTACTATCACTTTACCTAGAAGTGTCAGTTTACGATGTTGCCATTGTTTCAGACAGTTATAAAATTCTCGCAGTTTTGGTTCAAGATTTAGATGAAATGTTAGTTCTTTATTGTTGCTAAAATATATGCCAAGAGTCTTTGTTTTTTCAGATGTCCATAAAAAGTCTTTCTGGTTGCAGTAAGATGTGTTTGTATTTCGTAATGATCCAATTCTTAGTATTACAGATTTTGATACATTTAGTTTTAGACCACTTATGATTCCAAATTCAGTAATTACATCTATTAAATGTTCAAATGATCTTTTTTCCCCATTTAATATGTAGGATGCATCGTCAGCAAATAATGTTTGTTTTATTTCTTTATTATGTATGGTGATTCCTTTTATATCGTTATCAATAGTGATTTGATATGACAATAGTTCCATACATATGATAAATAGATACGATGATAATGGACCGCCTTGTCGTACGCCTCTTTGTATAGGTAAAGGTTCTGTTAAATAACCATTGCTAATGATTAGACTATTTATATTTTTATAAAACAGTTTTATCCAAGAAATGATGGGGTCACCAAAATTAAAATGATTTAGACATTTGTAGAGAAAATTATGGTTTAGGCTATCAAAGGCTTTTTCGTAGTCTGAAAAGAATATTAGGCCTGGAAGGTTGTGTTCGTTGATGTAGTCTATTGTTTCAAATATTAATCGTACATTCTCACCAATATATTGGTCCTTCATAAATCCAGTTTGATTGGTACTTATTATATGGGGTAATACATTTTTTATCCGATTAGCAATAGCTTTGGTTGCAATCTTATAGTCAATGTTGAGTAAACTTATAGGCCGCCAGTTTGATAATATGTCTAATTGTTTACCAGGCTTGGGTAATAGCGTAATAATTCCTTGTTTCTGGAGATCTGTTAGTTCACCATTAGAGTATGAATAGTTTATCGATTTCAAATAGTGTACTTTAATATCTTGCCAAAACGTTTTATAGAACTCACTTGTCAGACCGTCTGAGCCGGGGCTTTTATTGTTTTTCATATCATACAGAGATTGCCAGCATTCGTATTCGGTTAACAACCCGTTATATTGTGTTGACTGTTCAGGTGTAAGTTTTGTGATAGGCCCGGAGAAAAAATCTATATTGGGGCATCCGGCCTCTTGTATTTTGTATAGGGTTTTGTAGAACTTAACTAGTTCGTTTAAGATTTCTGATTGATTAATTATTTCTTTGCCCTCCGAAGTTAATTTATGTATGTTTTTTTTCCCAGCATGTCGCTTTTCTAAATTAGCGAAATATTTTGTGTTTTTTTTCAGAACCTTCAACATGTATTGCTTTCGCTCTTAAAATTAAACCATTTACTTGTCTTTCGTATATTTCGCTCAACTCTTGCTGTTTGTTTCTCAAATCAGAATTATTTTGGTTGTTTTTGTTATCTGAGTTTATTAAAGTATTTTCAAGGGTAGTTATGTCTTTTATTAGCTCTATTTCCCTTTGGGCATTTGCCTTTTTTTTAAACGGAGAATATTTTATAGTAGCACTTCTTATGCTCCCTTTTATTAGTTCCCAAAGAGTATTTGGATTGGCATTTGTATTAAGATTGACTATGTTATTAATGCATTCTTTTATTGTAAGTTGGTAGTTGTCGTCATATAGAATACTGTTATTAAGTTTAATATAACCAGGACCCCTTGGCTGGCTACAACAAATTATTTTAAGCTCACTAGAGAATGATCTGTTTTAAATGCGGGCTGAATTTCGCAATTTGTTATTAAGTTATTGAGGTGTTGGCTGGCAAGGAAATAGGCAAGTCTGCTAAAGATGGGTGGGTTTGTATTTGAATGCCATGTGTATTGTAGTTTTGCTGGGTTGTTTTGTCTCCATACGTCTATCAAATTAAACTGATTTATAATATTATACAATTTTTTCCTGCAGTTAACATGTGTACGTTTTTGGCCGTTTTTCTTATCAATATCAACATCTAAGACAGTGTTGATGTCTCCGCCTATTACAAAATTCTTATCATCATTCGCACACATATATGTTTCAAGAGTGGAGAAGAAGTTACTATCATCAGTATTAGGTCCATATATATTTACGAGAGTGATTTCTTGTTCATTTACTATTATATCTAGGGATTAACTGAATTGTTTGGATACCTGTACTTTCTTGTTCATTTACTATTATATCTAGGGATTAACTGAATTGTTTGGATACCTGTACTTTCTTGTTCATTTACTATTATATCTAGGGATTAACTGAATTGTTTGGATACCTGTACTTTCTTGTTCATTTACTATTATATCTAGGGATTAACTGAATTGTTTGGATACCTGTACTTTCTTGTACATTTACTATTATATCTAGGGATTAACTGAATTGTTTGGATACCTGTACTTTCTTGTACATTTACTATTATATCTAGGGATTAACTGAATTGTTTGGATACCTGTACTTTCTTGTACATTTACTAGTATATCTAGGGATTAACTGAATTGTTTGGATACCTGTACTTTCTTGTACATTTACTATTATATCTAGGGATTAACTGAATTGTTTGGATACCTGTACTTTCTTGTACATTTACTATTATATCTAGGGATTAACTGAATTGTTTGGATACCTGTACTTTCTTGTACATTTACTATTATATCTAGAGATTAACTGAATTGTTTGGATACCTGTACTTTCTTGTACATTTACTATTATATCTAGGGATTAACTGAATTGTTTGGATACCTATACTTTCTTGTACATTTACTATTATATCTAGGGATTCACTGAATTGTTTGGATACCTGTACTTTCTTGTACATTTACTATTATATCTAGGGATTAACTGAATTGTTTGGATACCTGTACTTTCTTGTACATTTACTATTATATCTAGGGATTAACTGAATTGTTTGGATACCTGTACTTTCTTGTTCATTTACTATTATATCTAGGGATTAACTGAATTGTTTGGATACCTGTACTTTCTGTACACACCGAGAATGAGTTTTCAATTTTCATTTCTACATTCCCTAATTTTGTATCCAAAAGTCCTCCCTGATTTATCTGTATGCTATATTATCTTCATCCATGAGTTCTACTATAAGAACCTGCACATTACAGTCAAAATGGTTTGAACTGATTCAAAACCGAATGCTGCAACACATGATGCTCAATTGTACAGTATTTAACTTTAATATATGGTACCTTAACTAAAGGCAACGTTTAAAACAATAACACATACTCACGAATTCAATAACTCTCGACTGAATTAGAAATGATGAAATCGTGAAATAAACACCCCGTTGATATAAAGACGTTTACAGTATACTAATAATACTTTACTCAGATTGTAAACGCCAGTAGTTCTGTATCCTGCCTTCCACCATTCCTCACAGGAAGCATGAACAGATTGGATACATGACCTTTCGTCACTTTCGTCTTTACAATCTGGGTACTTATCACACACAAGCCGATTAGGAATACACCTTACATGATCACAATGGAATGCCCCTTCTTTGCAAAGATCTAAATAATAAAAGGCATTATCATTGAAAACAGTATACCCCAGAACACGATGTTTACTGCTAATTCTAATCTAAGTCTAAGTCTAAAAAACTATTAATATTGCTGATATCTAATTAATTCAAGTGTATAACACAACATATCCTTAATTAATATTATAGTGAATCGTGATTTATCCCTTTCACGTTCACGAACTTTCATATACTCTGAATATTAAAAAATAATAAAGTGTCGGTGTGTTCACAGAACTGGGACACAGCTTATGGTTGCGCGTTTACATTCTCTGCCATCAGACTATGTTGCACTTCCGGGAGCGATCGAATCGGAAATGATGATATCTTGAATCTCAATTGAAATTTTCGTTGCGGAAGTGAGAGGTCAGCTAAGTGTGGGTGATTGATGCGGGATCATGGGAGATAGTCTTACGGTAATAAAAAGGTATTACGATATTGCTTGGAAAAGATAGGAATAGGATGCATCATCCAGGTGTCGTCGGTGTAGTGTTGTCTTCCATAGTGTGCCTCAATGATAAGTGCTGTCCCGGGTACGGTAAAGGAGATAGCAATTGGAGTAATAAGCGCATACTAGAAACAATTAATTGAGTGTCCAAATATGACACAATAAGTATGTTCCAATGTTGTCATAGTTTCTACATATACAGGTCCTGTTAATCTATTAATCGTTAAACTAGTTCTATGAGCCATATATGTGTTTTAGCAATACGCTAATGATTAAGGTGATTGATATGTATCTTGTAGTATCAGATAGTACTTTCTGCGATATTCATGGCTAGTCAAAGATGGCGGTCGGATGTCTGACTATTCTTTCATGGGGGGCCTCAGGTCAGATATTTGCTATAACGTTGGGCTCGAAATATGTACACAAGTACATGTATGGATGACATTAATGCAAATATGGTTTTGTAACAACTACAATTATATGATATTTAACATTTTAAATAATGTGACAGTTATTTTGAACATCTGAAAGAAACAGAGTCAACACTCATGTGCAGTAGTTATTGCTAAGCTTGGGACATCTTGAAACAATAGCAATAAACTAGCATGTGTCGCAATTAGTTTCATCAGATACATTCGTATATTTTAAGAGACATGACAATAATTATATTATAACAATAATGCACGTACCGCAAACATTTTCATCTGTCCCGTCCAGACACTGCTCGTATGCATCACACTTTCGTTCCATTGGTATGCATTGTTGGTTATTACAACGGTATTCCTTTTTAGAACACAGCGGATAGTCTACAAATAACAACCCACCATTGCAACGAGCCATGTCATACATTTATGTAATCCACCATTACAACGAGCCAGTTAATACATTTAAACAAACCACCATTATAACGAGCCATGTGCTACCGTTAGCAATCCACACTTGCCATGCATGAGCCATGTAATACATTTAAACAATCCACACGTGCCATGCATGAGCCATGTAATGCATTTAAACAAACCGCACTTGACATGAGCCATGTAATACATTTAAACAATTCACCATTACTATGAGCCATGTAATACATTTAAATAATCCACCATTACTACGAGTCATGCACATATTTAAGCAATCCATCATTGCAACGAGCCATGTACACCTTTAAGCAACCAATCATGGTAACGATTAATGCACAACTTTAAACAATACACCATTACAACTAGCCATATACCGTTTTAATCAATCTGCCAATGCAATGTCTCATGTACCGATTAGAGCGAGCCACCATTACAACGAGACATGTACCTATAATTGTTCTCAAATATCCCAGCCGTTGTATGTTGAATGTTGTCATTGCGATACTTTCGGACACTGCTTTCAGTGATGTCATTCATTGCGTCTTTTATGACGTCATTTATAGTCTAATATGACGTTCACCTAGCGCCATTTAGTGCATGGTTGCATCGTTTTCTATCATAAAACACTTCGAATTGTACAGCATACATGTGTTTGACAGATATAGAAAAGTATAATGTTACTGTATACGTTTTAATATTAGATTTGGAAAATTGTTTGTTCAGTACATGTTTTATCTTATAGAATTGCAAGTTAGAAACTTCGAATTCTTCAGTACATGTTTTATCTTATAGAATTGCAAGTTAGAAACTTCGAATTCTTCAGTACATGTTTTATCTTATAGAATTGCAAATTAGAACCTTCGAATTCTTCTGTACATGTTTTATCTTATAGAATTGCAAGTTAGAACCTTCGAATTCTTCAGTACATGTTTTATCTTATAGAATTGCAAGTTATAACCTTCGAATTCTTCAGTACATGTTTTATCTTATAGAATTGCAAGTTAGAACCTTCGAATTCTTCAGTACATGTTTTATCTTATAGAATTGCAAGTTATAACCTTCGAATTATTCAGTACAGTCATGTTGTATCTTATAGAATTGCAAGTTAGAACCTTCGAATTCTTCAGTACATGTTTTATCTTATAGAATTGCAAGTTATAACCTTCGAATTCTTCAGTACATGTTTTATCTGATAGAATTGCAAGTTAGAACCTTCGAATTCTTCAGTACATGTTTTATCTTATCGAATTGCAAGTTAGAACCTTCGAATTCTTCAGTACATGTTTTATCTGATATAATTGCAAGTTAGAACCTTCGAATTCTTCAGTACATGTTGTATCTGATGGATATGAAGTTCGAACGTTAGCTGATAGACTTGAAGTTCGATCATTCGAATGTTACAGTACATGTGTGTTTAGTATATTAATAGCATTCATATTTTACAGTACATGTTTGCATGTTTGTTTAGTATATTAATAACTTTCATATTTTACAGGTCATGTTTGTTAAGTACATTAATAGCATTCATATTTTACAGGTCATGTTTGTTAAGTACATTAATAGCATTCATATTTTACAATACATGTTTGTTTAGTATATTAATAGCATTCATTTTTTAGAGTGCATGTTTGTTTAGTACATGCATAGCATGTATATTTTACTGTGCGTGCTAAAATGATTTATCCGATAGATTTAGAAACGTTGAAGTGTGCACATAAGCTATTAAGTACATTGCTATATTACAGCATGCTGTACTGGGTTAATAGTGAACTATTTGTCCAAGTACTAACACAAGAATAAGCCTCATACCGCAGATTTCATCCGACTCGTCTATACAATCCATAATGAAGTCACACACTTGACTTATGTGAATACAACTGCCGTCTCCACATGCAAACTTCTCCTTGGAACATACTGTTTCACCTGCACATAACAATGATTGTGGTGTGAACAAGGGGGTAGTTAATAGAACATACATAATCACCTGCAAATAACAATGAGTGTAGTGTGAACATGGGGATAGTTAATAGAACATACAGAATCGCCTGCAAATAACAATGATTGTAGTGTGAACAAGGGGGTAGTTAATAGAACATACAGAATCGCCTGCAAATAACAATGAGTGTAGTGTGAACATGGGGATAGTTAATAGAACATACAGAATCGCCTGCAAATAACAATGATTGTAGTGTGAACAAGGGGGTAGTTAATAGAACATACGTTTATTAACATTATACAGATATATATAATTATGGTTTCACAATGACATGCACAATAATATAAAGCCATATCAAACTATGTATCAAAGTCATGGCTATTATACTATTTAGGGTATATGCTCTCTAACGTAAACATATCGTTCCACAGATGGAGAATGAACAGTGTAATTTTGATGTCACTTATAACATCAACATTCATTAAAGCAGCATTACATCGTAATAAAGGATGTTTTTGGTAAAATATAAATACTAATGTGTGTGTGTTTACAAAAATCGAAATAGTCGCTCAGAAATGATAAAATTCCAATAAATTTAAACCGTCGTATACGCGAATTTGTTTATCAACACACGAAATGTAAACACGCACAGCGAGCATGCGTGAAACAACAGAGGCTGTAGAAAACAACGTATACATTTTGAACATGAAATACTATCTATCTATCTTCCTCTAATGTCGAACCCCTCGCGGGGATGTAGAAATGTCCCTAAAGACTTAGCTAACAGAGGTATGAATCAACATATCAAGTAATTTAATCAAAAAGACAACGTGGGCCAAATGGGGACGATGCATTCCGAATGTAAACAAGTGCGGACGATGTGTTCCTGTTGTAAACAAGTGTGTGACCGATCGACTCGGAAAGTCCTACTTTCGGTTTCGAGTTTGATTTATCGCAAAAAAACACTGTTTACCAAATGAACATAAGCATACAAAGTATAATTTTAGAATGTGTAGCAGCATTGCTACCCATACGTAACATTTGAATTTTTCAAATATCTTTATCTCATACGATGTAATGCTGCATTAAATACATGTTTACTGCATTTCGAAATAGCGGGCAGGTGGCTAACTAAGCAATCTGCCATGCAAATATGGCAATAAGACAGCTGGCTAACAACTGCTAACTACAAACACAAACAAAAGAGAGATTGTTACATTTACAATTAAACAAAATGTAAAGCGAGGTCTCAGTACCATTGCTAATAACGCAGTTTGCTTCGTCGCTGGCGTCAATGCAATCTACTATATTGTCACATCTAGCAATTATAGATATCCACTCTAGACTGTTGTTGCATTGAAACAGTGATATCCTCGTATCTGGTACAGTTAGTTCCGCTGGTGTTATACGGTTCAGTAGAAGCGTGTGCACTATAATCGAAACGAATAAATTAAATAGTTACAGTAATGTGTTTGTTTAGTTTAAAGTCACACCAACACATTAAGTCATATGTCGGCTCTTATAGGGGACTATTTCTACAAAGGAGATGGCCTAGCGAGGCCGATTAGTCCCCTTGATAATGCATATTTACCGGTGATTTATCGATACGATTTTACAATTGAAATGTATAGGTAACTTATAGTAAACTTGCCAAAATATCAATATTCTTATTACCACAATATTTTTCCACGTCATCAAAGTTAGTAATATGCATTCTGGTTATGATGGTATACACTATGTATGTATATATATATATATATAAAAAAAACTGTCTTCCTGGTTCCCTAACTCAATATTTTAAGATTGAAACATGTATTCGTGGTTCCATGAGCATTTGAAAACTACTAATTCCGATGTAAAACCGTCATCTGAATTTGATGACATATCATCATGGAGAAATGATCGTTTTTCGACGATTGGTGGTATACTGTCACTATTACGAAATGAATTGTTAATATTTGTCCACGCCTATGTGTAGGTTCTCTAATTTCTAAACTTGCTATTGGTTTAATTATATAAAGATTGAAATATATTGTCGTGGTTTTAAGAACATTAAATTTTACAAATGACAAATTCGTATGTGAAACTAACATTAATTGGGTAAGGTTTGACGAATTGGTATCTATTTTCAATTTTAAAGAAAGTAGTTGGCAGGATTATTCCATGTGTATGTTTCTTTTATTTTTCTATTAACTTGATAATGGTATAAGGATAAATGGTAAACATTGAACATCTCGAGCTAATATGTAGCTGTAACACCATGGCCGAATAGTCTACGGTTAAGACAATTGCTGTTATACCAATTGTTGATGGTCCGCCTCCGTGGTCGAGTGGTTAAGGTCGCTGATTTGTATACCACTGTAACCTATCATCACTGATGGTCACGGGTTCGAGCCCCGCTCAGAGAGTGTCTCAATTTATATGAAAAAGTTGGCATTTTCTTACGGAGGTTGGTGCACCCAAGTACTGGTTATTCACTGGAGCATGCCCAGAACATGTGTTATTGGGTAAACTGCCCGCCGGCGATATAGCCCGAAATGGTGCTGATGCAGGCGTAAAACCAGACATATAACATATAACACTTGTTTTTCATTTTTACGATTCTGAAGATTCGTGTCTATTACGTTTGTAATCAAACTGACTTATATCTATCATCAATTAAATAAATAATAAATTCAGTGGTAACACGCTGGACTGGTAATCCAGGGATCGCAGGTTCGACCCCCCGTCTGACCCTAATAAAATTAACAGTCTTTCAGATGGGACGTTAAGCCGAGGTATCTTGGCGTGCTGTACACCGTGCACGTAAAAGAACCAGAGGAGACTCTGGAATGGGTCTCTGTCTGTATTCATTGCACTATCCTCCAAACATCTAAAATAACTAATCTCTTCAGGAAGCGTCACTAATATGGGCAACCGGTAGCGACGATAAATAAACGTAAAAACACACAATAATCAATTATTTAGAGTCTAAAAATGTACATATAGTAGTGGTTATTTAGAGGCGCTGCTGGTGATGAGTATTCTTGCAGCAGATAGTGCAGGATATACAATTGCCCATAATTCCACCACGCTTCATGGTTTCTCGGCCATACTCACACCCTCATGAATATATATAGCCATCAAGTGTGTGTGTGTTTTACGTTATATCGTCGCTACCCGTTGGCCACATGAGCGAGCAACTAATACTCGTGTTACCTTCTCGTGCACAATGTGTCTCGTCTGAAGCGTCAATGCAGTTTGGTATGCCGTTACAAAAATATCTCCTTGGCACTGTATCGCCATTCTCGCAATGAAGTACATCAGCTGATTCATTCACGGCTGATAGATCATCAGCCACCTGGAATTTGTCTGGAAACGAAAAGCTAGCATCTAACATAATTATATTATGTATTTATCCTCCAATATTGAAGAGTATACTATAACTATAATATAGTTATTGCATTAAATATGATAACATATTTATAGCAATCAATAAATAAACATAAACAGTACAATGGAAAGGCATGGATATATTTTCAGAAGAGCATAATATGGTTGAGGTGTATAAACCTGTTAATGTCTTGCTAAACTTGGGTAATATATACATTTTGATAGGGTTTCCTCTTAGTCTCTGTAAGTAAGGTAATACACTTTTGTTCGATAGGCCAAGTGTAATAGTAGTGTTTCAGATATTTATTTCTTAAATCTCTAAATGCATACACACATTTTACATACAGAGTAATAGTATCGTCTAAGTGGCCTAGTGGTAATGAGTGGTCAGCTAGTTACATAGTTGTTACCGGTTGACTGTCAGCACAATTAGTACACGTGGATTATCCGTGGTTAATGGATACTGTGTCCGCTTTGTAACCGAACTGTTGCGAGTTAGAGCGCTCTGATAAAAACCAGTGGTGGTGTCGGTAAGGCAGTACACGTAAGTCCACGCTGCATCTACTCTCTCTCATACATCAACGTTTCCTCTTATCTCTCCCTTATCAATCCAATTTGCTTCTTCTCTCTCCCTCATAAATCAACGTTGCCTATTTGCTCTCCCGAATAAATCCACGTTGACTCCTCTCTATCCCTCATAAATCAACGTTGTCTCTTCTCTATCCGTCATCAATCCACGTTGCCTCTTCTCTCTCCCTCATGGTGGAGGATTCCATCATGACTGATTTCTCGACAGCGATTACGCTATTGAGGTAAACACTTGTTTCTCAATCTACAAAGTTGTATGAACCAATACTTACACTCAAATAGGCATGCTTCTGATGTTGTGCCAGGGTCGGTTGTAAAACACCACAGGAATCCCTCATTATTAGGATCTCTGCAGTAGTTAAAGGCATCGATGACGGTGTCATCCGGGAACTGAGAATCCGAAAATATTCCGTGCGTATTGGGATATTGAGAGGTCCAACTCTGGCATGATTTTCCTGATTGAGTTGTGTTCCATTTTCCGGCATACGAATAGTGAGTCGAGTAGCACCGATCACTCGCAGTATCTAGATATACAATGTTTACATACTGGTATAATAATCGTGAGTTGTGTATCACCTATCACTCGCCGTATCTAACTATATGTTTACAAAATAGAGTCGTGTAGCACCGATCACTCGCCGTATCTAACTATACGTTTACAAAATAGAGTCGTGTATCACTGGTCACATGCTGTATCTAAATATACAAGTTTACATAATATAGTCGTGTAACACCGATCACAAGCAGTATCTAACTATACAGGTTTACATAATATAGTCGTGTATCACTGGTCACAAGCTGTATCTAAATATACAGGTTTACATAATATAGTCGTGTAGCACCGATCACCATCAGTACTGTGCTTTCAAAGTAAAGTAATAACGGTTGTAAACAAACATTCGATACACTATTGCATTATAGGTAAGTCAGATTGTTAGCAGTATTACATTATATATATTTTAAACTATAATGGGTAAGCTTCGTCATGGCCGTGAGGAAAGGTCGACGATTTGTAATTTCAATATTTTGACAAACACCTGCTGCTTCGAATCTCATGTTGGGTATATATGTTGTTGTGTGTAAGAATGACTATATTTGTTGTATGTGTGATACAATTTACCTGTCAATGACTATATTTTATTACATACATTGTAAGGCATAACTATTTAGGTATTAATAACCACTTATTAATACAAAATTCAATTAGACAAGCTGACGAGAAGTATATTCAATCAGGTAGAATGAGTTGACCTTGCATTTTCACATGCATCATTGAGAAACACGTGCAGCGTTTTCCTATAAAGGTAAGTCATATTATGCTTTCAACAGTATAGATAATTAATATGGAGAGTTATAGTGACATGCACGAGAATCGAAGGAGGTAGAAATGTTGGCAAGAAATGCCTCATTGAACATGTTTTAAAGGTTTCTAATTTGTATTTAAAAAGTGTTTTAATTACTACATAACGCTAATTATTAAATATCAGACTTGTATTGCCTATTTCTATTTTCAGATATGTCGTGAAGAGAAAGAACTGGGTGATGCGAAAGTGCCACTAGAATACACTGCAGTCGAGGGTGCTGCTGAGTATACGGGCATCCACCAGCTACAGCATATCTTCAAAAAAGCACCTGTAAGGTCTGCGATGCATGGACCAAAGCGGATGGAGATCGATGATTTCGACAGATGTGTTCTGAGGGGCATCGTCTGTGAAATCATGACAGTACAGAACATTCTCCATAAGACGCAGAGCATACTACATGCGTTCAAGGAAATGACTGGATACCAGGGTGGAGCGGCTGCACACCTTCGTACTATTATACAGGTAATTGGGTTCAGGTGGAAACGATGTCAATCGAATTGTAGCCTTTTGATAGAACGGAAAGGTGTCATTCTGGCGAGATGTCGATTTTTACGGCAGATTGTCTATACAGAGGAGACATTCATCCATTCCTCACATTCAACACATAATTGTTGGCAGTCGAGTGGCATTTCGGGGAAAGTGCCTTTCTCACGAGGTGAACGCCTGATAGTTGTACATGCCGGGACGGACAAATGATTTAAAAGGGAGCAGCACTGATGTTCAAGGCAAAGTCGTCAAGTTGCGATTACTATAATGAAATGAACTATAGTAACTCTATGAAGTGGCTGACAGAGAAGCTGATCCCGAATATTTCTGCCAAATCTGTCTTGGTTTGGACAACGCACCGTATCACAACATCCAAGAGAACAGGTGCCCAAACCAGTCGACAAGAAAGTCTGACATTCAGGCATTGTTAATGCGACATGAGATATCATATTCATCCAACATGCTGAACGTAGAGTTACTGGAACTCTGCAAGAAATGCAAGCCATACCCAAAGTATGTCATCAACTCAACTCTACAACAACATGGACACACCTCAATCAGGCTACATCCATATCATGCCGACATGAACGCCATTGAGTTGATTTGGGCCATACCAAAAGGCATCTTATCTCGAGGAAATTTAACATTCAATCTGAAAGAAGTACATAAGCTTGCCGAGGAGGCAATGGAAAGCATCACATCGGAAAAAGTGGCACTCGTGTTACCGCCATGCTACAGACGTTGAGGAACGATACTGGGCGACGAACATTGCCGCGGAGACGCAGATGGATCAGCTAGTAATTAGCATCACGTCATGCGATAAAGAATACAGACACGGCCAGTGAAGGAGACATCACGTCAAGTGACGACAAAACAGACACGGCCAGTGAAGGAGACATCACGTCAAGTGACGACAAAACAGACACGGCCAGTGAAGGAGACATCACGCCAATTGACGACAAAACAGACACGGCCAGTGAAGAAGACATCACGTTAAGTGACGACAAAACAGACACGGCCAGTGAAGGAGACATCACGTCAATTGACGACAAAACAGACACGGCCAGTGAAGGAGACATCACGTCAATTGAAGACAAAACAGACACGGCCAGTGAAGAAGACATCACGTTAAGTGACGACAAAACAGACACCACCAGTGAAGGAGAATATTGACATGTCGAACAATTTGTATTGCTATAGTGTATTAAAATTGAAATACAAAACAATAGGAGAAAAAAAAACAGGAATCAAATAATACAAACAAATGAAATGAAAATAAGAGAAAAACCCTTTTTTTAAATTCAAAACAAAATGTTATCCCGGAATAGAACTCGTAACCAAATTATTCATTTCCCTACAAGTAAATCTTCGCTGTGATCTTAGGTAACGAGCCACACATTACATCGATGCAACAATAGCCTGTTCCTGGTCAAATATTTACACATATTAAACAATAAATCACAAAAGCACAGTACCTGTAAGCTATCGTATATTGTCTTACCTATATAGTAGTGTAATATTCCAACGGTAGTATTACTTTACTTTGAAAGCACAGTACATATAAGCTATCCTATATTGCCTTACCTATACAGTAGTGTAATATTCCAACGGTTTTATTACTTTACTTTGAAAGCACAGTACATATAAGCTATCCTATATTGCCTTACCTATACAGTAGTGTAATAGTCCAACGGTTTTATTACTTTACTTTGTAAGCACAGTATCTAACTATACAGGTTTACATAATAGAGTCGTGCAACACGGATCACTCGAAGTATCTAACTATACGTATTTACATAATAGAGTCGTGTAGCACCGATCACTCGCCGTATCTAACTATACCGGTTTACATACTAGAGTTGTGTACATATGCATTGCAGGTCTCAACACGCTTTTGGTTCACAATTTAGCACCATTAGCTCACTTATCCAACTGTGTCACCGATACCTTGACCATAGCAGTGCACCGCTCACGTGACTTACCGGGTGTCATACCGGTGTAAGCAGTGCAGTACTACAAACCAAACTCCCTTTTGAAGGACAGCCGTGGCCGATTGATTACGGTCGTTGGCCTCAAATCACTTGCCCCTCACCGCTGTAGGTTTGAATCCCACTGTGGTTGTTGAATGATTTCTTGAGAGGTATCTATCCAGTTGGTTTGCGTAGGGTATACCCTGGTGCCAGCTCATGTCTGCAATACTGTCCGTAAGGAAACATTTAGTCTTCCTCCACACATATTAGCAGAGAGTGGCCATGCTACCTAAGTTGTTAGTGAGCATTTATCCTCCCAAACCAAACAAACCAATTGTTTCCTATATCAGCGATTCCTTACCTAAGAGTTTGCATGTATCCCACCTCATATTGGAATTTATAGTGTGACACCACAGTGTACCGGACTCGTCCGGATCACCGCAATAATTTCCAAGATCTTCATTATTCCTGCCAGAAAAATCAGCGCTCGTATACAACTGATAGTGCGGGTTCTTACTATCCCACCGCTGACAGGTTCGTCCTGAAGATGTACTGCTTAAGTGACCAGTATAAAGGTGTAACTGAATACCGTTCGGCGGCTCCTTCGTACCTAAGTAACAAAATAATGTACTTGATTACAACATGTACACGCAAAGTGTAAGCCTCGTAGTCCCACAGGCTCACCTCCTCAATCCCACATCATTCGACCTCATCACTCCCACAAACTCATCCCCCTTCCTTGCCCATCCTACTCAGCACCGCCTCATCATCACCACACACCTCCTTAACAACACCTACTTAACACCAACCCATGTCAACCTCATCAATTATACATTGTCATCCTACCTCATTCCACCTACCAAACCCCGTTTCCCAATCAACACCACAACCTAAGCTCCTCAACCCACAACCTCAACCCAATCAACTCCATAACCTAAGCTCCTCAACCCAATCAACTCCATAACCTAAGCTCCTCAACCCACCTCCTCAACCCAATCAACTCCACAACCTAATCTCCTCAACCCCCTCCTCAACCCAATCAACTCCATAACCTAAGCTCCTCAACCCAATCAACTCCATAACCTAAGCTCCTCAACCCACCTCCTCAACCCAATCAACTCCATAACCTAAGCTGCTCAACCCACATCCTCAACCCAATCAACTCCACAACCTAAGCTCCTCAACCCACATCCTCAACCCAATCAACTCCATAAACTAAGCTCCTCAAACCATCTCACCCATAACTCCACAACCTAAGCTCCTCAATCCACATCCTCAACCAAATCAACCCAATAACCTAAGCTCCTCAACCCACATCCTCAATCCAATCAACTCCATAACCTAAGCTTCTCAACCCACCTTCTCAACCCAATCAACTCCATAGCCTAAGCTCCTCAACCCACCTCCTCAACCCATCTTCTCAACCCAATCAACTCCATAACCTAAGCTCCTCAACCCACATCCTCACCCAATCAACTCCACAACCTAAGCTCCTCAACCCACATCATCAACCCAATCAACTCCATAACCTATGCTCCTCAATCCAATCAACCCATCAACCTGACATCCACAACCCCACATCCTTCATCGCAACCTACTCAACTCCAGCTCATCAACCTGACTTCCTCAACCCACCTGGCCATCCCATCCTATAACCACACATCCTTCATCACAAATTACTTAACTCTACCTCAACCTATCTCCTCATGCCGAACTCCTCAACCCCACTTCCTCAACATAACTTCATAGGACCGACCTCCTCATCACAACATACTCAACTGCATCTCCTCAAGCATACCTCCTCATTCCACATCATCAATCCCACCTGCTCAACCCACCTGCTCAGCCCCACATGCTCAACCCCGCCTGCTCAATCCCACCTGCTCCACCAGGCCTTCTCAACCCCGCCTGTTGCTCAGCCCCACCTGCTCAACCCCGCCTGCTCAACCCCGCCTGTTCAACCACGCCTACTCAATCCCACCTGCTCAACCCCGCTTTCTCAAACCCGCCTGCTCAACCCCGCCTTCTGCTCAACCCCACCTTACCAGCCCCACCTGCCCAATCTCGCCTGCTCAACCCCACCTGCTCACCACACCTGCTTAGTTCCATCTACTCAGCCCTATCTGCTCAATCTCACCTGTTCATCCCTACCTACTAAGCCCCGCCTGTTCAATTTCATCTCCTCCATACCGCCTGCTCAACAACACCCCCTCCACTCCGCCTGCTCAACCCCATCTGCTCAATTTCACCTGGTCAATTCCGCATGCTCAACCCCACCTGCTCAATCCCGCCTTCTCAATCCCGCCTGCTCTATCTCATCTGCTTAATTACACCTGATAAACCCCCTCTCAACCCCACCTACTCAACCACACCTGCTCAATTACACCTGTTAAACCGCACCTGCTCAACACCACCTGCTCAACCCCAGCTGCTCAGTTAAGCATAATAACACAATCGTCATGCTGATAGGGTCAACAGTCATACGTAATACAACTCATGTATCCTGGTTAACAAGACGTATGCTCCAGATTCACCGTTATATTTCACATTTGTTGATATGCATATTAATGTTCATATTACTATGTACACGACAGTGTCAAGCGTTTAGCGTCGACTTCAATAATAAAGAAACACCAATTCGAGAGCGTGGCTGACCGCTATATGAAATCCTACATTCATTTTTAAAGTATGTAGACGCCAACTCCACGGGTTAGTGTAATTATTATGGAAGTATTTGTATTAACATTGCTATACAAGTTTATTCGCAAACAATTCGTAAACATGTACTGTTTGCGATACAACCGACGAACAAGCAAACAACCAATGAACCAATTGAAAAAATCACATACGTAATGTAAAGTGTCAAATTCGAGGAGACAGCGTAAAACATAGAATTGTGCTCAAATTGGTTGTTAAGGTTTCGTAATCATTCGATCAGGGTACTTCCTATACTATTGTCAACGGGCGATAACTGTGTGATAACTCAACTGAATTAAGCGGGAAGAAGATATGCACAATTAGGAGTGTTACTGATCAGTATTGTCAAGTTACATAACTATTCGGCTAGTGGTTTAGCAGACCTTAGGTCGAGAATGAGTGTTCTATTAAAAGTGAGTCGAGCATAAAGTGAATACGACATGCACATACGTTAGATTATAGTTTAATCAAAATATGTCATGTGATATCAAGTTTAAACTGTATTTAGTTTACAACGATTGCGAAGCATGTTTTAATAACTTATAATAATCACTCTCGTTTGCGCGGATGAAAGCGTAAATGTGGTTATTCATGTAGGAGGAAACAGGAGTACCCGGAGAAAACCCACCTGTTTGATCAGGCGGCCACCATACCATCTCACATACTTCCCGATCCGAGTATTGAACCCGGGTTGCATTGGTGAGAAGCGATTTAAGAGATGAAACTGGACGGATGAACCAACATTTGGTTTTTGGGCTAAACTATTCGTTTACGGGCTTAACATAGGCTACTATTTAGCCCCCTAACAGTTTAAGTTTAAACTTTATTTAGACTACAACGATTGCGAAGCAAGTTTTAACAACTTATATTAATCACTCTCGTTTGCGCGGATGAAATCGTATATGTGGTTATTCGTGTGGGAGGAAACCGGAGTACCCGGAGAAAACCCAGCTGTCCGATCTGGCAACCACCGTACAATCTCACATACTTCCCGGTTGACGGTTTGTAGATATAATTGTATGTAGATCTTGTGAGACGGTGTTCATGTATTGTGGTACTGTATGCATATCTGGTGATACAATATATATATCTTGAATTACAGTATGTAGATCTGGGACTAATATATGTATATATTGTAAGATGGTGTTCATGTATTGTAATACTGTATGTAGATGTGGTAGATGAACACCGTCTCACAATATCTACATATATTAGTCCCATGTCTACATACCGTCATTCAAGATATACATATTGTATCACCACATACAGTACTACAATACATGAACACCGTTTCACAATATCTACATATATTAATTCCAGATCTACATACCGTCATTCAAGATATACATATTGTATAAAAACATCTACATACAGTAATATAATACCTAAATCATGTCTCACATGATCTACATATATTAGTACAATAACTACAAACCGTCATTCATGATCTATACAGCATATCATATGATCTAACTACAGTCTCTTGATTGAAACACAAATGGTGCCACCAGTCGTACGACCATTCTAACAGCTACGTATGTATATGACCGCAATGACTGGTTTTATACTCATTACTAAATCAGTATTCGTCAAGGTGTGCGGTAGCACATCTCTCCTTTTTAACAATTTTATTGTAGAACATTGTTAAAAACTATATTATCTTAATTTCACTAGATTTTATTCTGTATTTCAGTCTCATCTATGTACAGCATACAACAAAAACAAAATATAGTTTACATATTAAAAAGTACAGTATCACTCAATTCAGAGTTACAAGAGACTGTGTATATATACATCATTCATCTATAACATTTTTTATTATTTAAGTTTATTTAACGTCGCTACCGGTTTCCCATTTGAGCGACGGGCAGTTTACCTAACAACACCTTTCTTGGGCAGGCTCCAGCTGTTAACCAATACTTGGTACACCAACCTCCATAAGAAACTGCCAACTTTGTTATATAAATGTGACACGGTCTGAGCGGGGCTCGAACCCGTGACTATCAGCGATGATAGGCTACAGTGGTATACAAGTCAGTGACAGTAACCACTCGACCACGGAAATGGACACGTGGCCATCAGTGATGATAGGTTACAGTGGTATACAAGTCAGTGACCTTAACCACTCGACCACGGAGGCGGTCCATCTATAACACATTGGACTACTATAGTACATATATGTACATGTGATAACTACATGTGTGAGATAAAGCTGAAAAGCAGTCGCTAATTGAAATTTACAATTTTATAAAGATGAAATGGAATGAGAACTACTGAAAACTGAAAACTTAATGCAGGTACACCACATTTAGCATCGCTTATTAAAATTGCTGGAATGAAAACGCGACACTCGCATACACTTTTTAAAACAGTAATATCTTCATAGCTACGTTCAAACTAATCATATAGTACTGAAATCAATGTGCTTATATCACTTGTCATAATGATGGCATAACAATCGGGACACTCGCATGCATTGCAATTGCATTGTTTTACCAGGAATATAAGTTTAAAGAAATCCAGGACATGGTACCATATAGTTGTTACTTATTGTTATGTGTACGGTTAAATACATACTTAATAATGCATCTGGTACATGTTCCTCGCACACGAAATAGTTGCTACGTCCATTGTCACAATGTTCTGACTCCCAGGTATTGTTTGTCTGTGCTAGATGGAAGCTCATACGAGTGCATTCCCCGATCGAGGTAGGTTCATTACGGCTCCTACGGAACGAGTAATAAACACATATATATATTTTATTATTTAATTTGAAATTCAGTATAAATATAGTTTCGTTCTATGATTAAGTGTTTCCAATACAAATTATCTTCCGAAGTCAATTGATATGTCATTTTATGTTGATTCCTGTATTCTATTTTAGGTCATGGTGTATAACCTCATAACGTCATAACAATCGGTACATATTTCCGATTAAAATATTAACACTATTACACGCTTAGTTATTAAAGTAACTTTCTTGCTTACACCAATGCCTCCATGAATGTATATAAAAATAGTTTATCATTGTCTGTATTTAATAGGAGTTAAGTCACTGTATGATATGGTACACGAACTCCCAATTAAAAATAAAATCAAAAGATACAAACATGTTATTTAAAGCAGCATTACATCGTATGAAATAAAAGATAATTGAAACACATTATACTTTGTATGCTTATGTTCATTTGGTAAACAGTGTTGTTTTGGCGATAAAACAAACTCGAAACCGAAAGTAGGACTTTCCGAGTCGATCGGTCACGCACTTGTTTACAACCGGAACGCATCGTCCGCACTTTTTACATTCGGAATGCTTCGTCCCCATTTGTTCCACGTTGTCTTTTTAATTAAATTACTTGATATGTTGATTCATACCGCTGTTAGCTAAGACTTTTAGGGTTCGACATTAGAGGAAGATAGATAGATAGTGTTTCATGTTCAAAACATATACGTTGTTTTCTACATCCTCTGTTGTTTCACACATGCGCGCTGTGTGTGCTTATATTTCGTGTGTTGATAAACAAATTCGCGTATACGACAGTTTAATTGTATTGGAATGTTATCGTTTCTGAGCGACTATTTCGATTTTTATTAATCACACATATCTAATCAGTTCATCCGATTTCAGTTTCATACATATATGTGTATATAGATAGATAGATAGATAAATGTTTATTTACGTCTCATTTTTGTACAAGCATACACAACATATTTAAACAGTAATATTAAAACAATGTACAAAACCACTCATGTTATATGTGTATGTGTTGATGAGTGGTCAAGGTCGTTGACGTCAAGTCATTTGCCCCTAATGACTTTTGAATTATTTCCATATGAGGAATCTATCAAGCTGATTTGCGGAAGATTAATGGTTCCATCCGGGTGACCGCTGAAATACTGCTCGTAGGTGAGGAATTAATATAAGTTTTCTGAAAACTTGTTTTCCAATCCAAACCATTCACAATTTATGTAATTTGTAACATTTGTTGTGTTATACATGTACATTTATTGGAATAAATACTGTTTAAACCAACCCTCAACACAAACACAATATATAAATAGAAATACGAACCAGGCTGCATATGTAACAGGTGAGCCATCCTGCCATACATGTGACTGTGTACCAGCGTCGCTCGTGGTACATGCCAAACCTATGAAAATATCCAAGTTATTAACAACTATCACGAAGAACAAATCAAGTCTTTTACTGAGAAACATTTAGTCATTTACTGCCACTGAAGACAGATAAATTGGTGTTTCCTTTGCACCACATGTTATACATTTTAATCCATTTTATCATCTTATAATTATTAAATTATTAAATCTCGACAGATATCCTATAACATCTCCATTGTTACATTAAACAGATATTATCAATTATTTAACATGATTTGGATACAATTGTAATTATATCCCACCGCAATATCTTGTTAGATGACAACGGTAGAAACAAAGGATTCCAACTAAGAGTACCAATATACATTTCGCGATACATCTGTCATTATCACACAAGGGAGATAATAGAAAAACAGTAATGTCTCTCATTGTATTTCAGTGTCCCTTGTATATCACATTCGTGTATACATGTTCTTTGTGGTGACATAATATTAAACGTGTTATTTGCTGTTGGCGTACTAATTAAGGCGGAAGAATTGTTACAAAGTAATCCCTTAGTTACTTAGTTCTTGAAACACATATGTTCCTATATACTATCACGCATACATTGGGAACCTCCGCTCGGGTGGTTAATGTGGCTGACTTCAACTCACTGGTTGCTTACAGTTGTAGGTTCGAATGTCACAGCGGTGTCTAATACATTCATGTGAGGAAGCTATCAAATTGGCTCTTGGAAAGTGCGTGCTTGAAATACGGAACGGCACATGTGGTCTTCCTCCACCATTAATAGTTCGAGAGTCGTCATACGATACAAGATGTTAGTGCGAATTTAATGCCCCCAAAATCAAACAAAGAAACGTCACCTATGTGTACATAGTATACAGGATCTGGATCCTCCTTAGGAAATGCTGTTTCTAAGGTGTCGTCACCCATTTCAACGTATTGGAAGTTGCGCATTATGTACTTCAGTAGTTGTTGTTCTACGTCAGAATGGATAGAGACGAGTCGTTTCTTTCTGATCCAGCATTCACCGCTCGCTTCATGCCACGATGTACTCGACCCGGAAAATATGCTGTAGCATTTCTCAAAATTTCTGGAGCACGCTTTAAAAATAGGTTTCAATACTTTATTTGTATAAATATATATTAAGTATATCATATCATATTATATTAGCGCTTCGGATTCAATAGCTGGTGTATATATACCATCTATAATCTCAGCAGCGCTCTTCGTGTTATATGCCAGTCGAACAAAAGTATAACCGTACTTATATTCATTGTTATTATCAACACAATGCCTTTCTGGTATGCTTTCCAATGAAATATTGAGTTTAATCTTGCCTATCATCTGTAATAACCATCGGCGTTATTTGCAAACAATGTTTGTGCTGTGCGAGCGGTAAGAGATAGTTGCAAACAATGTTTGTGCTGTGCGAGCGGTAAGAGATGGTTGCAAACAATGTTTGTGCTGTGCAAGCGGTAAGAGATGGTTAAACAGTATTCAGTTCAGTAGTTTACATGTAAATACGTGAAGAGAATGAACTATTATTACATATTACCAGAAATAAATTGAATTGGAGTAGAACGTCGTGTGAACACGATATTTCCCTCTATCAAGTATGTGTTATACAATGCAGGGTAATAATATATTTAACAATATATTATCAATACAATAAAATTATGTGTTATTGCAAAATCGACAATAACCCTGCATTTGGCAATACAATATATACATACATAATAGTATACATGACAAACAAAAGTTCAGTCGCCCAAATGCATTCATGCGGTGGCGACTTTAAATAAACGTATTGGTCAGACAGAAACAAAATGTAATATACACAAATTACATTAATAATATGTTGACATCGTGTTACTTAAAGCAGCATTACATCGTAATAAAGGATGTTTTGGGTAAAATATAAATACTTATGTGTGTGTGTTTACAAAAATCGAAATAGTGGCTCAGAAACGATACAATTCCAATAAATTTAAACCGTCGTATACGCGAATTTGTTTATCAACACACGAAATGTAAACACGCACAGCGCGCATACGTGAAACAAAAGAGGCTGTAGAAAACAACGTATATATTTTGAACATGAAATACTATCTATCTATCTTCCTCTAATGTCGAACCCCGGGGATGTAGAAATGTCCCTAAAATATATCAAGTAATTTAATTAAAAAGACAACGTGGGACAAATGTGGACGATGCATTCCGAATGTAAACAAGTGCGGACGATTCGTTCCGGTTGTAAACAAGTACGTGACCGATCGACACGGAAAGTCCTACTTTCGGTTTCGAGTTTGTTTTATCGCAAAACACACTGTTTACCAAATGAACATAAGCATACAAAATATAATGTTAGAATGTGTAGTAGCATTGCTACCCATACGTAAAATTTGAATTGTTCGTTAATCTTTTATTTCATACGATGTAATGCTGCTTTAAAGCAACGATAAACCAGCTAAGAAGCTATATTGGCAAAGAGCGAAACCAATTTGTCTTTTTGTGATAATACATATTAATATTATAGCATACATATACATTCATTATTTTTAGTCACGTAATGATTTCATGTGATTTGTTTTTAGTTTTAATATTGAAAATGCGTGAAACATATTCAATGTACATTCTAAACAATTTCAAATTATTATATTACCCACAATTAATGGCAACTAGTTTAGGAAGTTAAAGGGGAACATGGCTAACAATTAGATGTATAGTTCATGAACATAAAATATCAAATCGCAGCAGGAATATATTAATACATATGTATAAAGAAAGGTTAGTTGTTATGGCAATGGCGACATCATTTGGATTGGAAGTAGTAATGTGGACATTTTAGAAATCAGTCATCTTCTAAGTAGTGTTCACTGCAAATAATGTATTCGTGCACATAAGTGTCACATAACATGATTGTATTTATATTGGCATTACACAGTGTGTACAGCTTATTGAAGACCGTTATATATACGGGGTTGGTCCTAGATATTGTATTGAAAGAAAAAGTGAAAATTGTCATGTAGGAAAACAGCGATATGTAGGAAATGACGTTGGTTCCGCGAACTAAATATAGTTCTACGACATATGTACATGTAAAGCTTCGCATCCTGTTTATTACTATTAAAACAGTTTTCCCATTTTAACATTGTTAGCGTTAACAAGGGCCTTGGAAAAATCCAGCGTGTGAATATATATTAACCACTTCAGGTAACCTGATCCATTCACGCAGTACCGTTGTAAAGAATTACTTGGATTATATGATAATTGGAATAAATAACAGATTATCAGAATGTGTAAGATTATAATATACTGATCTGATTGTCCAACATAATTTTGCAAATAAAATCTGTCAAAGAAGACAGCCCTCACTATTTATTCCATTGTCAAGAGCTTTACAACCGTTCTAGGTGCTACCAATAGTGCCTAAATATGTCAAAGATTCCGCAAGATACATGTAGAACCTGAATCAATATTAGAGCATTGGGCACTAATCTTAAAGCGACACTCTATTTTTCAAAATCAATTTCTATTTGTATTCCATACGATATAGTGTATGTAACTCCACACATTGTTACTTCAATGGAGTAATACAATAATGGACGTTCAATATGACGTCATTGCAATACAGCGTCATGTGTAGTATTATGAAGTTTTGTAGATGAGGCATGGACTAGTTTTGTGTTCTAAAATGTCCAAACGGCGCGGTATATCCGCAAAAAGCATCCATACGGAACGGGATTATAATATTTACAACTAGACACCATACTGGTGCTTCATGCCAAGCTTAGAAAAACAGCATATCGGTGTTTTGGAGATGAAGCACTGACATGGTAAAGCGGACAGACAGACGGACAGACATCAATGACAAAACAATAATTATAATTATTACACTTCCACTATATAATATGAATACCTATTTTCAGTCAGAAACCAATACGACGATGCTATATGTATTTGATTTTGATTCGTCCATGTGCAAGTATTTTGAGAATGATAAAGGCATAGTCATTTCGTATATTCTTTAAATATTTGTAACGTCCACCCACCCCACCCCCCGAAAAAACTCACATCATATATGGTCTAAACATAGATAAGCTATATGCCCGGTATAATTCTCCCTTTCCTTATGAGAAGTAATTATTTGCTTTAAAGAATATAATTATTGTATATTTACCTTTATATGCGAGCCTAGGTGTATGCGGCCACATGTGACCTACAATGAGATGTCAGTATGTTAAAATACCTACAGCGGTTAGCGGCAAGTGATTTGAAGACAAAGACCGTATCCAATCGGCAACAGAACGCGCCCAAACCCCCAATGAAGAATATGCTAAACATTGATTTCACCTTGTTTTATTATTTCAAACGGATTAGAAGAATTATAACGTACCTCTGCCTTTATCTGTTCTGGCAAGTGCTTTCATTTCTGAAAACAAAGGACATATCATTATTATTTCAATTACGTAAGACTGAAATAAAATTATTAATTTTGGCGGTTGCAGATGCATGGAGTCCAGTTTGGGTACTATATTCTCATGTCTGGTATTTGACCGTCAGCGAATACTTTAGCAGATACCAGGTAGGGTTTAGAAAGTATGTGACGTAGTATAATAGGTTTCAGAATCCCAAGACTTAATCTAAGTCAGTTTGTAGCTGTGTTGGGGATCATTGACATTTGAATAAAAGGTAGTCTGTTGGGGTTAAATGATAATTTGTTAAAATGTAGCCCGTTATAGCTTATATCATTGTGCACTTTGTGGTTTTTTAATTGATATGCTATACTTGTTTGGGCTATTTGAACTGCAGTTGGTTTGCCCACGTATGTATTTCTGTATGTTGGTCAGGTTATATTCGCACTGACTTTGGCAGTGGCCTCGGATATCCTAACACCATCGTGATGTCATACCTTTGTGCTTGCAGTCCATTATTATTAATATTGGACTGCTGTCAAAAGGCCAGATCACTATCATGTTAAATCATAGGCCTATCGGTATGAAATTAACAATGTTAATATTTTAATTAAAATGATCTTATTACATAAGTGTGAGGTTTAAGTAAGATATAAGCCTCAAACTACACGCCTCACACAATCCCATATTTTACATATTGGATCATTTTGGCTTAAATTATATACATACTTTGGTAGTTGCCTACCCTAACAAGTCTGCAGTGGCTACTATATTCCAATCTTTAGTCTCATTGTCTTATACATAGTTGGGGTAAATGGATATCCCTTGTTCTGCATTAAATATTGATAGTTACTTTATACGTGGGTGGACTACCTAATCGATTGTTAGCACGTAATATGTGTAATCTTTTATTTTGAACAATTTAATAAATTTGACATGCTAATGACTTCTTTATTTTGTTATTAATTAATTTGTAAATGCCCATTTTCCATTTCCGTCGATAATATCTCATTTAGGAGACAAACGTAAATAAAAACATATTTGAGATTATTTGTGTTGTATTAATTGATATAATAATGTCACAGTGATATGTCATATATGACTATTAATCATAATTGCAAATAACCACTAACATAAAATATACAAATTTATAATGCAATAATACTAACTCATAAAGTATCCATGCTAGGTTTGTTATGTTTCATGTACTATTTATTTTGGATATTTTGTCAAATAGTGTTTATTCACAAAAAAATAATATAATTTCTTCAAACGCTGCATATCATTAATTATATTAGTTATAAGTTAATTATTAAATAAACTGTCATATTATTATATTCAATTCAATTCAACTTGTTTATTGCATAAAGCATATACATGCTAAGAGCAAAGCATACTTATGCATAATTACATACATAGTAAATACATGAACTTTTACAGAAGAGTTATTCAAGTGTAAAAGTGGAAAAAGAAACTAAATAACATAACATAACATATATTTTATTAGGCATTATATGGTACAAAGCACATCTATAGCCATCAAATTTAACAAATATGTAAAGTGCAAAGACAATTTACAGAGAAGTTTAAATACTATTATGTTCTCCCTTGTTTTCTATTATAATTAAAACTACATGATGAGCTTTAAAGCATGAAACTATTAATATTCATATGAGCTCATTAATTGTTCGTTCTCTTTCTTTAGACGCGAAATGCAAATATTTTGATAGATTATGAATTAATTTTGGGTTTCTAGAGCTCATTAGATTATCAAATGTTTGTAGTGTCGGCCAATGACAAAAATATGGCTTAAAAAGTGTTCTACGTAAATCATAGTATTTTGGACAGACCAGTAGGAAGTGAAATTCATTTTCGATTACATTCATAGTACATTGCAAACATTTTCGATCTTCTCTGGGAATATTAACGTGTCTACCCTTTTCTATCGCTAGATTATGCGAAGTTAACCGGAATTTTGTCAGACTAATTCTATATTTATTTATATTTATGATTTTTAGATAGTCTTATAGTATGAATTCATGTTTGTATACACTATATGTAGATAATCATTTTGAGTTATTAATATTGAAGTACCATATTTGTTTATATATATCCAATATTCTAAGTTTGATCATTTGAAAATTAAAATTATAATTGGTTTGATTTAACCATACATCCGACATTCCTATTTCATTCAATATAGTGTTCACCTGATATGCCCAGTTATTTCCATTGTATGAGTTATTAATATCAGCATCGTATTTTAGAGTATTATACATATATTTAATTAAGGTGTTATTTTCTAATTTTAATATTTTTAGCCAATGTTTGATGATAGTTAATTTACGTTGTATTTTCATTGGGTGTCTTCCTAATTCCCCGTATAATCCATCAAGATTTGTAGATTTTTTAACACATAGTATTTTTCGCATGAATTTACAATGTACAAGCTCTATATTTTTACAGTCATGATAACCAAATACTTCTGAACTATAGCTTAATATTGAACCTACCATACTATCAAATAATTTACATTTTTCGGATATAGATAATTCTAATTGGTTGAATACTATGAATACATTGTGTAATGCGTATAATGAGTGCTGCGCAAGTTTCTTTTGGGTACGAACCCAATGGCCATTTTTAAACAAATTTATCCCTAAATACGATTTTACTACTTCTAAAACTGTATTATTAAGAATAAAATCATGAGATGTATGTCGTCCTAGTTCAAATATCATAATCTTTGTCTTTTTGGTATTGACTGTTAGACCCCAAGTTGTGCAGTACGTGTGTAAGTCGCTTAACATAGACTGAAGTGCTTCCGGAGTATGTGCAAATATTGCAGCATCATCCGCAAATAATAATATATACAATTTCATATCATCTAACGTAAATAGACCGTCGATGTTATTATCTATATTATTTACAAGATCATTAACAAAGAATAGAAATAGCAAACTTGAACTCGGATCACCTTGTTTTGCTCCTATATTGGATTCGAAAAATGGAGAAATATATTTATTAAACCTGACAGCTGCCTTAACGGCGCTATACATATTCTTCATAGCATTTACGTATTTAGAGCTAACTTGTTCACGTATTAATTTATTAAATATAAACGATCTATCAAGTTTGTCGAAACATATTTCGCAATCGACAAAGGCTACATAGAGCATCTTATGATAATTTAGTGTTTTTGCAATAATAGAATGTAACATGAATATGCAGTCTGCAGTCGATTTTCCCTTTTGAAATCCATATTGGTTATCTATAATTTTCTTGTGTTTAATAGACCATTTTGTTAAACGGTTTAATAATACCTTTGAGTAAATATTTGAAATAATATGTAATAGTGTTATACCTCTATAGTGTTTGGGATCCTCAATGTGTCCCCCTTTGAACACGGGAAATATAATACACGATCCCCAATACTTTGGATATTCTCCATTTTGAAAGATTCTATTGAACAGTGCTAATATTAGAGGCGAGATTTCAGGAAATGAGATTTTATATATTTCTGCAATTATAGAATCTAGACCACTGCTTTTATTGTTATTTTGAGAATAAACAGCGTCCTTAATTTCTAACATTGTGATTTCCTGATCGAGATCATCATCTTGAATGTCAGTGTTTATATTTATATGTTCTGGTGTTTTCTCGTTGCCGGTACTGTATAATGTTTTAAAAGGGTTATATAAATCTGTTGTATTTAGATTTATTGCTGTTGGGCGCTTTTTCATATACTGACTCTTTACCTTCTTCCAAAAGTTTCGTGGTTGGGATTTACTTAGGTTTTTTAATGTTTGCCTCAGCTTTATATTATAATTATTTTTTTGAGTTCGTTTTATACGATTATACTGTGCCTTACAATTGATATATTCTTGCCTCAATTGAATATCAACTTTATTTCTTATAAAAGCGTTTCTAGCAAATTTGAACCTCAATCTTGCATTATAGCAGTCAATGTTGAACCTCAATCTTGCATTATAGCAGTCAATGTTGAACCACGATTTCTTATTATATCCTTTGTATGAATTTATATTAGGATTAATTTTACGTGTTTTTCCAAATACATGTTTTGTACAGTCATATAGAATATCAGTAAAGGCATCTGCTATTGAATCAATATTATCATTATTGTGAATATCATCGATCAGACAGGACATATCATCTTTTTTGGTAAATAATGTTTGTTGAAATTCATTTACTTTCGACTCATACCAGTTTATAAATGTCTCCGTGCCTACCGAATTAGTGTTACTTGTCTGTTGTTGATTCATCGTAATATTTAATGTCAATCCAGAATGGTCTGAAAACTCATTTGTTTGCAATATACAAAAATCAGAAACACAATGAAAATCATCAATATTTAACAATAGGTAATCCACGACACTTGACCCATTTAATGAATGGAATGTATAATCTCCTATATCTCGGTCGCTATGTAGACGACCGTTACCTATAACAAACGAAGTTGAATGGCAGAGCTTAATCAAGCATCGGCCGTGATTATCGGTCAAATGATCCGAAACACGTGGAGGTATGTTTACAATATTTGACAGTTGGTTGTCATTATCAATATGCATGTCATAATCTAACAAATCAGATGAATTAGAAGTACGACTATTTAAGTCTCCAATGACGAAGCATTTTCCTAGTAACTTATATTTTTCTAGACCCGATTCTATTTCTTCAAAAAAGTCAAAATTGTTGGTAGAATTATTGGGCGGAATATACGTACAACAAATATAAACATTCTCCTGAAATTCAAATAAATCTTTACATAGTTCGACCCATATAATTCCATTTTGGATTTTTTCTATGATCTTTATACTGTTTCTAAGTGATTGTTTATAGTATATACTTATTTCACCGCTATATCGTCCTTTACGGATGCTAGCAGTTTTATTTCCATGCAAATGTTCACTGTCATAGTCACTTATGTCAAGATTAATATGTGTATTATTTGAAATCCATGTTTCCGACAAAAATATGATATCATAATTTTTAATGTTGTTAATGAAATCTGGGTCTAGTATTTTACGAGCTAACCCATTCACGTTCCATGATATGATTTTTAAGTCCTTTTCTTCACATCTCTATATCTCGGGATTTACACAATCGATCACTTTCCCATCCAGGTATTTCATTGTTAATTTATTGTTCACGTATAACTTTGTACCTACTATGCGAGCTCTATCTCCACGTGCTCCCATGGTTTTCGTGTATTCGTACAGTGCCTTTCTGACATCCCTGTACTGTTGAGGCGATTGTATACCCACTCCTTGATTTTGTATCTTGAGCGCATTCTTGATGACCTCATCATAAGATTTAAATCGAACTGCTTCTCGGTCTGGATAATGTTGGAACTTAGCCACTATTGGACGTGGTTTTTTCGCACGATCACCACCTAGCCTGTGGACTCGTTCAAATTGCATGTTTGTTGTGTCGATTTGCAATGTAGTCCTTTAATTAATTTCTCACATCTATCTGGTTGTGGATCCTCACCTACTTTCGGACTTGGTAGTTCTTGTAGGCCGTAAAATATGAGATTATCTCTCATGGATCTAGCTTCTAGTTCTAGAAGTTTGTCGTTTGCTTTTTCTTCACGTGTTATGTACTCCTTAACAGTTTTATCCATGTTGGTACACAATGTCTGTAGTTTCTTAATATCCCCCTTGGAATTATTCAGGTCAGCTTGTTGGGTTTCAAACCTTTTGTTTATAAAGGTCATTGACTGTTCTATATCATTGACTTTAGTGTCCAATGCACATATTTTAGTTTTCATCTCCGAAACCTTCAATCTCATAGAGTTCACTGACAGTTCAATTTGGTCGATTTTTGGAAGAGATGCTTTAATAGTTTTAACATCCTCTATCAGTGTTACTCGGTGGAGTTGTCGGTCCTTGTGGCAACGAAAATACGCTCGGTGTTTGAGGGGATTGCATATTATGTAGTGTATGAATGCCAAACGGGATTTGTTGCCCGATGTTCATTGTTGGTGTAGTAGTTGGGTTCATGACTGAGTGTACATAGTCTTGACTAACCTAGTATAAATCTGGGATAGAACATGTCACGCTCGTTGCGTTCGAACTATGCACAGGTAACATATGGCCGTCATTGTCAGATCCAGGTGAACTGCTGGCTTTTCTTTTGTCAGCCTGTTTTAGTCTTTTCCTTTCCTTTTTTGACAGATTTTGTTGGTCTGACATGTAGATTTTATCAAATGTTATCCTGGCACAAAATTATTTTCCACATTATCCTTTAAATATGTTAAAAAGTCAAAAAAACACAGAGCTAAAAATCAATTGCCTCGCACTTTACATGTCACGTGATATATATCTATAAATGTCTGACTGTTTATTACGTTTGTTGTGTTCGCATTCTGTCTGCTGAATAAATACATTTTGTTAAGTTGACTAATGAGTTTTCCGATGTTTGATTCATTAATGTTATGTATTTATTAGATGTTGGCCATTTGCAAAAATAAGGCTTGAAATATTGTGATCTTAACTGTCTATATTTGGGACAAACTAAGATAAAATGGTAATCTGATTCTACTTGGTTCATATTACAATTCAAACATTTCCTATTGTTTCTATCTATATTTAAATATCTTCCTGTTTCGATGGCTAATTTGTGTGAACTTATTCTGAGTCTAGTAAGGGCATATCTATATTTATTTTCAACTATACTGTCTAGATAGTGTTCCAGTCCGAAGGTGTGCTTAATTCAACTATAATTTAACAATTTCCGAGTGTTGCTGATGCTGGCATACCAACTTTGTTTATACATATCTAAAATTCTTTGTATTATACGGGCTATGTGTACATGTGGCCTGTTTTGATTTTCCCATATATCGGACATGCCGATGTTATTTAATAATGTTTTTATATTTGAAGCCCAATTGTCTTTATTTTGAGAATGTTCATTTTCGGTATCTTGTATAAGCATTTTGTATAATTTTTGTATTTGCTTTGTTAGTTTAAACAATATTTTATTTCAATGAATATACATAGTATAATGATCACAATAAGAAAATACATGTAGGATTGAGGAGAAAGCAACTTGCTTATATGGCTACCTCTTTCCTATGAATCATTTACAAAACATACCGTTAGAATTAGGCAACAAAATTACTGTCAAATATTGAGTAACTCATTAATTTTAGAATGTGAAAAAATGATACTAATTTTGAAATATATGTTAATATATGATGGTGATTATGCAACAGGATGACCAGCTGCACTTGATTATCCAATTACATCACCACAATTGGCTATGATGATATTTTATTGGAGAAAGAAAAAAACAATTGGAGGAGAGCGTTTCAGAATCAGATGCCACCGGCTCGTGCAAGTACGGACATTGAGTAGGCGTTCATATGGCAATTGTTTGTTGTAGTGTTATGCAAATCGTTTTGCGTCTTTAATGTACGTGTGAACGTGAGTGAAAAGTGATATGTTTTGTTCAGAGCTGAGTTGTGCATTTCCTTCTAATAGTGTGTTAAGTATTGGTGTAGTAATGTTGCTGATTTCGTTAATGAGTGTAGTCCTGTGGGTTTTGTATAGTGGACAAGTGAAGAAATAGTGTTCTGTAGTCTCTACTTCGCCACATCTACAAAGTGGACGTTCAACGATAATATTTGAAAACAAGTGTTCGTTTAATGTACTGCAGTGTGTACTCAATCTGGTGTGGAAACTGTTTATATCTCGTTGACCATGAAATAGTGAGGTGGGACATGTTCTTGACCTACGTTTAGCCTGTGTTTGAATATGCTAAGAGACTCGGAGTTCCGTATATCAGTTGGTGTATTGTTCCACAAGTCAATGGTTGAAGGAAGGAACGACTTTGTGAAGAGCTGTGTATTGCAATGGATGTTCTTAGTATTTTCTGAATTTCGGAGATTGTATGTTATTAGTTCGCCAACTTGGTGAGGAGCTAGGTGTGATAGGTAGTCTAGAGTAAGCTGGTGTATCATTTTGTAATAAAGTATGAGTTTGTGTTTACGTCTGCGTGATTGAAGTTGTTCCAAGCATGTGTCCCTGTAGAGTTTTTCGAGAGAAACCAGTTTTGTTGCCCCAGATATAATTCTTGCAGATTCAAGTTGAATTTTTTCGAGGTCATTTGCTTCTTGTTGTGTGATATTGTCCCAAACTACATCTGAATACTCTAATAATGGTCGGATAAATGCAGTGTATATAGTGGACAGTGTTTTCCTATCAAGAATAAACTTAAGTGGTCTCATGATATTAACACGTTTCCAAGCTTTTTCCTTTATGTTGTCAATGTGCTCGTGCCATGTACCGTCATCAGAGAAAGTTATGCCAAGATGTTTATGTGAGTGTACTTCTTCAATTGAGACATCATTCATATATAGTGGAGGGTGGATGGGTTTCTTGATTTTGCGTGAGATAAGAAGTGTTTCGGTCTTACTTGGATTAAATGTCACAAGCCATCTTTTTGCCCAGTCGTTAATTTTTAGGAGATCAGAGTTGAGTTGTTCTGCCGCTGAAACTGGATTATCAATTATGATGTAGAGACTTGTATCATCAGCAAAGAGACGAATTGCAGAGTGTATATTATTTACAATGTCATTTATAAACACAATGAACAACAGGGGACCGAGAACAGAACCTTGTGGTACACCAGCCATTATGGGAAGAGTACTAGAGAAAGTGCCAGAAAGAGCAATGCGTTGCTTTCGTCCGGTAAGATAGTCGCTGAACCAGGTAAGAAGGTTGCCAGAAATTCCATTATTTTCTAATTTATGTAGGAGGCCACGATGCCAAACGCTGTCAAAAGCTTTGGAAATATCGCAGAAAACCGCTCTGACTTCCTTTCCTTCATCGAGTGCTTGACAGAATGCATGATATATAGAGGTGAGTTGATTGACAGTAGAATCGTTGGATACAAAGCCAGATTGCAGAGCAGATATCATGTTATTTTCTGACAAAAAGTTAAAAACATGCTTATGAATGATTTTTTCCATTACTTTACTTAGAGTACTGAGAAGTGAGATTGGACGATAATTTGAAATTTCCTGAGGATCGTTCTTCTTGTGAATAACAGATACATTAGCAAGCTTCCACTAATCTGGGACTGGTGCTATGACCAAGGAATAATTAAACAAGGACGAAAGTGGTGCGGCCAATTCTGCCGAAAGTTCTTTCAAAACCCTGTTGTTAATGTTATCTTGGCCAGACGATTTTCCAGTTTTCAGTTTACTTAGCGTGAATGCGACTTCATCCGGAGAAATGACTAGATTGGCTAATTTTGGTGCTTGTGTACCGATAGTTGTAGTTGGCAGTGTCATTTTAGAGTCATTTAGTATTGTTTGTGATTGGAAGAAGTTGTTTAGGCAATTTGCCTTTTCGTTATTTGAGACATAGACGACGTTATTTTGCTTTAGAATAGGTATCTTTGTGTTTGTGTTGTTGTTTTTGATAATCTGTGTAAGGGTTTTCCAGAAATCACGTGGTTCCAAATGTTCATCCTTTAATATGTCTGCTAATTTGGTTTTAAGAGTGTTTCTAGCATGTCTTATCAGCGTAAGTGTTTTGTTTCTGATTTGTTTGTATTTATCCCAGTGTTGCTGTAGTTGTGTTTTGCGTGCTTTGTTATATGCCCGTCTGCGTTTTCGTATGTATTTTCTGATTTCGTTATGCATCCATGGTGGGTCTGATTGACGTACTGTTACTGTTTTACTTGGTATCGTTTCTTCTGCTAGTCGGATTATTGTGTTAGTTATGTTAGTTGTATATGTGTCAATGTCTGTATGTATAAGTGAATCCCAGTTAAAGTGTAATGTTCGTTCCCTGAGAGTTGCATAATCCCCAGTATCGTATTGCCAGATTTTACATCTGAAACTAGGTAGTTTAGGCTTCTCATGTCTGAAACAACAACATATTGGGCAATGGTACCTTGTGTTTTGACCCAGGAAAGGCTCGCCAACACCACTGACACACACACTTTCCTTAGAAGAAACTAGAAAGAGATCGATTAACGATTCTGACGATTCTGTATAATGTGTTGATTCTGTGATGACTTGTGATAATCCATATTGTTGAGAGATGCTGTTGACCTTGTTGCGAGTGTTTAGTTTTAGCATGTCAATATTAAAATCGCCCGTAACAACAATATCCAAGTTTGAATCACGTGCAAGGCCGATAGAATTCTCAATACTGGCTAAGACAAGTGGAGAGGAGTTTGGTGGCCTGTAGAACGTTGCCAGAAGTACCCGTTTGCGCTTAAGGCGAAGCTCTACCCATACACATTCTATATCTAGAAGTTCCAAGTCAACCCTTCTAAGTGCCGGAATGTTATCCTTAACGTAAACAAGAATTCCACCGTGGTTATCAGACGACCTGTCCTTCCTGAACGGTTTTGAGTAGTTATGAATAGCAAGACTGTCAGAATCAGTATCATTCCCAAGCCATGTTTCGGTAAAATGAGATAGTTCAGCACACAGGACATCTCTTTTCGGGAGAAAGCTTTGCACGTTGTAATGAGCAAAAGATAAACTAGAATTGAAGGACTGAAGCATAGCGTCGTCGCCAGAGTAACTGGAGTCAGACGATAGAGTAACCGATGAAAGCGAATCAGATGTATGAGAGTTAGGTCCAGGATTTTCATGAACGTCGCCACAGAGTAGAAGAATTAGGGAAAGCCATGTAAGTATCTCGAAATTCGTGAATGGTTTCATCCCTTTAACCCGTGCATGTAAAGGATTGAAGACACCTACTCTCACCCTGTATAAGATTATGTCAATGTTCATTATGTAATACCAGATTGATATATAGTCGTTGGGGTGATGGTTCCGCAATGCACGTAGCCAGTGACAAAATAAGGAAACGGACATGTATCTGAAGGCATCTTGAGTGAATATCTATCTCCAATGAAAGCAAAAGAAAAATATGAAACAAAAAATAATACATGAACTACCATTCAGTGAAATAAATGTAGTGTTGGGAAAATGTGTTACGAGTATATATACGTACAATCTGAATGTTGATGAAGCTATTATGTGAACATACAATATACATATGAACTTCTGGATACTTCATGTATTCATATCCGCAATGTACAGTGAGTTATGCATAATTAGTATACAATATTGAGCACAGATCTCGTGTGATAGGATGTACCAAGCATTCTAGCATTATATTAGATGACAAAACAGTACACTGACGGGCACCCGGGTAGAACCACAGAGACTCCGCAATCCAGCTGGAGTTCTCGCTTGAGAGAGATAATCATGTAATTGGTATTCATGTAAGAAAAATGAAACTAAAATGTACGGAAGGACTCTTGTTTAGATTAAGCAGCTTCCCTAAAATCAATATAATATAAAGAGCTTAAGAATGCTGATCATTTACAACGTACTTGCGAAATAATAATCACGGGAGTACATCGAAATGAACTTTGCGTAAATTCGGGCAGATTTTCAAAGGGGAATAACCAGGCATCATCTCTGGGTTAATATGGGTCATATCCTTAAGATGCACATGTCTAAATGGTGAACAGTGTTGATCCTAAATCAACGTGACTCTATATAACAAACATATCCGCTATGTACAGTGAGTTATGCATAATTATTATACAATATTGAGCACATATCTCATATGATAGGATGAACAAAGCATTCCAGCATTATATTAGATGACAAATCAGTACATTGACATGGATCCCTTGCATCATAAGTTCCGATCAAGCTCAACGTAGCAGATCACTATAATAAATAGGGTGGTGACCAGCCAACGACTAAGCAAGTCAGCTGTTAATGTTGTAGGAAATTCCCGGCTGCTCATCCGAGCTTTGTTAGCGAATGTTCATTAATGTTTATAACCTTGATCCAGTATTTGATCATTATTATTTTACTACAGGTATGTAACGGTGTTCTACCTAATTCCCCATATAATCCGTCAATACACGTGATGTTGTTACGCCCAATATTTTACGACAAAACTTTGAATGTATACGTTCTACGTCAATAGCTTCGTGGTTCCCCCATACCTCCGCGCAATAGTTTAACTTTGATGCTACCAATGTATCGAACAGTTTACATTTTTCCGAGATAGGTAATTCAATTTGGTGGACTAGAGTGTGCATTGAATATGCTGCGTGTTGCGCTATTTTCTTGTTCGTTCTGTTCCAGTTTCCGTTTTTGAAAAAGTACACTCCTAGATATTTAAAAGTTGTGACTATCTCTAAGTCAGTGTTATTCAGTTTAAGCTTATATGTTGAGTGTCTACCATTTTCAAATATCATGACCTTAGTGTTTGCGGTATTAATTGTTAGTCTCCATATTCTGTAATACTGGTCGATATCATCCACCATTAACTGTAAAGCTTCCGGTTTATAGGCAAATAATATGGCGTCGTCGGCAAAAAGCAATATAAACACTTTTAATTCCTCATATGTGAAAATCCCAGGCATGTTACTATTTATGCTTTGTATACTATCATTCATAAAGAGTAGAAATAGTAAACTGGATGCCGAATCTCCTTGTAATACTCCCGTTAGTGAGTCGAAACTGTCCGAAAACTGTGCTTTATAGCGTATACTTGCTTTTACTACACTATACATGGCTTTTATAGCGTTTACGGTCTTTGAACTTACGTTTTCATTTATAAGTTTTTGAAATAACATGTTCCTATCCAGATTATCATATGCACGTTCGTAGTCCAAGAACGCGCAGTATACCTTTTGTTTTTCATTTAGCAATTTAGCTATGATCGAGTAAAATATGAATATACAGTCTGTTGTAGACCTGCCCTTTTGAAAACCAAATTGATTAGGGTTAATTGTATTATTTTCATCTGCCAATTTACTTAATCGATTGTTAAGGATATGTGAGTATATTTTCCCTATTACATTTGTGGGGTGATTCCTCTATGGTTATTAGATTTATTAACATCTCCTTTTTTATAAATTGGTATTATAATACCCTCAGTCCAAGATGCTGGATATTCACCATATTCGAAGAGCTTGTTATACAATTGTCATAAATGGTGCAATGATATCGATTGTGGATTTAAATACCTCTGCTATCAAGTTGTCGCTACCTGGACTTTTGTTATTATTAAGAGAGGCTATTACCTTTCTAACTTCATTTTCTGTAATTGGCGTGTGTAATTGGTCATTGTGTAATTCGGGTATTTACGGTTCATCGAGTAGCTTGTTTGACTTATTGCCGTATACTCCTTTAAAATGTGTATTAAATCGTTTACATTTAGCGTTTCACTTTTCGGGACAGACTTTTTGTATTGTTTTTTAATATTACGCCAGAACTGTCGCGGCTGTTTTCTGGCAGTCTCCATTATACTATTTCTTTCTTTTCGCATAATTTTATGTATTCGCCTCGATTTCTTTTTTATTTTATTATATTCATGTTTAACTTGTAAAAATAACCGTTTATTTTCCTGTGATTTATTCCTATTATAAATGTTAATAATATTTTATTGCATTTTTTTCATTCAATACATTACACATATACATACAATACTAAGAACAACTCAGCGATTAATATGTAATTATGTGATTGCAGTATACGATACATTTGTTTTGTTAAGGGAAAAAAATCAAATGGGTTGGGCTACAAGTTATAACAACATTATTTACAGCCCTCCCCGTCACTTCGAACTAAATAAACAATGTTGGATGAACAATTTCTGTAATGTATGATCTGATGTAGAAAAAGAACACATACAATTAAGCTTCGTGGTTAATATTTGTTACTTATTATATCATAATTATGTGAAAAAGAAAAATGACACAAAGAAATGGAAAAACGTACAGTTAGTTTATGACTTGAATATGAGCTTAAGAATTAAAACTAAGAGATAGTGCATGCACCCCAATCACAAAGATTAGCTCTCCCTAATACATGCTTACCAGACAAAAAGTAGGACAAATACTTGATATTATGCGAATCGTCGAGTCGCTTTAATAAATCTTTGAACCTCTACAAACAATTTATTATTTTCTGAGATAGACAAGTGTTCAATTCCAACTAAAAGCTGTTTTGTACTTATTGGATGAAATCTACGAGTATTTCTGAAAAGATGTATACGCTCTAATCTGTATTTGTTGCATCTAAAAAAGTAGTGCTCGGGGTCTTCGATACCATGGCCACATTCGCAGTTAGGAATATCACGAAGGAAATTGACATGTATATGAGCATTCAAGTTACTGCATGCGTTACGTATTCTCGCTTGTTGGACAGATGAAAATCTTTCCCCGGTGGTGTAGAATTCGGGTACGATAACACCTTTGTAGATTTGTTTCAGCTTGCTTTTAAACTCACTTAGAGAGTTAGTGTCACGGCTAAAATTATCTAGCCTATTCCATATGTCTAGAGAGGAGGGAATAGTTGAATGTGCATATATTTGAAGACGCCTTGGCAGAGTTATATACTTATTTCTATTACGTAAAGGATATGGATTAGTTTCATCAACAGATGTCGGGATTATATCGTTGAGATAAGAAGGCAGTATACTGTGTTTATTACGATATATTAATATTAGTTTTTGCATACTGCGCCTATCCGCTAAAGACACCCACCCTATTTCTGTTAGTAGCCTGAATATATATAAATGTTCCTTACTCGATTAAATTCTTTACGTATACTATAACAATTAGCGTTGAACCACTTACTTCTCCGCAGATTCGGAGTTACATTAGTTAGATATGAACGGTGTTTGCCAAATACAGTAAATGCGTGATCCTGCATGAATTGTGTGAATTTATTCACACTAGTGTCCGTACTACATTCGTAGATACTATCAATTAAATCGTGTATTATGTTTCGTTTGTCCAATACCCTAGTACGCAATTCGTGTATTGAAGAATTTCCCCACGCTATGTAAACATCAGAGCTATTTTTCGCGTGCGTGATACCCTGGCGTGGGCGTTGTTTTACTATAGAAATTACTATGGTGGAATGATTCGAGAATTCGGTGAGATTATTTACTGCGAATTGTATTATATGTTTAAACTCATATATATTTAACAAACAATAGTCTACGGTGCTACTGCCGTTATGTTTATGAAACGTATATTCGCCTATGCCTTCATCATTCGACCTTCGGCCGTTTACTATTGATAAATTGGTTGTTTTGCATAATGAAATTAATCGATGACCAAACTCGTCTACAGTATGATCCTTATTACATCGTGGTAACATATCTATATTTGGTTGTATTGGGTTGTCATCATCTATATATCTATCATGTTGCAAAAAATCGGATAAATTAGATGTTCGACTGTTGAAATCTCCCATTATCATAATTTTACATTGTGATTTATATCGTTCAATATCTGTTTCTATTTCGTCAAACATGTTTATATCAAGATGGGCTATCACCTTCGAATGTTTTGGTGGAATATATACATTGCAACTATACAAATCTTCATCAAAATTTAGGAGTTCTCTAGATACTTTTACCCACATTATTCCACACTGTTGTTTATCAACAATATGAATTTTACCCTGTAAATTGTCCTTGTAATAGATGGAGACACCTCCACTGGTACGTCCTTTTTTAGTATGAATAGACTTATTACCTAAAATATGTTCACTTATAAATCCCGTAATATCCAAGTTCACAGGTGTGTTAAGATTTAACCACGTTTCAGTCAAAAATATTATGTCGTGCTCACATAAACTGTTAATAAAGTCAGGATCACCAATTGTCCTAGCTAATCCATTCACGTTCCATGATATGATACTCAGTGGCTCCTCTGGACCCCCTTAGCTTGCTGTGACGTCATCTTTCGTCGGTTTATATTCATTGCCGTTGATAAAAATATAAGTATAACCTTTCATCCTTCTAGAAGATCTAATTATGTTATTGTGTATTCATTAGCATCGCTGTTAACACATGAAATAAGTGAGATAATGATTATCGGAAATGTTTGCAATGTACTATGAATCGAAAATGAATTTCACTTCCTATTGGTCTGTCCAAAATACTATGATTTACGTAGAACATTTTAAAGCCATATTCTAGTCATTGGCCGTCACTACAAACATGTGATAATGTAATGAGCTCTAGAAACCCAAAATTAATTCATAATCTATCAAAATATTTGCATTTCGCTTCTAAAGAAAGAGAACGAACAATTAATGAGCTCATATGAAATATTAATAGCTTTTTTGCTTTAAAGCGCATCATGTAGTTTTATTTATAAATTAATAGAAAATAAGGGAGAACATATTAATATATTTAAACTTCTCTGTAAATTGTCTTTGCACTTTACATATTTGTTAATGTTGTTGGCTATACATGTATATGTGTTTTGTACCATTTCATGCCTAGTAAAATATATGTTATGTTATGATTATGATTATATTACGAAATTGCAAATATTTTGATAATAATTTAAATACAAGTCATATTATTAGTACAGTCAAACATATCCAAGAGATAACTTGTAGAAAAATAGCACCTGTCTTAATATGGCAATTTATGTGTGATAATTAGCTAAAAACTCCATAAATATATGAGATTGTTCTCAACGTAAGCGTAAAATATTCACATCAGCATTGAGCTATTAATTCTGAATACTAAGCAAAACATAAACAGTCCAACTTGTTCAAACTTAATGATGTATAAAAGTAATACCAGTTCATCACCATCCGGATTGATAATTGTTTCCGTAATATTGATTTCATTCAAATATAGAAATCAAACCATATTTTTGTAGATGGCCCACTACTAACATATGTGTATCTCTTATGAATGCTAACAGCGATAGAGTTATTAACAGTACAGCTAAATTGCTTTCAAACTTAGAGCACAAATAAGGTAATATATATTACTATGAAGTTTCATCCCATGCAGCATTATTTGATTACGACTAGTATATAATGAGTTATTCCTTGCTAATGCTAGTTATACTTGCGAATTTATGTTTCACCATGATAGTGATTGATGTTTAAAGCAGCATTACATCGTATGAAATAAAAGATATTTTCAATTTTTACGTATGGGTAGCAATGCTGCTACACATCATTATACTCTGTATGTTTATGTTCATTTGGTAAACAGTGTTTTTTGCGATAAAACAAACTCGAAACCGAAAGTAGGACTTTCCGAGTCGATCGGTCACGCACTTGTTTACAACCGGAACGATTCGTCCGCACTTGTTTGCATTCGGAATGCGGCATCCCCATTTGTCCCAAGTTGTCTTTTTTATTTAAATTATTTGATATGTTGATTCATACGTATGCTAGCTAAGTCTTTTAGTGACATTTCTACATCCCCGCGAGGGGTTCGACATTAGAGGAAGATAGATAGATAGTCTCTCATGTTCAAAATATATACGTTGTTTTCTACATCCTCTGTTGTTTCACGCATGCGCGCTGTGCGTGTTTAGATTCCGTGTGTTGATAAACAAATTCGCGTATACGACGGTTTAAATTTATTGGAATTGTATCGTTTCTGAGCGACTATTTTGATTGTTGTAAATACACACACACATTAGTATTTATGTTTTACCCAAAACATCCTTTATTACGATGAAATGCTGCTTTAAGGCTATGAACATGCAAATGTTTTATGCTAATAAACTGTATGTTATGCTGATGTTATGCTTTATCGGTTCAATATTAAACTCCTCGTTAACAGATGTGAAATATAACATAATCACTGATTCCAATGCATTCAAGCGCAACCATGGCATTTACTGGATGTCTATCGCTTTTAATTTATGACCATTCTTTTTCTTTTTAAATGACTCAAGTGTAGACTCGTACGGGACGACGCACATACTTTCCACAAGCCAGCTGAATTGCGTTCTCATATTAAGCAATTCGACGCTCTTTATAGGGTTCAAAAACGGTGAGGGCCAAGTGATTTGAAGTCAACGACCTCATCCACTTGGCAAGTGAGCTCACCCCATTCGAATGAAGAAGAACATGCCAAACATTGAGTTCAGTTTGACAATGTTTTATTATTTATTGTAAACCGGAGTAGTGTAACAATGAATTGTATATGTACCTGCTCTTCTGAGTTGTTCACGCCTGGCAATTGCTCTGTCACGGACTGAAAAAAGGAAACATAATTGTGTGTGACGAAATGGGAGATAGCGGTGTTTACTAGTGTACGATAGGAATGTATTTACCAACAAATACAATCTTATCGTACACTAATAAACACAATATTTCTTTTCTGTTACGAGTTCGAATGATTTTTGCAGTTATAAAGGTAATCCGAGTTTATTCTATTTCATCTGCTCCTGTCGGTAACCTCATTTCACTACAATGCACAACCACACAACGTGTTTTGCTAATGTAGACGTTCATAATAAAATATAGGTCCGGAATAATGTTCACATTAGTTTCTTTTGAAAACGACATGCAAAGTAAAATAATTTTAATGAAGTTAGAACAGAACTATAACTAATTGTTCATGATGTTCAGAACATTTCTAAAATACAACATTGCATGCAACAACGGAGGAACACAATCAGTGGAAACGAAATGAAATACTATTTATTCTATTATTTCAAAACATTAATCATTAGTGACTATTTGACTATACGTGCAAGTAAAATCGAGAATTTTGCCAACCTTGCCTCAACCACTATCGTGATTTCAATGATTTTACTTGCATTGAGTAATGTGTAAATGACTCGCACAAACATGTTTTTCTATCGGTTGGTCTGGTTTTATTCGCACATACTTTGGTAGTTTCATCGGCATACCCTAACAAGTCTGCACAGGCCGTTTTATTCCAATCATTAGTTTCATTTCCTTATACATATTTGTGGTATATTGTTGCCTCTGTTCAGCATGAAATATTAGTATTTGCTATACACATGGGTGGCATTCCAAATATATTGATACATGAAATGGATGTAAGCTTTTATTTTGATTGAATGATTAAATGATCTTGATATGCTAATGATTTCGTTTGTTTGTTATTAATTAATTGATAGCATGGTCAATTTCCATTTCCGCCAATAATTTCTGATTTTGGAGACACAAAGAAAATATATTTGAAATTATTTTGTATGTATTGATAGTATAGTACTATGATTATAATATGTCACATATGAATATCGGTCATAATTGCACATAACAACTAACAGAATATAATTATATACACATTGGTAATACATTAATCCTAACTCATAAAGATTCCATGTTCGATGTTGTATATCGTTTCATGTAATATTTAGTTTATATTTCCAAATATTATTTATTCATAATAATATAATTTCTTCAAACATTGTAAATCATTAATGATATTTAGTTATCAGTTAATTATTAAATAAACAGGCATAATATTATATAAGCATAACTTCTACATCCATCTAGAAGATCTAATTATGTTATTGTGTATTCATTAGCACCGCTGATAACACAGGCAATAAGTGAGATCATGTAAGGGAGGTAATGATTATATCACGAAATTGCAAATATTTTGATAATAATTAAATCTAAGTCCAATGCTTACTAATATTAGTACAGTCAAACATGTCTTAGAGAACACCTCTAGAAAAATAGCGCGTGTCATAACTTGCTAAAAGCTCCATTAATAACTAACATAATATATACATATTGATTATACAATATTTAACATATAATGTTTCCGTGATTGAATGTTTATGTTGCTTCATATAATATTTAGTTTATATTTTCAAATAGTATGTATTCATAATAATATAATTTCTTCAAACCTTGTATAACATTAGTTATATTAGTCATCAGTTAATTAAGAAATAATAAGTATCAACCGTGGTATATCGCAGAATAACCCGAGTTTGAAGTTCTTATGCATAGAAATATATCACGAAGGCCTATTTCTACGCATAAGAACGACAAACGAGGGTTATTCTGCGATATACCACGGTTGATACTTATTATTTCGATTCTAACACGACTTACTTCTAATAATTTTAAAGGAGTATTTTCTTCAAACGCGTAAGGGGTGATGACGTTATTTTTTATGGAAAATATCAATCTAGTGCATAAATGAACAAAAGTTGTAACTGATCAATAATTTTATTTATTTTGTCAAATAAAACTGTACAGAATAGTAACTGAAACGTTACTTAACAGAAAAACAAGACGGACAAGAGATTATCTGATTCTAAAAATAGCTCACTTCCGTGAATTCCCACGGTAGTATTTTACAAACATCACGTGACTTTCATTCATAAAACTTTACACGCATTGTATAAATGGAATAGCCAAAACACGGTGAGCGCGCAACATAGTTCAAGGTAGGTATATCGCAGAATAACCCGCGGTAGATTTTACTCTACAAGTATGTATGTTATTAGCTGGGTCGTGTTAGAATTATTAAATAAACAACAGTCATATTATTATATATTAAGCATATCTTCTACAACCTTTTATAATATATATTTATGCTAGTGTATATTCATTAACATCGCTGTTGATACAGTAAATATTAAGTAAATATAATGTAAGGGAGGTAAAGTTTCTATTATGAAATTGCAAATGTTTTGGATAATATTTAAAACTAAGCAAAATGCATGATATTTTAAGTTCAGTCAAACATGTCCAAACGATCACTTCTAGAAAACTGGCAACTCTCTTAAGAAGAGTACATTAAACTATCTCAAACTAGATTGTATTAATGTCAATGGTTTAAAAAGAGACTCAATTATTCTGAATTGTGTGACCATGTACACATATACGGCATATTCTGTGTCTCAGACACTCATTTAGATTCTACCGATAATGTTGATATTGATGTTGATCTTTCTTTCAAAGCATATGGAAAAAGTATAAACGTAAATCTGGTTGTATTGTGATTTATGTACGTAGAAATATAGCGCCTTTCCTTAAAATTAAATGAGAATAACTGCGAATTTATATTATGTGTCAGTATTGATAAGAGTTATACTAACACTAGAGATGGTATAATACTCGGGTCTATATACCTGCCGCTGGATAACTCTAGATTTTTGAATATCGATGACCTCTCTGATTTCGAGAATGAAATTACAGAGATATGTAGTGAACACAAATACGTGTTCCTGGCGGGGGATACAAACTGCAGATTAGCCAAAATGAACGAGTTTGTTCCGTCAGACCCTTTTTTAAATGATGTATTTGAGGTAGATAAAGACCCTCAATCAGAACTAGATAAATATTCAATACTTGAAAACCTATGCCTTTGCAAATGTGTTCGTGTGACACTAGGACGAATACATATGGTTTTCGGCTGATCGACATTTGCAGAAATAATAATTTATTCATTCTGAATGGTCGCATGTCAAATGATAGAACAGGTAATTTCACTTTCCCCGGGTGATCAATTATTTCACTTTCCCCGGCGATCAGTTATAGACTGTTATTGCTACTGCGGAATGTTTCAAGTTTATTATAGATCTTAAGGTTATCCAAATAGATGTATTGCTTGCGAATGGTCATAGCGTTCTGCAATAAGACATACATATAAATGATACATTAAACCATCAACATTTTTTTTTCATTGAACCCAATAAATCTAGTATACCGGTCTGAAGTATTAACATGGCTAATGAATTCAGAAGTAATATAAACAACGTTAAACAAGAAGAGTCATGCAATACATTGCACCCTCACACCAAACGTACTATTGCAAATATTACAAGTGATCTTCATGAGATCTTTCAAGATTCAGCGAATAAAACGTTTCTAAATAACAGAAATATATATAATCATAAATTGAACAACAACAATAAAAGAAATCAGTTGGACCAATTGTTTTAAAGCTATGAATAATTATCATGAAGCTAACAATTGTTATCATATAAACCCAACTGACATAACTAAGACACGTCTACGTGATGCATGTAAGCAGTATAAGCGAACTGTGGATTTTTATATAAAAACGAGAAACATTATAACTTATAATTATCACTGAACATTGAGTGATACAAATCCGAAAAACTACTGGAAATGTATCAACAGCCTTAACACCCTCGCCCTCTATTAATGAATCATATGACTATTTTAAAGGAATACATACAAATTCATATCCCGAGGATACTGTAGGGGATACTATACTTACCCAAAACTGCAACGAATACTTACATTCCGACATTATCGAAGTTGAAATATATAAATTTATTCAAAACCGTAACAATGGTAAAGCACCAAGCCCGTTGGATAACAATATTAATGAATACATCAAAAGCAAAAACGACCTACTTATCCCTATATATACTAAATTATTTAACAGCATACGAGATACAGGTTATATTCCGAACTCCTTGTTAGAGGGCATAGTTATCCCAATTTTTAAAAAATAAAGGACAGTTTAAGACATATTACAATATTAAGTTGCCTAGGAGAATTATTTACATCAGTCTTAACATCAGAGGTTAACACTATATCTCGAGGAGAGCAATATTTTAATCGAAAAGCAAGCAGCTTTCCGAAATGGCTACTCGTGCGCCGACCATATTTTTACTTTACACTCCTTAATCGAAAACTAGAAAAGAAAAACAAAACCTCTTATGTGCCATTGTAGATTTCTCACAGGCGTTTGATACGGTATGGATGATAGTTCTTTGGCACAAGTTGCTCCAAAATTCCATCAATGACAAATGCTTTAGGGTTATAACTAATATGTACAAAACTATAAAATCAAGCGTTTCACACAAAGGTGCTGTATTAGCCTCATTCATCTCAGAAATCGGGGTACGCCAAGGCGAAACTTTATCCCCAGCACTATGTTCTATATACTTGAATGATTTACAAACATATTTATATAATAATGGTACTGTAGGAATATATATTCGTTCTGCGTAAGTTTTAAATAAACCAGTTTTGTCGGATTAAGATGAGCAGCGCATTTACGCATGGTCATTCGCACGTGGTATATACTTGTACGGTACATGTATATATATATAAAGTTAATCAGGCGTTGTAAGGCATTCGAGGTTAGCACAGGTTACGTGACAGATAGATACCCAACCCACCCGCCCATGGACAGTTTCTAATATGTGTATTAATTATTTTTGTTTATATTTCCAGACAAACGATTTTCTGTCGTTTTATTGTGAATGTATGCAGTTAACAAAGTTGTCAAATTGTCCAGAGTGTATGGCACAGAGAGGATGCGAAGGTGGTTTCAGACTATATACAACACGGAGAGCGTCCGTCGTGTAATATTCATTTTAAGTTTTAAGTGCTTGGACACAACGCTACATTTCGTAGCAGTTTATTCACGGTGCCAACAGCTGACACATTGAATGTACCTGTATTTAATAAACGTAACCTGTATGACCACTCATATGATGTGTTGATTATCATTGGTATTTAACCATATGCATAGTTATTGAGCTAAATTCTTACAAGGAGAGATTATAAATAATTTACGTTTGGCTAAAGGAAATGAAAGAAATCATAGGTAGAACTTCTTGATAATGAGAACTTTGCACGTTGGCTTTTTAGTTCTACTGTACGCAGATGATAGCAATCTTATTTAAAAATGCTCTTTTAACGACTACTGTCTAATGACTGGTACTTGGCGGTAAATATAAGCAAAATAAAAATAATAGTGTTTGGGGCTAGGCAGTTGGGAAATTTTCATTTTAAAATAGGTGATCAAATTATTGAAATAACCCAGAGATACCACTACATTGGAGTGACATTTTCTAGCAACGGCTCTTTTCTGAAAGCCCGAACACATGTAGCAGAACAGACAACGAAGGCCATGCACTTACGGTTTACAAAATTAAATAACTCTGATCTACCCATATACCTAATTATCAAGTTATTTGACCATACAGTTCTTCCAATCTTAACTTATGGTGTAGCAGTATTTGGGTTTGAATATTTAGATACACTAGAAAAGGTGCACAACGACTTTCTGCGTAAAATTACTAACGCTCGCAGATCCACACCACAGTAAATGATCATGGGCGAACTAGGACGATATCCGATATCAATTGTTGTTAAGACTCGAACGATCTCATTTTGGAATCGTCTTCTCACTGGTAAAAACAATAACATATCTTTGCAGATGTATACATATATGATAAGCCAACCAAACGAATATAAGTGGGTCTCATATATAAAAGGTATATTGAACTCAGTAGGCAGACCTGATATTTGGCAAAACTAATAACAAATCAAAGACAAGAACATTCAGAAACAAGTTAAACAAACATTAATTGATCAGTACAAGCACAGCTTAGTCAATCTAACAAAGGTATTATATATAACAGCTTTAAAGAAACACATATGTTTGAAAATTATTTTAATAAACTTGCCCCAGACTAATCAATTACTTTATATAAGAATAGATCAGAGAACAATAAATTACCTGTTGAGGTGAGACGTTATAACGGAATACCATTTAATGAAAGGAAATGTACGCTGTGTAAGTTTGCCCAAAGGTACTGAAAGTCATTATTTGTTAGATTGTCAGTACTTTCGTGACCAAAGGGAACATTTCTACCAAAAAGCCGCAATAACACGAAGACGCGATCTAACACTGGAATCTCAATTGACATCCGATTCTACATTAGTCCTGATAAACGTTTGTAAAGTTGTTAATATAATTATAACATTTTGCAAATTAATCCCAGTACCGTCAATTTATTATATGCGTGTGTGTGTGTTTGTGTGTGTGTGTGTGTATATATATATATATATATATAGGTACAGGGTACTGCAGTATTCAGTATACCTAAACTCAGCTATAACAGTATGCTGTAACACTAGCATTATATAATTTATAGTGACAGCGAACTATTACGCTCAAATTCATTCATTTATGCTTCCCGTTTGTATCCGATATCACAATTATTTCCATTCATGTTTTCAAACATATTTGTCTTGACACGTGATTTGAATGTGTCCGTGTAATTTAAAAGCGTGACCTAGTCCAGGTCTATCTACTAATCCAAAGTATGTCCAATTATATCACTACGATACAATATTTGCTATTGCAGAAGCACAGCCAAATAAGTCTGCGGCAATCTCTGAACAGGGAACATACAACTCCCGTGTTTAGACAACATTCATATGCTATAATAAATTACTAAATGTAACTATGTTTATGGTGAAGAAACATTGTGATATTCTGCTACATATTTTCATTGCAGGAACGTATCTTTGGACACCTTTCTAGTTGAAGTGCTATCTTTTCCCCACGTTAAATACTACATCACAATAAATTATTATGTTTAGCATCTCGTGTATCGGGACCATTATGTATCTGTTTAAAGGTATTACGTTATATATCCCCATGTTGTAGACTGAATATACCTGAGTAAAGAATATGTCTGTCGGACTGTCTGTCTGTCTCTGTGTCTGTCTGTCTGTCTGTCTGACCGGATTGATAGTTGCTTCCGAGATACTGATTTATCGGCTCAATAGTAAACCCCTCACTGTTGATACATATAACGTAATCACTGATTCCAATGCAGTCATGCGCACCGGTGACTTTGTTTGATGCCTATCGCTTTCAGCATAGGAACATATTTTTCTTTTTAAATGACATGCACAACCAAAAATTGAAATACCGTAAGTGTAGGTGGGTACTTACACATACTTTCCAAAAGCCAGCTGAATGACTTTCTCATACGAAGCATTTTGACACTCCTTATAGGATTCTAACACACAGCGGTGAGGGGCAAGTGATGTGAAGTCAATGATTGATCCACTTGGCAAGTGAGCTCCCACCATTCGAATGAAGAAGAACATGCCACTCATTGAGTTCAGCTTGTTTTATTATTTATTTCAAACCGGAATGAACCAATGAATTGCAACGTACCTCTCCTTTCCGCTTCAAACCCCATGCGATTACCAAACCTGTCATATCTACGGGCTGAAAAAAGGAAATATCATTATGTGTGAAGAAACAGGAGATAGTGCACATACATTCTAATCTTACAATAATTAACACAACTTCTTTTCTTTTATGATTTCGAATGACGTTTGCAGTTATAAAGGTAATCCGATTTTATTCATTTCGTCTGCTCCTGTCGGTAGCCTCATTTTACTACAATACACAACCACACAACGAGTTGTGCTAATGTGAACGTTCATAATAAAACATATGTCCGGAATAATGTTCACATTAGTTTGTCTGTTGTCTATTTTGAAAAGCAAAATCATTAGAACATACTATTTTATAGCTAACTGTTAATGATATTCAGAACATTTATAAAATAAAAATTGCATGTAACAGCGGAGGAATACGAAACACAATCAGTGGGAAAGAAATGCCATGATACTATTTATTCTACTATGTGTGTGGCGTCCGTGGTGCAGTGGTAGAATGTCGGATTTGGACTCGAACGTTCCCGCGTTCGATAGTCGGTCAGGCCACGTATGTATTGTCATTGAGCAAGGCACCGCACACACATTGCTTAGTACTGGTTAACCACTTAGGTCGGCTAAGCCTACCCAGGAAAACATGTCTAGGTCCCCGTAAGGAGTTTGACATTAATGGAACATACATAATATTTCAACACGTACATTAGTGAATATTTGACTATACGTGCAAGGACAATCGACATGGTTGCATCCTCCCTTGAAATGCCGATACGTAGTGATCAACAGCTAGCGTAATTTCAATGGTTCGATATATGACAATATGCAATGACGTCACTATTTGACCAAATACTCATATTCTCTTACATATCTGAAGACAGATTTAGGTGCAGTTGAAAGAAGCAATCAAAGCTTCAATTAGCCAAACAAACAATTAACATAATCAAAGTCCATTTACCAATCAGTGCAGCTGAAAGAAGCAATCAATCAAATCAAGTGAACACATTATGAGCCCAAAACTAAGGTCAAAGATGGACAAAATATCACAATGTGACACAATATTACTTATACAGAAATAAAATAAAGCTTGTTAATTTGCGTTAATTTATATGTTTATAAGGAGGGACAATGTCCGAGGGGGGATAGTGTCCGCCCTGTGATTTTATACGGGGTGGATATTGTCCGCCTTTTTTTTGATGGGGGGATATTGTCCGCCCTGTGATATTCTACGGGGGGGATATTGTCCGCCCTGTCTTTTTGATGGGGGGATATTGTCCGCCTGGGTCAAAATATACGGGGGGGATATTGTCCGGGGGGGGGATATTGTCCGTTCCCCTTGTTTTTAGTTTAAAATATGTGTATTTCTTGTATAGTATAATTTAGAACACATACACACACGAATTACAAAAGTACTGGTATTTCAGTATGTCGTCCATAATTTGCATGCAGTTAATAGAAAAATACTGAGATGCGCCTGTATTGTGCTCAAATACCCTTACTTTGATGTTATGTTATGTTATATTTCGGGTTTGACGCCTGCATCAGCACCATTTTGGGCTATATCGCCGGCGGGCAATTTACCTAACAACACCTTTCCTGGGCAGGCTCCAACGGTTAACCAGTACTTGGGTGCACCAACCTCCGTAAGAAACTGCCAACATTTTCATATAAATGAGACACGGTCTGAGCGGGGCTCGAACCCGTGACCATCAGTTTACTTTGATGTAATTTGACAATATTCACCTACACAATTATATGACATTTTTCATATATTCATGATGTGTTCAATGCTGCAAAGTATCATATGATAGGTTCTTATCTTCCACTGTATTTTGATGGTGTGTCTTAAGTGTGGGACAAATAAGAAAAACAGAATTATGTTTCTAACTGTGCAATACAACTAAAGAATCGAAATGTACTGTGTATTTTCACATTCGCATGACATCCTTGTGCTGTTCCACATTCACTTTTTCCGTACGGAACGAAGCACTCTGATATTGGTGTCCGGTCGGGACGGATTTTAGTCACGCAGTAGTTATCGGCCTTTGTTGAATAACACCATTTGTAGTCGAAAAAGGTCGAAATCAGCGCAAGGCGGCATTTTGCACTATGCAAAATGCTGTAACAAACATATAGGTCCTCCTAATGTCCCCACAGTGTAAGTTATGATGTTGGCTTATTGTTTAATCTGTGTACTTTGTAATATAAATGTACTGGTACCAAATATTCTGTACAAATTGTTATATTCGATTTCTTAGGATGTAATGACGTCACCAACATGTCATGTTTAGAGAAATTGACATTTCTTATGTATTTCAATTTATTTTTGAGAGGCATGTAGCTTGTTATTATGATTAGGACAGTGTACTTGTACTGTTTTAGGATTTAGGCCAAAGTCATTGTTTGACTGGGTTCTCGGGTTCAGTTGTATGTGGTTATTAGATATACATGTATAGACACTGTTCAATTAGGAATCTATAGATTATTGTGCGTGTATTGTTTAATTTCTTGGATGGTATAACTGAGGTATTGTATGTTGTATACTTTCAGTCTTTTACCTTGGTCCTCCGGGGCGATGTGCTTGAAAAATAAAACATAGAAAACAGATCAGGCGTTAATCAGTACAGTAAAAGAACTGCGATCGATCTAACACGGGAGGAATCAGGATGGAAAATCACCTCAGAACACTCCGAGCGATCCGTCGTCGGATAGAAGGAAACATTCCACAAATTCAGAAATACAAGGAAAATAGAACAGTATTAATAGAAATAAAAGGTCTCCTTGAAGAAGAACTTGAAAATTACAGAGTACATTCTGATGAATTTTATGACTATCTGAAGGAAATAGAAACTGACACGCAGGAAACCACAACAGAAATTAGTTCACATTTACTGATCAAGAAATATGTTGAAGAAAAGGTTGCATTTTCCATAGATGTGATTAACCAGTTACTCACAGAGATAGACAGAGAAGAGAAACAAAGTTTTATGTCAAGTGGTAGTAAACGTTCAAAATATTCACGTTCAACCGGTAGATCTAAACGTAGCAACACAAGTAACATTCTATTGGAGAAAAAGGCTAACGCAGAAGCGGCTAAGATGAGAATCGAGTTTGAAAGAAAAGAAGCAGAGTTGTTGAAAGAGAAAGCAATGCTTGAAGAAGAGCAAATGAAAGCTAAAGCATTGACTGAACGAAAGAAAAGTGAACTGGAAGCAGATATCAAGATATTACAAAAAGAACAAGATGTCGCTGTTACACAAGCTGAAGTTAAAGCAGTAGAAGAATACTTAGAACAGTCAACTTCAGAACGTTCGAGTGCCTGTGATTCTCATTTGCAGTTGCCTAAGGAAAGTGCAAACAAAAGTGAAATTGTTGAAAACTTCCTTGAGAAGCTTCCAGATGTGCAAGATCAACGTCATAACAAACGTAAAGACCCTGTACCATACCTAGATAACCGGTTAAATCCAACTGTTCCGTAATTTGTGCCGGAAGAAACTGTTCCAGAGGTGCAAGAAAGGAGTATTTCTGTGTTAATGAAGTACATAATGAAAAAAGATCTCTTGTTATCAAGACTGTCTAACTTTGATGATCGTGCCGAGAGATATTATAGTTGGAAAAACAGTTTTTATAATATAAAAAATGAGTTGGACGTAACAGCGACAGAGGAAATAGATTTACTGGTGCGGTATCTAGGACCTGATTCCAAGAGACAGGCGGTGTCTATTCCTGTGGCATATTCACACAATGATAATAGTAAAAATATGGCGAAGATTAGACGAAAGATTCGGTGCGCCAGAACACGTGGAGAACACGTACCAGAGTGGAGAAATTCCCCAAAATTACCAATTCAGACAAATCTAAATTGTATGATCTCTCCGATTTGTTTGCAGAAATCGAGTGTGTAAAAATCAATGACAAATACAGGGTAGCCATGTCATATTTTGATTCATCGCTAGGAGTAAATACATTACTATACAAGCTCCCAACATGTATCCAAAATAAATGGATAGATCACTGCAGTGCATATAAAATGCAGAACAATGTTATGTAAACTCCTTTTCATGTGTTCACAGAATTTATAAGAAAAATGGCACTGAGACAAAATGATCCAAGCTTTAACTTTGATAGGTCAGCTAGTGCCAGATATGCTGATGTATCAACTAGTTTCAGACCAACACACATAGAAAGGCAGCCTCAGATTACGGGTGTGTATAGTAGAAAGACACATGCAAACTTTGACTATGACAAACCTAGAAGTGCTAAGGCATCATAGTGTGTCTTGCATGGTGAAAATTCCAAGCATGAACTCAGAGACTGTAAGACAGTTTTACAGAAATCCATTTCAGAAAAGAGAGATATAGTGAAAAGGCAAGGTTTATGCTTTAAGTGTATGACATATAAACATTTAGCTAATAACTGTACAATGCCAGTCATGTGTGAGAAATGCAAAAAAACTAGTCACTGTATCGCATTTCATATAGACCCTGAATCGTCTAAAAATCAAGGCGGGAAACCCGCAGAACAGGTCAGTCCAAAATGTACTGAAATATGTGGTAGTGGTGTTAGCGGAAAATATTGTGCAAACACAGTGCTGGTCAATGTATATCTAGAACAGGAAAGGCACAAAGCGATTCAGTGTTATGCGATCATAGATGATCAAAGCAATAGGACTCTAGGCAAAAGTGAACTTTGTGATTTTTTTAGTGACAGTTCCGTACCCATACAAGAAGAACACTACATGTTATCTACATGTGCTGGAAGTTTTGCGGCGGTTGAGAAGAGTATCTCTGGACTTGTCGTTGAATCTCACGATGCGACATGTGTTTTGAAGTGCCCCCCAGTTCTTGAGTGTAATGATATTCCAGACAATAAAAATGAAATCCCCACACCAAACATAGCAAGACTGTACCCTCATCTTAATGATATTGCTCACTTAGTGCCAGAGTTGTGTCCACAAGCCAACATTCTATTACTTATAGGTCGTGATATGTTGGAGGCTCACCATGTTTTAGATCAAAGGTTTGGCAACAACAGTGAACCATATGCGCAACGACTTCGTTTAGGGTGGACGATAATTGGTGAGACTTGTCTAGGAAAGGTACATCAGCCGAATATAATTAACGTTAACAAGATAAGTGTATTGTACGATGGCAGAAATACTGTATTACAGCCATATGAGAGTGTAATAAATGTTAAAGAAAATGATGTTTTTACAAGGACACTAGATGATGATACAGTAGGCATGTCACAAGATGACAAGCAGTTCATCAAGATTATGGATGCCAATGTGAAGAAAATGTCAAATGGTCATTTGTCTGCTCCGTTGCCATTTAAAGAACAAAAACCTAGATTACCGTCAAACTATGATCAAGCTAAGCGTAGAGCTGAAACACTAGTGAAACAATTGAATAACAATCCAGTGAAATGTAAGCCATTCATGGAATTCATGGGAAAAATATTTGACAACAACCAAGCTGAGGTAGCGCCACCAGTTGACCCAAGCGAGGAAATCTGGTACCTACCTATATTTGGAGTGTTCCACCCAAAAAAGCCGGACAAAATTAGAGTAGTGTTCGATTCTGCAGCTAAATATCATGGACTTAGTCTTAATGATGTGCTACTGACAGGACCGGATCTTACTAATAACCTTGCGGCAGTGCTTACAAATTTCAGACGCGAAAGATTCGCAGCTATGGCCGACGTTGAACAGATGTTCTTCAATTTTGAAGTCACAAGGAGCATAGGAACTTTTTATGATTTATATGGTTTCAAGACAACGACATAGATAAACCATTGATTGATTACCAGATGCGTGTGCATGTTTTCGGCAATTCTCCATCACCCGCAGTAGCAACATACTGCATGAGAAGCGCTGTTTGTGATCACGACATTGACAGTGGAGAATGTGACAGTGTTTGTAATTACGTGAGACATAACTTCTATGTCGATGATGGACTTGTCTCGAAAGATGATGAAGATGAACTGGTTGATCTTATTAAACAAACACAGCAGAGATTACTAGAAGGGGGTTCCATATGTCTTCACAAGATAGTGTCCAACAGTCCAAAAGTGTTGAGTTCTTTTCCCCCTTCCGATTTGGCGAAATACATCACAGAGATCGACTTTGGTGCTGAGACACCTTACTTTCAGTGTAGCTTAGGAATCAATTTGGACGTGGTGAATGACATTTTCACATATAAGGTACCGTTAGAGAGAAAACCGTATACTAAAAGAGGCCTCTTGTCTACTATAAACGGATTAGTTGATCCTCTAGGCTTTGTAGCACCAGTTGTGTTAGGCGGTAGGCTTATAATGAAACAGGCTGTGCAAGATCAGAATCTAGATTGGGACGACCCACTTTCTGTAAACCTAAAGAAAGATTGGATAAGTTGGCAAGACTCAGTGGCACAATTGGAAGAATTAGAGATACCAAGGAAAGTCACAAACTTATCCTTTGATAATAGTGCTAGACGGGAGCTCCACGTATTCTCTGATACATCAAAAGAAGCAATTTCAGCAGTAGCATATTTACGGACAGTGGATTTCGACGGAAATTCACAAATAGGCTTTGTTCAAGGCAAATCGAGATTAGCGCCAAGTCACGGACATACTATCCCTAGATTAGAACTATGTGCTGATGTTATAGCTACTGAACTTGCAGCATTCATTCAGAAACATTTGAAAATTACAACTGAACATACATACTATTACACGGACAGTCAGGTTGTGCTAGGTTATATAAGCAATACATCTCGCAGATTCTATGTATATGTTGGAAATCGTGTTGACAAGATATTGAAGCTTTCTTCAAGAGCGCAGTGGAACTTTATACCTACAGAGAAAAATCCAGCAGATCATGGCACAAGGTTGGTAAAAGCAGAGAACATGAAAGACTGTAAGTGGCTACAAGGACCTGAAATAAGTGAACCTAGTGTAAGTAACAATAAGTGTGATGAATTTAAATTGGTAGAACCTGAGCAAGACAGTGAAGTTCGTCCAGTGGTAGAAGTTAAGAAAGTTGAGGTGGAGAGATCGAATCTTGGCTGTCACCGCTTTGAACGCTTCTCATTGTGGAGTAGGTTAGTTTCAGCAATGTCATGTTTGAAACGGAAAGCAGCATCGTGTTATAAAGACCGTCAAATTGATAGAAATAATGTTCAGTTCAAAGGTGATGCTGAAGATACAATTTTGAAAGAAGTTCAGAAAGAAGTATATAGCAGTGAAATTAAATGTTTGCAGCAAGGTAAACCAGTACAGAGAAACAGCAGTTTAGTGAACCTGTCTCCAATGTTAGACTCAAAAGGACTGTTGAGAGTTGGTAGAAGGTTGAAAAATACATCATTGGACACAGGGGAGAAAACTCCGGTTATCATTCCAGGAAAGTCTCACATCGCGATATTGCTAGTTAGACATCACCATGAGAAAGTAGCTCACCAAGGTCGCCATTTAACAGAAGGAACCGTTCGTTCCGCCGGCTTCTGGGTCACGGGCGGAAAGAGATTAATCAACAGTGTAATTCATAACTGTGTACGGTGCCGTAGGCTGAGACGACCCATTGAAACTCAGAATATGTCAGATCTACCTTCCTGTCGAATAACGGCTTCCGCACCATTCACTTATGTAGGGATCGACACATTCGGCCCATGGTCTATTGTGACGCGTAAAACTAGAGGAGGGGCGAGTAACTCCAAGCGATGCGCTATTCTGTTCTCTTGTTTATACAACAGAGCTGTACACATAGAAGTAGTGGAGGACATGAGTGTTTCATGTTTCATAAACGGCCTCCGGAGATTCATAGCGATTAGGGGTCCAGTCAAGGAATTTTACTCTGATCGTGGGACAAACTTTGTAGGAGCAGTCAGTGAACTACGAATCGACACAATATGTGTAAAATATGTTCACAGTTTTCTAGAACAACAAGGTACTGTCTGGTATTTCAACACCCCATATTCTTCCCACATGAATGGAGCGTGGGAACGCATGATTGGTCTAGCTAGAAGGATTCTGGAATCTATGTTGTGTGATTCAAAACATCTTACACATGAAGTTTTATGTACGTTAATGGCGGAGGTCGTATGCATTATCAATTCTAGACCAATCACAGCAGTCTCAGACGATCCTAATTCACACACCATTCTTTCGCCGAATATGTTGTTGACACAGAAGGTGAATTCTGACATTGAACCACGCAAGGATTTATGTATCAAAGACATGTATATGTCCCAATGGCAACACGTTCAAGTGTTAGCGAATCAGTTTTGGAAAAGATGGAAAAATCAATACTTGCAAAATTTACAAACTAGGAGAAAATGGCAAAATGAACGTTCAAATTTGCAGATAGGAGATGTGGTTTTAATGACAGACAGTAGTGCACCGCGCATTCAGTGGCCATTGAATCAGTCTTTCCGAGTTCAGATGGATTAGTACGTAAGGTTTCAGTACGAGTGATCATTGATGGTAAACCAGTGAAATACACTCGACCAATTACGCAGTTGATACATTTATTATCTTCATGATTAAAGCCAAGACGTACATCTACCTTAAACACAATGACTTAACATAGTAAGATGAGTAACACTTTGCATTGTAAAATGCTTAAATTTCAGGTGAACTTCTGTTCATACAAATTGTTCAAGTTTGTTGGTTTAAGGCTTGTTTAGATAACTTTTTAAACAAATTTTGAAAGAAGTGTGTTCTAGTGTATAGTGGTGTGTATTGTTTTGATTATATTTTGATGTCATATGCACTTTAGTGATTTTTTTTCCAAAATCAGACGGGGAATGTGCTGTTCCACATTCACTTTTTCCGTACGGAACGAACCACTCTGATATTGGTGTCCGGTCGGGACGGATTTTAGTCGCGCAGTAGTTATCGGCCTTTCTTGAATAACACCATTTGTAGTCGAAAAGGTCGAAATCAGCGCAAGGCGGCATTTTGCACTATGCAAAATGCTGTAGCAAAAATATAGGTCCTCCTAATGTCCCCACAGTGTAAGTTATTATGTTGGCTTATTGTTTAATATGTGTACTTTGTAATATAAATGTACTGGTACCAAATATTCTGTACATATTGTTATATTCGATTTCTTAGGATGTAATGACGTCACCAAAATGTCATGTTTAGAGAAATTGACATTTCTTATGTATTTCAATTTATTTTTGAGAGGCATGTAGCTTGTTATTATGATTAGGACAGTGCACTTGTACTGTTTTAGGATTTAGGCCAAAGTCATTGTTTGACTGGGTTCTCGGGTTCAGTTGTATGTGGTTATTAGATATACATGTATATACACTGTTCAATTAGGAATCTATAGATTATTGTGCATGTATTGTTTAATTTCTTGGATTGTTTAACTGAGGTATTGTATGTTGTATACTTTCAGTCTTTTACCTTGGTCCTCCGGGGCGATGTGCTTGAAAAATAAAACATAGAAAACAGATCTGGCGTTAATCAGTACATCCTCTTTCGACAGCTAGTCAATGAGATAAGCAGACATGTGTAGCCTTATAAAGTTAACTACCAAAGCCTAATTGACTTAATATTGTACAGCTATACAATAGATATGTACTGTACATAATGAACGAATACATATGTTTAAATCAAAGCTAAATTGACTTAATATTGTATAGCCATACAATTGATATGTACTGTACATAATGAACGAATAAATATGTTTAAATCAAAGCTTAATTGACTTAATATTGTACAGCTATACAATAGATGTGTACTGTACATAATGAACGAATACATATGTTTAAATTAGGGATGGCAACGAATGTTCGAATATTCGAATATTCGTTCGAACGCCCGAATAGTTCGAATATTAAAAAAATAAAATTCCAATTTGTTTGTAATAAATTACAGTTAAATCATATAACTGTTTGTTTAACTTTCAATCAATTAAGATTCAGACAGAAAAGGATGACCCAATGCAGGCCCGAAGGTGCGAAAAGTTATCGCGAGTTGTGTCCAAATAACAAAGGCAGGTGGTGACAAGTTGCTCATACTTACAGATGCAACTAATTGATTAATGCAGTCTATTTAACGGACACAAACTGAGAAGCATTTGTTTTACAGATACTAATTGTAGCCCATGAAAACATACAAAGAGTTTAATGATTCACACTAAGACACGACGGTCCCTTGTCGGAACGTTTGTTGTCAACACATATGCATGTAATTAAAGTTTATTAAACTTATTACTGTAGGCAAGCTTCAAAAGACGTTACACGACATCAATTGCAGTTTGTAAACACGCAGGTAGCTGCTCAATATTGAGTGCAATAATTGAGCAAATAAAACTTCTATTTAACTTTCGATTTGTAATTTATTGGTCTTGTTGGTAATGCTGAAAGCTGTCACACACATGAATTCTACCATGCCACCGTGAACGGTGTTACCTCGCAGCGACGAAAGTAAAGTGGAAATAGAAAGTTCAAGAAATTAGCGAATATTCGAATATTCGTTCGGAAGATCATACGAATATTCGAATACCAAAATCACCATTCGTTGCCATCCCTAGTTTAAATCAAAGCTTAATTGACTTAATATTGTATAGCTATACAATAGATATTTACTGTATATAATGAACGAATAAATATGTTTAAATCAAAGCTTAATTGACTTAATATTATACAGCTATACAATAGATATGTACTGTACATAATGAACGAATAAATATGTTTAAATCAAAGCTTAATTGATTTAATAGTGTACAGCTATACAATAGATATGTACTGTACATAATGAACGAATAAATATGTTTAAATCAAAGCTTAATTGATTTAATAGTGTACAGCTATTCAATAGATATGTACTGTACATAATGAACGAATAAATATGTTTAAATCAAAGCTTAATTGATTTAATAGTGTACAGCTATACAATAGATATGTACTGTACATAATGAACGAATAAATATGTTTAAATCAAAGCATAATCATTGATATGACTCCTTTTAACGCTGCTGACACGGCTAGCGACCCCATGGAAGTTACGGACATGACTAGCGACTCCATGGAAGCTACGGGCACGGCTAGCGACTCCGTGGATGCTACTGACACGGCTAGCGACTTCGAGGACGCTGCTGACACGGCTAGAGACACCGTACCGTGGAAGCTACGGACACGGCTAGCGACTCCGTTGAAGCTACGGATACTGCTAGCGACTCCGTGGAAGCTACTGATACGGCTAGCGACTCCGTGGAAGCTACTGACACGACTCCGAACCAGAACCGTTTCTGACACTGACATGTCATTTGAAATGAATTATTTAAAATATAAATGACCAAGACACATTAAATATATAATAGAAAAAACAACAAAATATGTGTATCAATTAAAAGCAGAAACATACACACATATATATATATATATATATGTGTGGAATTGACATGGGAATATAACTCGCAACTAAAGAATCTGACATATCAATATGTCTAGTCTTAGACCACTACACAATTCGGGTCATATACATCAGACGTTGTACAATTTTTTATTATAGCTATGAAATATTTAACCATATTTTATTGCATATGCATATGCAAACAGTACAGTTGACATACATGCATGATACAGAATAGAAATTAACAATGTATAAGATGCATACATACATTTGTGTAACGTTGCAATAATTATAGCAATAATGCATGTGTATGGTTCCCCGTTCTATAGTATGGAATCCAATCAATTTGTAAGCTTTATGATACTAATTTTATGATTTACCTGCTATCGAGAAATGGAATATCATGATAAAACTGCAGAACTACTATATTTGGCTTTAAATAACACCAAAGGCCTGTGCCATACTGTGTGCTGATTATTGGCTAATTATATGGGAAGGGCCGTAACTAATGTTAAAACTTGAGGCACAACTAATGTGCATCAACATTTATTTACAATCCTTGTGCAAAACAATGACATGAATAGTAGATAGTATGCATACGTATACAAGCATGTTCATTTGTTTTGTTCTGTAGATTGTATAATTGTGTAAAATGAATATGTTTAATAATAATTATTTTACAGATGCGTGTGTACATATATAGAGTTATTAATTAATTGGTAATAATGTGTTTTAATGTTGTCCGATTAGCGCGTTGGTTAAGCACATTCGCGTATGACCAATGCAACTCGTGTTCGATACTCGGACATGTGAGTATGTGAGCTGGTACGAGGGGATCGCCAGATCGGACATATTGGTTTTCTCCTGGTCCTCCGGTTTCCTCATACATGAAGGACCACAAAAAACACTGTCAGCCGCGCCAACAAGAGTGGTTAATATAAAGTGTTTCAAGTATGTTTCACAATCGTTGTAAATAAATAAAGTATAAAGATGGGAGAAGCGTTCATGGTAGCACAAACAGATACTGGTACATATGAATAGCGATCATTATACGCGATGGATACGCTAAGCTTAGATACGAGTATTGTTTCTGGAACGGGATAGGTACACGGGTAGTACCACATAATTTGCATAGGCCAGCTGAATGACTTCCTCGCATGAATCAATTCAACTTTCCTTGTAGTAATCGAACATACAGCGGTGATTGGCAATATATTTGAAGTCAACGACCCTATTCAGTCGGCAACATTCGGCAACATTCGGCAGCATAATGAAGAATACCATGCCAAGCATTGATTTTAGCTTGTTTTATTATTATTTTCAAAACGGAATGCATTGTAACTTACCTCCGAAAATCCCATATGGTTCAATTGATCGACCAACTGAAAAAAGACATTAGCATTACGCCTGAGGACAGAAGAGGATATGTTTGTTTACTAATGGAACAATGGACTCTATTTTAATCGAATTATCACAAACAAACAATCATATTTCGGTAATTACAAGAGCAAATAATATTAATAAACACACAACTTTCTCTCTTGTATGGTATCGAATGAATTTGGCAAACTAATAATATACTTGTTATCCAGTTGTATTCATTTAAACTGCTCCTGTTGGGAACATCATTTCACTACATTATAAAGCCACACATCGGCTTATGCTAATGAGAACATTCACGTTGGTTTCTGTCTGTTGTCAATTTTGAAAACGACACGAAGAGCAAAATAATTAGAACATACTCTTTTATTTAATAAATACTAATACTGATTATAATTAATAATATACAGAAACGTGCTAAAATACAAAATTGAATGCAACATTCATTATGTGTGAAGAAATAGAGGATATTTGTGGTTATCAGTGTGAGATTGTAAGCTATGATGTTGGCAAAAATAATAATATACTTGTTATCCTATTTTATTCATTTAAACTGCTCATGTCGGGAGCATCATTTCAATACAATGCAAAGCCACACAACCAGTTATGTTGAGAACATTCGCAAACTATTTATATCGGGTGTAATGCTTAGGTTATTTTCTGTCTGTTGTCAATACTGTGTGATGGATACTCAAAATGTATTATGATAAAATATTGGAGAACAATTTTATCGTTAAATGAACACTCTTTATTATTTCGAACCTATACTCTTAAAGAAGATGTAGATACAGGGTTAACATATAATACCCACACTTGGGCATATCGCATTACAACTATTGTAGACCAGTGCGGATTATCATATATGTCGGAAAATCAATTTATTACCCCTATAAATTATAATCTCATAAAACAGAGAATATTAGATATATATCACCAAAGTTGGTATTCTGCAATAAATAATTCAACTCGCCTGGAAACCTATTTTATTTTTAAACATGAATTTGAAGTCGAAAGGTATCTAAACAGTAAGTACGGAAGCTAAATTCAGAATAGCCTTATCTAAATTTAGAACATCATCACATGACCTAGCAATTGAAAAGGGAAGATACTCCAATTTAAGTAGAAATTTACGAATTTGTAATAACTGTAATACCAACATGATAGAAAATGAATTTCATTTCCTTTTAGTCTGTCTGAAATTTAAAGATTTAAGAAGAAAATATTTAAAACGTTATTTTTGTTATTGGCCTAACATGCATACATTATTATCGTTAATGACTTGTCAGTCACAAACACAGATCTTAAACCTTGCTAAGTATATTTATTATGCAAATCACACAAGAAATCAATAGATCATTACCATCATTCCTTACATTGCTATTATACTGTTATATGTCATGCTTCTCTGTAAACTGTGTATATATGTGATGATATAAGCACCTGCTGATGTGTAATGCAATAAATATTGTATTGTATTGTATTATTAACCAGCAAGGGAAAACAGCTATAAAATTACTCTAAATTTATTGAGGGTCAATCCTCCAGGGTGCCAGGTGGAAGTGCTATTGGAATCACGTAGTTAACCAAAGTATGCATGTCTCTTGTATTTCGCAAGTGTCAAAATCACTAGACACAGGCGTAGGTGGGCACATGTTAGAACGACAGGTCATCCGCAAGTCATGTGGATAGCTTCCTGATATGAAATAATTCGATGCGCCGAGTGGGATTTGAATCTAAGCGGTGATGAATGTTAACAAGTAGAAACAAGCGCAACACATGTATCATATACAGTTGACAGAGAGAGAGAGAGAGCGAACGAATGTATAGAGGAGATCCTGGTTAGTTTATGTGAATGTTTATATTAATTACCATGAATGCAAATTGAAGATAAATAGAAATACGTGTTTCATACACAATTGTCCGAGAGAAAGCCAATTAGATATACCACATTTATGCATGGCGGATATCCGGGTTAGTATAATGTAAATGTTTATATTAATTACCATACATGCAACATTAAATATAAATTAATAGAACAGGATTAATGGTAGTAGAGTGTGTCTGGCATGGGATTTGTTCATGTGAAGAAACACTGACTCTCCAACAGCCAGCTGAATGACTTTCTCACATGAATCAAATCGGCACTAATTGTATGGTTCGAAACTACACCGGCGAGGGAAAAGTGATTTGAAATCAACGGTATTATCCATTCGGCAACAGAGCCCCCGCCCCTTTCGAATGATTTAAATGTAGTTATATAGTAACTTGATATGTAAATTGCAATAAAGTCACTATTTGATCATATTATCATATACTCCTACATATCCGAAGACAGATGCATATATGTACGTTCAGTACTTTGTTTTTATTTTTTAAAAAAGGATAATAGTATGTATAATAAATTATAATTTAGAAAACGTACACGGACGAAAACGTCATATTTCCTCACAGAGTGTGCATGTGAGCATTAGAAAAATACTAATATGTGCCTGTATTGTGCTAAATTTATGTTGATGGTTTCAATGATGCAACTTATAATAACATACATTCTTATCCTCCACAGTATTTAGATGGTATATATGTCAGTATGTGTTTTATCTACCACATTATTTAGACGGTATATATGTATGTATGGGTTTTTTTATCTTCCAAATTATTTAGATGGCATATCTGTAAGTATGGGTTCTTATCTTCCACAGTATTTAGATGGTATATATGTATGTATGGGTTCTTATCCTCCACAGTATTTAGATGGTATATATGTATGTATGGATTCTTATCTTCCACAGTATATGGTATATTATGTAAGTATGGGTTCATATCTTCCACAGTATTTAGATGGTATATATGTAAGCATGGGTTCTTATCTTCCACAGTATTTAGATGGTATATATGTAAGTATGGGTTCTTATCCTCCACAGTATTTAGATGGTATATATGTAAGTATGGGTTCTTATCCTCCACAGTATTTAGATGGTATATATGTAAGTATGAGTTCTTATCTTCCACAGTATTTAGATGGTATATATGTAAGCATGTGTTCTTATCTTCCACAGTATTTAGATGGTATATATTTAAGCATGGGCTCTTATCTTCCACAGTATAGAGATGGTATATATGTATGTATGGGTTCATATCCTCCACAGTATTTAGATGGTATATATGTAAGTATGGGTTCTTATCCACCACGGTATGTAGATGGTATATATCTAAGTATGGGTTCTTATCCACCACTATATGTAGTTGGTATATCTGCAAGTATGGGTTCTTATCCTCCACAGTATTTAGATGGTATATATGTAAGCATGGGTTCTTATCTTAAGCAGTATTTAGATGGTATATATGTAAGTATGGGTTCTTATCCACCACGGTATGTAGATGGTATATATCTATGTATGGGTTCTTATCCACCACTATATGTAGTTGGTATATCTGCAAGTATGGGTTCTTATCCTCCACAGTATTTAGATGGTATATATGTAAGCATGGTGTCTTATCTTCCACAGTATTTAGATGGTATATATGTAAGCATGGGTTCTTATCCTCCACAGTATTTAGATGGTATATATGTATGTATGGGATCTTATCTTCCACAGTAATTAGATGGTATATATGTAAGCATGGGTTCTTATCTTCCACAGTAATTAGATAGTATATATGTAAGCATGGGTTCTTATCCTTAACAGTATTTAGACGGTATATATGTAAGTATGGGTTCTTATCTTCCACAGTATTTAGATGGTATATATGTAAGTATGGGTTCTTATCTTCCACAGTAATTAGATGGTATATATGTATATATGGGTTCTTATCTTCCACAGTATTTAGATGGTATATATGTATGTATGGGTTCTTATCTTCCACAGTATTTAGATGGTATATATGTAAGTATGGGTTCTTATCTTCCACAGTATTTAGTTAGTATATATGTAAGCATTGGTTCTTATCCTTAACAGTATTTAGACGGTATATATGTATGTTTGGGGTCTTATCTTCCACAGTATTTAGATGGTATATATGCAAGTATGAGTTCTTATCTTCCACAGTATTTAGATGGTATATATGTAAGCATGTGTTCTTATCCTTAACAGTATTTAGACGATATATATGTATATATGGGTTCTTATCTTCCACAGTATTTAGATGGTATATATGCAAGTATGGTTTCTTATCTTCGACAGTATTTAGATGGTATATATGTATGTATGGGTTCTTATCTTCCACAGTATTTAGATGGTATATATGCAAGTATGGGTTCTTTTTTTCCACAGTATTTATATGGTATATATGTATATATGGGTTCTTATCTTCCACAGTATTTAGATGGTATATATGTAAGTATGGATTCTTATCTTCCACAGTATATGGTATATTATGTAAGTATGGGTTCATATCTTCCACAGTATTTAGATGGTATATATGTAAGTATGGGTTCTTATCCTCCACAGTATTTAGATGGTATATATGTAAGTATGGGTTCTTATCCTCCACAGTATTTAGATGGTATATATGTAAGTATGGGTTCTTATCCTCCACAGTATTTAGATGGTATATATGTAAGTATGAGTTCTTATCTTCCACAGTATTTAGATGGTATATATGTAAGCATGGGTTCTTACCTTCCACAGTATTTAGATGGTATATATGTAAGGATGGGTTCTTATCTTCAACAGTATTTAGATGGTATATATGCAAGTATGGGTTCTTTTTTTCCACAGTATTTATATGGTATATATGTATATATGGGTTCTTATCTTCCACAGTATTTAGATGGTATATATGTAAGTATGGATTCTTATCTTCCACAGTATATGGTATATATGTAAGCATGGGTTCTTATCTTCCACAGTATTTAGATGGTATATATGTAAGTATGGGTTCTTATCCTCCACAGTACTTAGATGGTATATATGTAAGTATGGGTTCTTATCCTCCACAGTATTTAGATGGTATATATGTAAGTATGAGTTCTTATCTTCCACAGTATTTAGATGGTATATATGTAAGCATGGGTTCTTACCTTCCACAGTATTTAGACGGTATATATGTAAGGATGGGTTCTTATCTTCAACAGTATTTAGACGGTATATATGTAAGTATGGGTTCGTATCTTCCACAGTATTTAGATGGTATATATGTAAGTATGGGTTATTATCCACCACATTATTTAGACGGTATATATGTATGTATGGGTTATTATCTTCCACAGTATTTAAATGGTATATATGTAAGCATGGGTTCTTATACACCACATTATTTAGACGGTATATATGTAAACATGGGTTCTTATCTTCCACAGTATTTAGATAGTATATATGTAAGTATGGGTTATTATCCTCCACAGTACTTAGATGGTATATATGTAAGTATGGGTTATTATCCTCCACAGTATTTAGATGGTATATATGTAAGCATGGGTTCTTATCCTTAACAGTATTTAGATGGTATATATGTATGTATGGGTTCTTATCTTCCACATTATTTAGATAGTATGTATGGGTTCTTATCTTCCACAGTATTTATATGGTATATATGTATGTATGGGTTCTTATCTTCCACAGTAATTAGATGGTATATATGTAAGCATGGGTTCTTATCTTCCACAGTAATTATATGGTATATATGTATATATGGGTTCTTCTCTTCCACAGTATTTAGATGGTATATATGTATATATGGGTTCTTATCTTCCACAGTATTTAGATGGTATATATGTAAGTATGGGTTCTTATCTTCCACAGTATTTAGATGGTATATATGTAAGCATGGGTTCTTATCCTTAACAGTATTTAGACAGTATATATGTATGTATGGGTTCTTATCTTCCACAGTATTTAGATGGTATATATGTAAGTATGGGTTCTTATCTTCCACAGTAATTAGATGGTATATATGTATATATGGGTTCTTATCTTCCACAGTATTTAGATGGTATATATGTATGTATGGGTTCTTATCTTCCACAGTATTTAGATGGTATATATGTATATATGGGTTCTTATCTTCCACAGTATTTAGATGGTATATATGTCAGTATGGGTTCTTATCTTCCACAGTATTTAGATGGTATATATGTAAGCATTGGTTCTTATCCTTAACAGTATTTAGACGGTATATATGTATGTTTGGGGTCTTATCTTCCACAGTATTTAGATGGTATATATGCAAGTATGGGTTCTTATCTTCCACAGTATTTAGATGGTATATATGTAAGCATGTGTTCTTATCCTTAACAGTATTTAGACGGTATATATGTATGTATGGGTTCTTATCTTCCACAGTATTTAGATGGTATATATGCAAGTATGGGTTCTTATCTTCCACAGTATTTAGATGGTATTTATGTATGTATGGGTTCTTATCTTCCACAGTATTTAGATGGTATATATGCAAGTATGGGTTCTTTTTTTCCACAGTATTTATATGGTATATATGTATATATGGGTTCTTATCTTCCACAGTATTTAGATGGTATATATGTATGTATGGGTTCTTATCATCCACAGTATTTAGATGGTATATATGTAAGTATGGGTTCTTATCCTTAACATTATTTAGACGGTATATATGTAAGTATGGGTTCTTATCCTTAAAATTATTTAGATGGTATATATGTAAGTATGGGTTTTTATCCTTAACAGAATTTAGATGGTATATATGTAAGTATGGGTTCTTATCTTCCACAGTATTTAGATCGTATATATGTAAGCATGGGTTCTTATCTTCCACTGTATGTAGATGGTATATATGTAAGTATGGGTTCTTATCTTCCACAGTATTTAGATGGTATATATGTAAGCATGGGTTCTTATCTTCCACTGTATGTAGATGGTATATATGTATGTATGAGTTCTTATCCTTAACAGTATTTAGATGGTATATATGTATGTATGGGTTCTTATCTTCCACAGTATTTAGATGGTATATATGTAAGTATGTGTTCTTATCCTTAACAGAATTTAGATGGTATATATGTATGTATGGATTCTTATCATCCACAGTATTTAGATGGTATACATGTACGTATGGGTTCTTATCTTCCACAGTAAATATAAATTAATAGAACAGGGTTAATGGTAGTATAGTGTGTCTGGCATGGGCTTTGTACATGTGAAGAAACACTGACTTTCCATCAGCCAGCTGAATGACTTTCTCACATGAATCAAATCGCCATTAATTGTATGATTCGAAACTACACCGGCGAGGGAAAAGTCATTTGAAATCAATGGTCTTATCCATTCGGCAACAGATCCCCTACCCCTTTCGAATGAGGAAGAACATGCACAACATTGATTTCGGCTTGTCTTATCAATTATTACAAACAACAGCAGTGTAATTATGATTTGCAACGTACATCTGTGAAAGTGATGCATCCGATAACGGTATTCGATATCCAGAACTGCAATAAAGGAAATATCAATTATGTGAAATAGTGGATAAATCGAGTGATCACAAAATAAACATATATCAGTAACAACGAGAACGAATACAATTAATAAAAACAAAACTTTCTCTCTTTTATGATTTAGAAAGATGTTGGCAAACTAATAATATACTTGTTATCCGATTGTTTTTATTTAAACTGCTCCAGTCGGGAGCGTCATTTCACTACAATGCAAAGCAACACAACGACGTATGTTAATAAGAATTTTCGCCAACAAAAATACATCAGGTATTATCATAATGGTCAGGTTAGCTGTTGCCAATTTTGAAACCGACATGAAAAGCAAAATCATTAATTTTAGAAAATACTGTTTTAACTAACTCTTCGTGATTTTCAGAACATTTATACAGCCTCCGTGGTCGAGTGGTTAAGGTCGCTAACTTGTATACCACTGTAACCTATCATCACTGATGGTCACGGGTTCGAGCCCCGCTCAGATCGTGTCTCAGTTATATGAAAACGTTAGCAGTTTCTTACGGAGGTTGGTGCACCAAAGTACTGGTTAACCGTTGGAGCCTGCCCAGGAAAGGTGTTGTTAGGTAAACTGCCCGCCGGCGATATAGCCCAACACGGTGCTGATGCAGGCGTAAAACCCGAAATATAACATAACATATAATAACATAATAGAACATTTATAAAATACAAAATGGCGTACACAATCAGTGGGAAAGAAATACCATACTATTTATTCTACTCTTTCAATACATTCTTCATTAGTGACTATTTGACTACACGTACAAGGACAATCGAGAAGGTTGCCTCCCTTGAAAATGCCGATAAGTATTTATCAACCCCCTAGCCTGATGTAAATGTAGTTATATAGTAACTTGATATGTAAATTGCAATAAAGTCACTATTTGATCATATTATCATATACTCCTACAGATCCGAAGACAGATGCATATATGTACGTTCAGTACTTTGTTTTTATCTTTAAAAAAAGGATAATAGTATGTATAATAAATTATAATTTAGAAAACTTACACGGACGAAAACGTCATATTTCCTCACAGTGTGTGCATGTGAGCATTAGAAATATACTAATATGTGCCTGTAGTGTGCTAAACTTATGTTGATGGTTTCAATGATGCAACTGACAATAACATACATTCTTATCCTCCACAGTATTTAGATGGTATATCTGTCAGTATGTGTTTTACCTACCACATTATTTAGACGGTATATATGTATGTATGGGTTCTTATCTTCCACAGTATTTAGATGGTATATATGTAAGCATGGGTTCTTATCCACCACATTATTTAGACGGTATATATGTAAGCATGGGTTCTTATCCTCCACAGTATTTAGATGGTATATATGTAAGTATGGGTTCTTATCCTCCACATTATTTAGATGGTATATATGTAAGCATGGGTTCTTATCCTGAACAGTATTTAGATGGTATATATGTATGTATGGGTTCTTATCTTCCACAGTATTTAGATGGTATATATGTAAGTATGGGTTCTTATCTTCCACAGTATTTAGATGGTATATATGTAAGTATGGGTTCTCATCTTCCACAGTAATTAGATGGTATATATGTAAGCATGGGTTCTTATCCTTAACAGTATTTAGACGGTATATATGTAAGTATGGGTTCTTATCTTCCACAGTATTTAGATGGTATATATGTAAGCATGGGTTCTTATCCTCCACAGTATTTAGATGGTATATATGTAAGTATGGGTTCTTATCTTCCACAGTATTTAGTTGGTATATATGTAAGTATGGGTTCTTATCCACCACGGTATGTAGATGGTATATATGTATGTATGGGTTCTTATCCACCACTGTATGTAGTTGGTATATCTGCAAGTATGGGATCTTATCCACCACAGTATTTAGATGGTATATCTGTACCTGTTGGACAACGGTTACTTAGTAAACAAGAAGTATGTTTCTAGCTATCCAGTACCACCAATTTAAAGAAGCTAAATATACTGTGTATTTTCATATTCATATAACATAGATTGTTCATCAACGAGAGGAGCAGAAATGTGTAGCGGTATAACTATTTTAAGATGCGTATTGTTCAGCTTTGGGGAGTTATTAATTGAAGTAAACCAATCGTGAATGTAATTGTGTCTAATTCGTACAATATGCTCACAGTAGGAACACCATTATTTAATAGTACAATTCAATTCAATTCAATTCAATTATTCTTTATTAACTCAGATCATTTACATGACATATGAGTATACATGTAATTAGTTAACAGAAGTTGTGACACGGGTTCATATATAAATAATAAAGAGCATAGGAGAGAGAAGAGTCAGGTTTTGAGATTGGAAAAAAGAAAACTGAGCTGGAAATTCTATTATTTTGTTTTGTTTTATTTACTTATTGGTCTTAATGTATTATGATTGATTTGAAACAGACTATAGGTCAGAGAAATTGTTTCGTTTTCGATGGTTGTTTTGGTCACGTGTGTATGTGACCAAATACTGTTGAATGGATGTTAACCGTGGGTTTTATCTGTCAGAAGTAAATGATTTGAGGATTATAATATGTTATTGGTAATGTATTTATTAATTTATAGTTACGATGTTGAATGTGACATTTGGTTGTTGACGTTACTTTATTGCACGTGTCATAATCTTTTGCTATAACCTGTTTTCGTGGGTAATTACTTAACATTGTTTGTTTTGTTTTTTGTATTTGTATTTAATTTGAGAATAGATGGTGACAATATTAACTTTGCAAGTAACATAGTATCAGATCAGATGCTACATAATAATATGCCATTTCGCCATATCCCATGCTGTCTGTTATATGAATAGTATGGCTAGACAAACTACTGGAGTCCGTGGTTGACTAGCAGACAACATAATATTATACAGCATACATCCAGATTGATATGCAGTGTAATGATGTTGCTGATCTGGAACCATGTCGCATGCAAAGCCTTTTAATTTACTAAACCGGTAAGGTTCCACAAATAATTGAGTATAAAATATATGGATTATTATTTTATTTGGTTTGATTTAATTATTTTAGTAGAAAAGTGGTCCATATAAAACTAATTAAAAAATTCCAATGTCTGTTTAATTGTGCATACACAACTACATGTATTACTATACGTGTTCAATATAATTTAAACATACATATTATGAAGGGTAGTAGTAATATCTTTCAATATTCTTTGTGAAAGATAGATCTGTGAATGAAAGTAAAAATAGTTTACAAAATTAGAATGTATTCATATGTTTATGAGAAAACACTAAAATATTTATACTTTAAGTTATTGAACCATTTCTAATTCACAAATGCTGATCTCTCTACATATATTAACGAAATATATAATATTAGATTGTTGTTGCTTCTGTTGAAAGGGACAGTGTGAACATTTGTCAATTAAAGGCGATATCTATAGTTTTATAAACAAATTTACAAAATTAGAATGTGTTCATGCTTTCTACATCTCTAGTATTAGCACTATGTATATCTAACCAATATATTTCGATGTCATCGATCGTATCCATTCGCCACCCCCCTTCGAATGAGAAAGAACATTGTTTTATTAAATATTTCAAACCGGAGTGTAACAATGATGTGTAACTTACGTCTGTAGACACTAGGCAGGATAGGGTCTGGAAGATCTGAAATAAAGGAAATATATTTATGTGTGAAGAAATAGAAATATGTGTGGTTTAATGTGTGTAAGATTGGAATTTATTTAGTCAAGTGATCACAAAAAACATATTTCAGTAACAACGTGAACACATACAATCTTACACTAATAAACACAAAACTTCTTTTCTTTTATGATTTCGAATGATTTTGGCAAATATACTTGCTACTGATTTTATTAATTTCAACTGCTCCTACGGGAGCTTCATTTCACTATAATACAAAACCACACAACCAATGATCGTAGTATCCTACATACCCGACACATACCACTAAAGCTCAGTTATATAGCGCCAAAAGAATGCAAACTTACACTGTGTACACAAGTTACAATAGATCACTGAGTGACAATAATTACCCTGATCATTGGAAATCAGTTACTGTTATGCCTATATTCAAAAAGGGCGATATGAAAACCCCTGATAGAACCATACCTGTCAAACCCTTATCAAATATTATTTGTTGGCTGTGAGTTTTCAATTTCAAAAAAATGTGTCTGCAGGTGTGCCTCACGTTTCAGTGCTTGAACCCCTTACTATTCTTAATGTATGTGAATGATATTGCTGATAGTTTGGTCAGGATAACTCTTCTCTTAGCAGATGACAGTTATATTGCTATTTAATCATCAACTATTACATATATCGAAGCTACCCTTAATAGTTATCTCCAAACAATATACAAACTTTTGAAATTTTAACCCGAATAAAACGAAAGTAGTGGTTTTTACTCTTCGCTAAGAACGCAGACCAGTTCTCACTTTTAACAGTATTCAACTTGATTACGTGGCACAAACACATAGGTGTTACGTTAATTGCGATGGCATATCACATTAACAATATAGCTGCTTCTGCTTCTATAGTTTTTGGCTCGATAGGAAAATTAAGATTTAAAGTAAACTGAATTACACTTAATGACATTTATATAAGAGACATATGTTAGAATATGCATCAATTGTTTGGGATGGCTGCGCTGAATACGAAAAACGATCCTTGGAAACAATTCAGTATGAAGCTTCATGTACTGTTACTGGTATCACACGATCTATTTCTATTGGTCGTTTATTAATAGAAATATGCTCCGCCTCATTAGCCGATAGGCGTAGCATACATACACTTATCACACTGCATCGCTTAACATGTTATTGAGTCTCAAATCGAAACTCAAGGATAATGTTAAGCATCCAATAGTTCCCTAACATTCATTTTGAAATATCATATTCAGAATACCACGCTCCAATGCGCAATATTCGTGTTCGTCCTTCATGCGACTGTGGTTTCCACACAGAGGACGCTGGACATTGGGTTTTTAATTGGTATCTATTTAAAGGTTTTAATTATTTACAGCAGCCAGTTCATATATATATTACTATATGGTAAGGATGACCATTCGGCAGATGAAACAGCTTACTATTTCCAGAAGTTCAATCATTCATAAAACAGTCAACCAGATTAACATAGTCATCCAGAAAGTATTCCATTTTATCTGAGCGTTTTCCACTCGCTTTGAGTAAACGTATATGGATGTCTGCCCCAATATCGTTTATACATACAGAGAACTCGACGCACGTACTGGGGATTATATTTAAGAGACGCCCTCTATTCTGTTTCCCTCCATCACGAACACCCTCTCCACATTTTTCGTTCCCCCATCGCATATGTCAAATTTGTCCTAGTCTTTGTTATGTTGCTTACATTGTTTTACAACATGTACCTTTTTCAGACAAAAATGTTTTGTGCAAAACCAAAACAATAGTTATATTTCTATGTTTATGCTTGAACTAATTAGTCGCTATTTCTTTTTATTTATTTATCTTAGCAGGAAGGGCCGTAACTATTGTTGTTAGAATGTGCAACCCGACCCGTTAGCCCATCTTTAATTTGTCATGATTTATATTCACATATATATGTAAAACGAATCGAACAATACAATATGATTAAACTAAAGCACTAAAGAAGCGAATTTGTACATGATATATACGACTCATTTTAACATGCGATCATAGTTAAGAGTTGGAGAGTTATTAATTGAAGAGATATATTATTAGATGTAAATGTTTCTAATTCGGAATGGAATATAATTATGTAATAGTACAGTCGTCCATATAAAACTAAATCGATTATGTTCAATATGCTGTCTAATGCTGCATACCCAACTTTATGTATTACTATATAGGCGTGCACTATATTATTACAATTTAAACATATTATGAAAGGTAGTAGTAATATTTGTCTATTTTCCAATAGTGTGTGAACGATAGATTTGTGAATTATTATACCCATCATAAATCCACCATAAATACACGTTCAGTGGGATACAATACCTTGTATACTATCGGACATTTTCAGAATCCATATCATAGCTGTAGCCGGACTACTTGTCTCAGCTGTACACGAAG